>CATIWC010000548.1:0-343546 GCA_948472305.1 Vicia faba | reverse complement strand
AAAACCATGGATGAAAAGGGTGCTAATACCTTCCTTTCTCATAATCTACCCCCCGAACTCAAGAAAACATCTCAAAGGTTTTTCCTGTGCTTTTTCACCTTTCCTTTTGGATAAAAGAAAAGTCGGTGGCGACTCTTGCTAACCGCAATATTTGCAATAAAACGCAAAACCCTCAAGTCAGTTCTCCCACCGTATCACAAAACTGGTGACTCTGCTGGGGACTATTATAAAAGTGGGGTTACCTTAGGGCTAGATCACATTTATTTTCTTACATTGTTTGACTTGTATGCTTTACATTATGGTTCTTTGTTTGGGTTTGAAATCCTCTTCCCGGATTTAGGATACATTATAGGTAAATAACAATACATTGTGGAAACTGTGCGGGGTATACCGACATGGTCTAAGCAATAGCTATGTTAGTGTGACATATTTGTGGGTATCGGTAGCCTTTGAGTCAATCAAAGAGAATAAGGGGCCGCTGAGTGATGTCATGAAGCACTAATGAACTTCTAGAACCCTTTACTTGACCAACTTGGCCTTTAGGATGTAGTGAGATGAGCGGCTTTAGTGCAGTCTGAAGTTGGTATATACTCGATACTACACTCATTGAGGTTTGGTTTCTTGGGATATTTAGGTCGCCACTAAAGAGGCTTGAGCTGAAACAATGACCAAGGAAACAATCCAGTGATATTGAGCTCCTTAAAACCCAGTTACTATTACTAGGACATGTTTAAGCCAACTAAACTTCAAGAGGAAACTTACCTATAAAACCACATGCAAGCCTAAACTAAGAACTTGTTTGTTTTGCTTGTATATGCACACCTTTACATAACATCATGGACATCATGAACATCATATACATCACTAACCATTTCAAGGATTTTGGAGATTCATCTTTGTTCTTGTTTTGTAGGATATGGATTCACTTCGCAGGAAAACTATCCAAGTCAAACTTGTAAGAATTCCTCCATAACTCAAGGAGATAGCTTCAAGGATCCCTGAGAACTCTCCATTCACCGAGAGGCATGGTCGTCTACTCAACTTGGTCACCTCCAACACAGATGAGGATATGATGAAGGTGCTCTTTCAGTTCTTTGATCCTTTACACCATTGCTTCACATTTCCCGACTATCAGCTTGTGCCTACTTTGGAAGAATTCTATCAACTCTTGAGGATTCCCATTCTCAATCAACTACCTTTCAACGGTATGGAAAGAGACCCAAAGCCATAAGAGATTGCTCAAGCTCTGCACTTGTACTCATCTGATGTCACAACTCATTGGGAAATTAGAAGTGGTGTCAAAGGCTTCTTAGCAAAGTTTCTATTTGAGAAAGCCCAAAGCTGTTGGAATTCCTTAGACTTGCAAGCTTTTGAGGAAATTGTGGATCTTCTTATCTATGGGATGGTTTTGTTTCCCAATCCTAACCAACTCATAGATGTGAGTGCCGTCAAAATCTTCATGTCACGCAATTCGGTGCCTACATTGCTAGGGGATATCCTACACTCTTTTCACACCCGCACAATGAGGAAAAGATGTGTCCTTATGTGTTGCACTCCTCTCCTGGCAAGATGGTTTATTTCTCATCTTCCCCAATCAGTCTTAAAGAATGAGCAAGGATTAAGGTGGTCGCAAAGGTTAATGACGCTCAAACATTTAGATATTCATTGGTGCTCCCGATCCAAAGAGAATTTTATCATTGTTGACCGTTGTGGGGAATTCCCTAATGTCCCTCTACTTGGAATTAGGGGAGGCATCACCTACAACCCATGTTTAGCTTTAAGACAGTTTGGTTATGCCCGAAGGGATGGCCCGCATGAGATGCTGATTCAAGGCTTGGTATTCGACTACGACAATGACGATCAAAATCTTCGCCAGAGATTCATCCGAGCTTGGAGGATGCTAAACAAGGTGGATAGCAAGACTTTGGGACACAAGAACTCCATCTATCTTGAGCCTTACCTCAAGTGGGTACGAACCTGCGCCCAAAGTCTTATGATGCCTTATCCTTCCATCCTTCCGGTGATCATTGAGCCTGTTAAGGAGGGAGAAGTTCCATACACTATCTTACATCCTGACATGCCCACATCTCTTGAAGACCTACAAATGGATTGGATACAACTCAAGGGAGAGCGGGATACTTTCGAATCCCAATTCTACGCAAGCGAGAAGAAGGTTTTGGAGCTTACTAGGCTACTTCATGAGGAACATACTCTAAATGCCTACATTGCACCAAAGAGGATGCACACTACTTTTTTATCTTAGAGTATTGTATTATTTTTCCCAAGGGGCATTGATGTACTCAAACTCTATCTTATTAATATAACGTGTGTTTCTTTTTGTCTAAAATGAACTTGAATCTTTAAAAATCCTTGAAAACATTACATATGCATATATCATTCATCATAACATAAACATGTCTTTTGCAACGAGTTTCCTCATCTCTCTCTACTGTTTATTTCAGTAAGATGGATCTTGAACAGACAGTCAAAGATCTTCAAGTTCAAAACATGCAGTTTCAACACTTACTCATGACCCAAGCCAAGGGGCAAGAAGAGTTGAAGACTCTGTTAGCTGAAGAAAGAAAGAAGAAAACAAAGAAGGTCGCTGGGGTTTTGAACATGGGCAGAAGGTTTCATGGACAGACTAGAAGAACCTTGAATTTTGCAACCACTTCGGGGGAAGGAGAAGGGAAAGGAAAAGAAACAACAGTTCTGTCAGAATCTGAAGAGGAGGAAGAAGAGGAAGACTACTCCGAAGAACATTATCCTCCAGCAGATGATAAGTATAGACATCTTGAAGAGCATTTGAGCGCTATGGAAATACAAAAGGTGCCAGGTCTAGACTTTGAAGAATTGGGACTAGTGTCGGGAATTGTGATCTCACCGAAGTTTAAAGTGTCGTTGTTTGCAAAATATGATGGGGTGTCATGTCCTAAGATACACCTCCGATCATATGTGAGAAAGATCCAGCCGCACTCCGCCGATAAAGACTTGTGGGTGCATTTTTTCCAAGATAGCCTATCTGGAACACAACTCGATTGATTTTACCAATTAGAAAGGGCCAACTTCCACAACTGAGAAGATCTTGCCGCAACTTTCTATAAGCAATACCAGTATAATGCTGATTTAGCGCCTACCCGTACTCAACTTCAGAGTATGGCTATGGCTTCAAATGAGGGTTTCAAAGATTACGCGCAGAAATAGAGAGATCTAGCTGGGAGAGTACAACCCCCTCTGTCTGAAAGGGAGTTGGTGGATATGTTCTTAGGCATTCTATCGGGTCCTTTCTTCAACCATCTGATTGGAAGCTCATCCGCAGGATTTACCGAGTTAATACTAACCGGAGAGAGGGTGGAAGCTGGCATAAAAATGGAAAGATTCAGAAGGATTCATCTGCCTCTATAGCTGTGAGAAAGCCTTTCACTGGGAAGAAGGAGGTATCTGCTGTTTATCCACAAAGGAACCAAGGGAGAGCTGAACGCCGACCAATGGTAGGAGCTGTTATGATCCCAAAGCCTACATCTGATCAACCAAGAAGTAATCAACCGAGGGTGGAAAGGCCAGTCCGAAAATTCACCAGAATTAATATGACTCTATCCCAGGTTTTACCGCACCTTCTGAAATCCAATTTGGTAACTTTAAAAGAAGCTCCAAAGAACCCCAACACAGTGTCCCCTCATTATCACCCAAATGCCAGATGCGCGTATCATTCCGAAAGTCCGGGTCATGACACTAACAATTGTTGGGCTTTGAAAAACAAAATTGAAGACCTTATAGACGCAAAAGAGATTGAGTTTGATGCACCCGAGAAGCCAAACGTCATTTTCGCTCCTATGCCTAGACATGGTCATAACACCAATGCTATCGAAGAAGATTTGTTTGTCACCACAGTTGATGAACTCTTGACTTCACTCCCAATCATTAAGATAAACTTGTTGAAAGCCGGTGTATTCCCGGGTTGTAATAAAGACTGCCATCTTTTCTTATCCTCACCAACTATTTTCCCTTTGTTTAAGAGAGGCATTCAACGCTTGATAGACAACCAAGAGATTCTGTTTGAAAGTACTCCTGTTTCACTTGTTCCTGTTGAAGACGTTTCAATCATAACCATCTCCGCCAATTCTTCCAGGGTCCCCAAAAGAGCCGTTAGGATTACATCTGTTCCAAAAACTACTCCTTCTATAATCACAATGCCCGGGCCGGTCCCGTATGAATCAGACAAAACAGTGCCGTGGAATTATGGTGGAGACATCTACTACCATGGTATCAAACAAGATGGGATGGCCGCCGAAGAGATGAGCTCCGAAGAAGAAGGCTCTAACATTAGCAATATTGCCGGAACCAGTAAGATTACCCGTAGCGGTAGAATCTTCTCTCTAGAAATTGCCCCTCCAAAGGCAGTTTTTGGACCCGTGGTTGTTCCAAAGGTTACCTCCGTACCAATAACCATATATGCAAGTGCTCCTATTAACAAAGACGACACAACCCCTGCTGTTATCCCTACCAACACTTCTACTGCTGAAACTCGAGGAAAAAGTATTCAAGAAGAGCATGTCCGGACGAAGGCTCAACCGCTGACTATCCCCAAAACCTCCAAGAAGGAAATGGAGGAGATCCTGAGAATAATAAAGAAGAGTGACTACGACGTGGTTGAACAGTTAGGGCAAACTCCCTCCAAAATTTCCATGCTGGCATTGTTACTGTGCTCAAAGGCACATGCGAAAGCCATGGTGAAATTCCTAAAGACAGCCCATGTGCCTCAAGAGACGTCTGCTAACCAATTTCAAGATTGTGTGGCCAGTTTGACGGCGGATAACGACCTAGGCTTCTCAGATGCTGATCTAACACCAAGAGGAAGAAAGCACAACGAGGCATTGCATGTCTCTGTAGAATATAGAGGAACAACTCTGGCTCATGTCTTGGTGGACACCGGCTCATCTTTGAATGTTTTACCGAAGAAAGCTCTCGACAGACTAGACTGCGAAGGACTGACGTTGAAACCCAGTAACAAAGTCGTAAGAGCATTTGATGGCTCAAAGAGGATGGTCCACGGGGAGGTGGACATCCCCATAAAGGTTGGGACTCAAACTTTCAACTCAACCTTCTATGTAATCGAAATCCGCCCCTCTTGCTCCTGTCTGCTAGGACGGCCATGGATCCATAATGTCGGCACTGTCACCTCTACACTGCACCAGATGCTGAAATATCCGGTCCATGGAAAGATTATCACTGTCCACGGAGAGGAAGAGTATATGATTAGCCACCTCAATTCATTTCGGTATGTGGAATTGGACGAGGAGTTCATTGAAACTCCTTTTCAACATTTCGAAGAAGTCTCTCAAGAGGTAGCAGTAACCAAGATGGTATCCCAGATCCCCAAGATCACAAGACCTCCGTTCCGGATGTCATCTCTGAAGGACGCCAAGGCAGTAGTAAAGGAGGGTGGATGCACCATCTAGGGGCAACTTCCGGATATTCCGTATAAATCTGACAAGTTTGGCTTAGGGTTTACTTCAAGTGCTCAGAAGGTTGTGCGTCGTGCCCGTGCTGGAGGGCCACCCTTGAAGATTAGCAACTGAGAGGTCAATGTAATGGAATATGGTTAAGAGGATTGCAGCTTGGAGGATTTGATATTTCCTATTGTCAACGGAGGACTTCGCAATTGGGAAGCCAGAGACTTTGTCCCAATAACTTTCATCCCTCAGTAATTTATCTTTACATTTCTGTTGGACTTGTAATATTCACAAACAATTTGCACATTTAAAACCTTGTGTCTTGCCCGTGGCACAATAGTCCATTTTTAAGGGTTTTTATTTCGTCTTCATATGACATTCAATGAATAATGGACGTTTTTCACATACAAACTTTTATGCTCATTGTTTTTCTTTTGCATTTTATTTTTAAGGATGGCTATACCCTTACACACACCCACACTCACAAATGCAGGTACCCCTCCATTCCGGATCCCATGGGTAACGATACTGCTATGGCCTTTTGTGACTCTGAGGATCTAATCTACCAAGCCGAAGACGAAGGTGAGGAAGATTGTGAAGTACCAGGAGAATTGGCCAGACTACTACAACAAGAGGAAAGAGTTATTCAGCCTCATGAGGAACCGGTGGATACAATCAACTTGGGTACCGAGGAGGATAAAAAAGAAATCAAGGTAGGTGCCAATCTAGAGCCGAGTGTCAAGGAGCGTCTGATTCAGCTGTTGCATGATTATGTTGACATGCCAGGACTTGATGCAGACATCGTGGTACATCGTCTTCCAACAAGAGAAGATTGTCCACCAGTAAAACAAAAAGTCCTCCGCATGAGACCTGACATGTCAGAGAAGATCAAAGTGGAAGTCATGAAACAATTCAATGCCGGATTCTTGGCTGTTACTTCCTATCCCCAATGGGTTGCCAACATTGTTCCCGTGCCTAAAAAGGACGGAAAAGTACGAATGTGCGTGGACTATAGAGATTTGAATAGGGCCAGCCCTAAAGATGATTTTCCACTCCTCCACATTGATATCCTGGTTGACAATACGGCCCAACACAAAGTGTTTTCCTTCATGGACGGATTCTCAGGTTATAACCAAATCAAAATGGCACCTGAGGACATGGAGAAAACTACATTTGTCATACAATGGGGCACATTCTGCTACAAAGTAATGCCATTCGGACTAAAGAATGCTGGGGCAACCTATTAAAGCGCCATGGTAGCCTTATTTCACGACATGATACATCATGACATAGAGGTCTACGTAGATGACATGATAGCCCGATCACAAACAGAGGAGGAGCACCTTGATCACTTGCAAAAGTTATTTGAGAGGTTGAAGAAGTATAAACTAAGGTTGAATCCAAACAAGTGCACATTCGGAGTACGGTCCATTAAACTCCTAGGCTTTGTCATCAGAAACAAAGGTATTGAGGTCGATCCCGCAAAGGTTAAAGCAATTCAAGAAATGCCTGCTCCTCGTACTGAGAAGGAAGTCAGAGGATTCTTGGGACGCCTGAACTATATTGCCAGGTTCATTTCTCACCAAACAGCTACTTGTGAGCCAATCTTCAAACTATTGAAGAAAGATCAAGTAGTCAAAAAATAAAATACATATAAGAAAGTAAAAGGACTTATATAAATTTTTCTAGATTTCTTTTGAAATAAATGATACCAATATTTAAATTTAAATTAATAAAAGAACAAATTTTTTATAATTTTTTAGTAAAGAGGTAAAAATAGTAAATAAAAAAATAACATGATGCTAAGTATATTTTTTTTGTGATTTTTTTAAATGGAAAATAGATCATGAATAAAACACAATAAAAATCAAATTCCACTAAATTCATAAACGACTACTAACGTTTCTATTTTTTTGTGGTTTTTCAAAGCATAATCAACTCTTGACTTGTAAAGAGAAATTGTAGATGATGTCAAGGAGAATCATATGCAAAAAGAACCGCTAAAAAATGTCGAAATTTGAGGAAGTTATAAATTTTTGAAATCTAACTCAAGAATTGGCAAAGATAGGTCAAACCACTCGTGAACACTTGTTATGCAATGATGCAAATGGAGGGTAAGATCTGTTAGAACAAAGTTTGAATCTACTACCCTAAGTTAAAGTTTTGATGATAACAAAATACTAGATTAAATAAATTGTATAATTCATATGAGACATATATGCTACCTAAAAATTATATTGTGCACTTACAGAAACTCTGATGGATATCAACATAAGAATGTCAACATCAGCATCAGAAGATGAATTATCATATGCTAGCATCAGAAGATGAAATATCATATGCCAGCATCAGAAGATCAAAGCATGTGCTTACGCTGAAGCTTGATGAACCAATCTGCGCGTAACATACTCTAAACTCTGATCAAGACCAAAACCATATCATCAGCACCTAGAAGCGTCAGAATAAGCCAAAGCCAATCAACACGCTTAATTGACAACGGTACTGTGCATTCAAGACACTTTATTACCAACGGCTGTATTCCAAGACAAAGATCTTCTCAATATGGAAAGAACGTAATGGGCATTGAAATGGAATAATTGACTACAACGTATCTTTTCCAAAGGCTATATAAATAAGTCAGTGAGAAATCAATTGGCTAATGCTCTACAACTCTTTACACGCAAAAAGCAAATCATCTTCATCCTCACTCATACAGCTTGCTATATCTCTCAAATTACTTACTCTTTAGTTATAGCATCCGAGTTTCACATAAGCTTAATTTGTGTATTATCACAGTTGTGATATAAAGTTTTTGTATAAAACATTCAACACATAGTATTCATTTATCTGTAAGAAAGAATTTCCTTGAGAAACCGGTCTGTGGTTTAGACTCAAGAAGGCTTTAGCAGTTGTTAAAGCAGTTGTAATATTCAGTTGAATATAGTGGATTAAGACCTCGTTGGAGAGAGGCGAAATCACCTTGACGGGTGGACTGGAGTAGTTTGAGATCAAACGAACCAGGATAAAAATAACGTGTTGTCTGCATTTGATTTCAAGTTTTACAATTCAACCCCCCTTCTTGTGTTTTTCACTTCTTCAATTGGCATCAGAGCGCCTGGTTCTGAGCTAAAACACTTAACCGTGTCAGTACAAGATCCAGCGTCAGAAAAACACAATGGCAGGAACATATCAACACACCAGCAATGACAACAATGAAGATAGAGACAGATTCAGCGGCAAACCTCCAGTCTTTGATGGAGAGAATTTTGATTACTGGAAAGACAGAATAGAAAGCTTCTTTCTGGCACATGATGCTGATCTGTGGGACATGGTGACAGATGGATACACACACCCAGTGAATGCAAGTGGTCAGAAGATTGACAGGAAGGCAATGTCTGATCAACAAAAGTGTGACTTCAAAAATCACCACAAGGCCAGAACTATTCTTCTCAGCGCCATCTCTTACGCTGAATATGAAAAGATATATAACAGAGACACTGCAAAGAGTATGTTTGACTCTCTCAGAATGACGCATGAAGGCAACATTCAGGTCAAAGAAACTAAAGCTCTTGCGCTCATTCAGAAGTATGAGGCATTCAAAATGGAAGAAAGTGAATCTATTGAAACTATGTTCTCAAGATTTCAAATTTGGGTGGCTGGTCTCAAAGTTCTGGACAAAGGGTATTCTACTGATGATCATGTCAAGAAGATCATCAGAAGCTTGCCAAAACAGTGGAGGCCAATGGTTACAACGCTGAAGCTAGCTAAAGATCTCAACAAAATCTCTCTGGAGGAACTTATCAGCTCCCTCAGAAGTCACGAGATAGAGCTAGAAGCTGATGAACCTCAGAAGCAAGGTAAGCCTTTAGCTTTAAAGTCTAACCGAAAATATGACTCCAAAGTTTTGCAGGCTGTTGAAGAAACCTCTGATGGGTCCTCATCAGAAGAAGACGAACTTTCCCTCCTCTCCAGGAGAGTGAACCAACTATGGAAGCAGAGGTAAAGAAAGTTCAGGAATACCAGAAGATCCGATCAGAATGAGTCCTCCTCTAGATACAGAAGATCAGACTCCTCCTCAGGATTCAGAAGATCTGAAGGCTCCTCAGGAAGCAGAAAGCCAAACACCAAGGACATCATCTGCTATGAGTGCAATGAGCAAGGACACTACAAGAGTGACTGTCCAAAGCTTCAGAGGGAAAAGCCCAAAAAGAAGTTTGGAAGGGAAAAGAAGAAGAGTCTCATGGCTACATGGGATGACTCTGACTCGTCTGAAGCTGACTCAGAATCATATGATGAGAGAGCAAACATAGCTCTCATGGCTAACATATCAGAAGACAGTGAAGCTTCTGAATCAGACTCTGAATCAGACACCGAAGAGGTATTCCCTGACTTTGCAATTAATTTTACTAAGGCTGAACTTGCTGAAAGCCTTAACGAAATTCTGGAAAGATATCAGCAGATCAGAGTTAAATTCAGAAACCTGAAAAGGAATCTTGATTCTGACTCTGATAAAACTGAGAGTCTTAAATTGGAAAACTCTGAGTTGAAAAATAAAATTTCAAAATTAGAAAATCTTTTACAAAACTCTCAGAAGGAAACAATTTCTGAAACTCCCAACAGCGCTGATGAGATCATCAAGGAGTATGATCAAAGCTTTCAGAAGTTCCTTGCTAAAAGCATAGATAGAAGCAAAATGGCTTCAATAATCTATGGAGTTAGCAGAAACGGCAAAAAGGGAATAGGATACCAAGGTAAGGTACCTACACCAAAGAATGCCATGGATCTAGTTATTAAACGCACTCCTCTGAATTCACACTTTGTGTATGGTCACACACATGACATTAAATATACTAGTAATAATTATTTTGTGAAACCAAAATTCAACCAGAGTTTTGGTAAAGCTAACAAATCAGGACCCAAGAAAATATGGGTACCTAAGGATAAAATAATACATGTTGCAAATATCTTTAGCAGCAAATCAGAAACACCAGTCATGGTACCTGGACTCTGGCTGCTCACGACACATGACGGGAAGAAGGCATATGTTTCAAAGCCTGGAACTTAAGCCTGGAGGCCACGTAGGCTTTGGAGGCAATCAGAGGGGAAAGATCATTGGCTCTGGAACAGTAGGTAATGGAAATCTTCCCTCTATAAATAATGCTCTATTAGTAGATGGATTAATGCATAATTTTTTATCCATAAGTCAATTAAGTGATAACGGTTATGATATAATCTTTAATCAAAAATCATGTAAAGCTGTTAGTCAGAAAGATGGGACTATCCTATTTAATGGAAAGAGGAAAAACAACATTTATAAAATCAAACTTTCTGAACTGAAAAGTCAGAATGTAAAGTGTCTTCTGTCTGTTAACAACGAGCAATGGATCTGGCACAGAAGATTGGGGCATGTTAGTATGAGAAGAATATCTCAGATTAACAAACTCAATCTGGTCAGAGGACTTCCTAATCTGAAGTTCAATTCAGATGCTCTGTGTGAAGCATGTCAGAAAGGCAAGTTTGCAAAACTTGCTTTCAAATCTAAACACGTTGTTTCCACCTCTAAGCCATTAGAACTTCTGCACATTGACTTATTTGGACCAGTCAAAACTGCTTCAGTCAGTGGCAAGAAGTACGGGTTAGTAATCGTAGATGACTATAGCAGATGGACATGGGTAAAGTTCTTAAGACACAAGGACGAGTCACACTCTGTGTTTGTCACCTTCTGTAACCAAGTTCAGAATGAAAAGGATCTTAGAATCATTAAAGTCAGAAGTGATCATGGTGGAGAATTTGAAAACAAAGATTTTGAGTCATTATTTAATGACAGAGGCATTCTGCATGATTTCTCTTGTCCTAGAACTCCCCAGCAAAATGGAGTTGTAGAACGAAAGAACAGAACATTGCAAGAAATGGCCAGAACCATGATCAATGAGACAAACGTTGCTAAGATCTTCTGGGCAGAGGCAATAAACACAACGTGCTACATTCAGAATAGAATCTCCATAAGACCTATTCTGGAAAAGACTCCATATGAATTGTGGAAGAACAAAAAGCCCAACATTTCATATTTCCATCCCTTTGGATGTACTTGTTTTATGTTAAACACAAAAAATTATTTGAACAAGTTTGACTCTAAAGCACAAAAGTGTATTATGTTAGGATACTCTGAACGCTCTAGAGGGTACAAAGTATACAATACAGAAACACAGATTGTGGAAGAATCAATCAGTGTTCGTTTTGATGATAAGCTTGACTCTGAAAAGTCAAAGCAGAATGAAGTCTTTGAAGGTATGGAAGTTGAATTCACAAGTTCTGAAGACAAGTCATCAGAAGCTATCAACAAAGACACTCCTTCAACATCAGAAAGAGGCACTACGAGCAATCCAACAACATCTGTTGATCAACCTCAGAAAAGACTACCCAGAAGCAGCATGGATCACCCAGAAGAAACTATCTTAGGACGAAAGGAAGATCCAATCAGAACAAGAGCCAGCTTCAGAAACTCTGAAGAATCCCTCATGGGACTTGTTTCTCTGATTGAACCTTCTTCAATTGTTGAAGCACTTCTGGACAACGACTGGATTCTAGCAATGCAAGAAGAGCTGAATCAATTCACCAGAAATAACGTGTGGGATCTAGTTCCCAGACCAAAAACATTCAACGTCATTGGAACAAAATGGGTGTTCAGAAACAAACTGAACGAACAAGGTGAAGTCATCAGAAACAAGGCACGATTGGTAGCACAAGGTTATAGTCAGCAAGAGGGGATAGACTATACAGAAACCTTTGCTCCAGTCGCCAGGTTAGAATCTATCAGACTTTTAATTTCTTTTGCTGTTAATAAAGGCATCACTCTATATTAGATGGATGTCAAGAGTGCATTCTTAAATGGCTATATAGAAGAAGAGGTTTATGTGCACCAACCCCCTGGTTTTGAAAGTACAAAAAATCCAGAATATGTTTTCAAACTAAAGAAGTCACTGTATGGTCTGAAACAAGCTCCCAGAGCTTGGTATGAAAGACTAAGTAACTTTCTGTTAGAAAAAGAATTCACCAGAGGGAAAGTGGACACAACCTTATTCTGTAAGACAATTAAGAATGACATCTTAGTGTGTCAGATTTATGTTGATGATATTATATTTGGATCTACTAATCCTTCTCTTGGAAGAAAATTTGCTAAGTGTATGCAGGCAGAATTTGAGATGAGCCTCATGGGGGAACTGAAATTCTTTCTGGGAATTCAGATCAATCAAACTCCAAAGGGAACTTACATTCATCAGAGCAAATATGTCAGAGAACTTCTGAAGAAATTTGATCTCTCAGAATGTAAGTCATCAAAGATTCCAATGCATCCCACGTGCATTCTGGAAAGAGAAGAGGTAAGCAAAAAGGTAGAACAGAAGGTCTACAGAGGTATGATTGGTTCTCTTCTCTATCTGACGGCTTCAAGGCCTGATATTTTATTCAGCGTATGCATTTGTGCAAGATTCCAATCAGATCCTAGAGAATCTCACTTAACAGTTGTTAAGCGAATTTTCAAGTATCTGAAAGGTACTACTAATCTGGGTTTATTTTATAGAAAATCTAGTGATTACAGCTTAGTAGGTTACTGTGATGATGACTTTGCTGGAGACAGAGTAAAGCGTAAAAGTACTTATGGAAGCTGCCAGTTTCTGGGAGAAAATCTGATCTCTTGGTCCAGCAAAAGGCAATCCACAATTGCGCTATCAACAGCAGAAGCTGAATACATAGCAGCAGCAGGATGCAGCACACAAATGCTCTGGATGAAAAGTCAGCTTGAAGACTTCCAGATATTTGAGAGTAACATTCCTATACTCTGTGACAACACCTCTGCCATTTGCTTAAGTAAAAATCCAATTTTGCATTCTAGGGCTAAGCATATAGAAATAAAACATCATTTCATTAGGGTCTACATTCAGAAAGGCATTTTAAACTTAAAATTTATTGATACAGACCATCAATGGGCTGATATCTTCACAAAACCACTTTCTGAAGATAGGTTCAACTTCATTCTGAAACATCTCAGCATGAAGCTCTGCCCAGAGTGAAAATGTTTTAATTTTATACATTAACCTTCAGAATTTATTTTATTTTACTGTGAACTTCTGATCAATCTTCTCTCAGAAATTTAGACATGCAGATTGTATCAGATTCTATCCATAAAGATCTGAGCGTTTCATTTCAAGGATAGATGTGCTGTTCACTAAATCAAACAAGTGTCATCCAGTCATCAGCTAATTCCTGAGGCAGAACACGTGTGCACGCTTCTGAGAAGGCAAAGCGCTGATTGGATGCATTGAGACACATGTCATGGGTAACCGTTCCAAATATGTTTCTAAATCCCCCAAAATCAGCCAACATTAAATGCGAGTAATCATGATTTAATTTTTTGAAACGTTTATGTTTATGTTTTCAAAACATTTTTGAAACCTATTTAAACACCTTAAACATCATTTATTCACTTTTTACCGTCACTTACAATCTTCAAAACATTTTTGCGTTTTTCACTTCTTACTGTGTGTTCATATTTTTTCTCAAAGAAACCCTTTTCAAAGCTTTTTCTCAAAAACCCCTGTGTGTGAACATGGCATCTTCTAGCACTCCTTATGCAGGTTCCCAGCAAGATGCTTCTTTTGAACAGTATCAGATTCCTCTCAGAACGCTCCTTACTCTGGTCAAGAACTTGGAAGTTCTGTCAGAATTGATAGTAGATTTCGACAGCTTGGAGGAAAATGGCTTTGATTTGTATGAAGAAATTAAGGCACAAGGTTGGGAAAGGTACTTTGATAGGTTGGTGGGTCCAACGTTCCCCATCTTGGTTAAAGAATTCTGGATACATGCGTCTTCATCAACTCATCAGGTTACTTCGTTTATCATGGGAAAGAATATAGTGATTACTGAAGATCACATTGCAAGGCTGATTGGATACAATGGTGGTGGTGTTCGCTGTATAGACATGGCAAAAAGGTGCTCAGATGCTGCTGTTATAGCAAGGTAGATTTTCACACATGGGGTTCCCTCCAGCAAAATAAGAGATTTGAAAGATCAGCACAGAATTTGGGCAAAAATTATTCTGGGCTGTTTCAATCACAGGAAGCCTACAAGCTCTCCTGATTATATAAACATAGATCAGCAGTTTCTGATCTATTTTATTAATCAGAAGGTAAAGATCAATCTGGCTCATCTTCTGTTCAACCATCTGAGGACCAGCGTCAAGGAGACTAGAGAAGAAGAAAGGACTAAAAGGGATTGGATACCCTTCGACAGATTGATATCAGATATTCTAACGGAGAATAGGCTGATTAAGCACTTGACAGAGGCACAGGAAATAAGCTCTCTAGAACCTTCTGTTGGGAAGCAGCTGAATGCTAAGAATCTCAAGAAGATGAAGCTGATAGAGAACATTAAGAAGGAGCCCAGCGTTACTCCTTTTGCTGAAATCTTTAGCAGAAGAATTCCCCTGGACGACTTCCCCATGTTCTCAGAGATTGACTCCAAGCCTCAAATAGTTCTGAGATACTTGGATGCGTGCAAAGCTGATGGAATAACACCCAATCTCAACATTCAAGATCTTCAGCAGAAGGCACCAGAGGTTACTCTGAAGAAGACTAAGAAGATAAAGGCTGCATCAGAAGGATCGTCTCAGCAGACCCCAAAGAAGAGAGGTAATCTGTCTTCTGTTAATGTTTTAAATTCATCTGCTGTTCCAACATTTATTCCAACCCCAACTTCAATTGAAATCCCAATTCCCATTACAATCATTGATGATACTGAACCTGAGTTTGACCCTTCTGAGTCATTAACCCTCAAAAGATCTCGCGCCAAACCTCACAATCCAAAACCTACAACCACAACAGAACCAGAACTTGAAAAAGTTCTTTCAGAAATAGATCAACACTCTTCCGCTCCCCATACAGAAAATCCAAATCTTCAACCAGAATCACCTCAACCAGAAACTACACTCTCACCAATACCAGAAGATCCACATTCACCACAACCAGAAATTCCACAACCTCCATCTCCACAACCAGAACTTAATCCACCTTCACCTCAACACGAATCATCTCAATAACCTGAGTTTCAACACTCTGAGGCTCAAACCCCTGAACCTCAATCATCTGAATCCTCTGAACCACAACCCTTAGCCATACAATTTCCTGGTGGTACCACTGTTAATATCCCTCAACTACCATCCTCACCAGAAATTACTCCACCTAATACCCCATCCAGTCCAATAATCATTCCTGATTCTCCTACTCCCTCACCCAAGCAAAATCCAGATGACCACAACAAGACCTTCATTGATCTAACAGTCCTTGACCGCCTTGCTGCCCTTAAAAATAAAACCGCCATTCCCAAACCCAAACAACCAGATGTTGGTTCTAGCATCTTGAATTTTGAAACAGACATGCAGAAGTGGATTTCTTCTCTAAAACAGGCTAGTCCGGGAGTGATTGATCCTGCTGTCTCAGACCAACTCTGGACATAATTCAGAGGATGGGTATGCGCTGAAACCTTTAAGCTGCAAGACCTAAACTATGAACAGGCTCAACAGAACTTCAGCAATCTGCTGAAATAAATTGAAGGTCCAGTTTTGAGTCAGCTGCTGAAGGAGGAAGTGCTTCTTCTGGACAGTGAGCCTTGGTCTGAAAAGCGTCCAGCTTCAATAGTTCAACCAGCAGAAGAACAGACGATTCCAGCTGAAGATTTAAGTCAAGAAGAAGTTATTGCAGAAAGCTCTCAGAAGCATCCTGATTATGACATCTCTCAAGCTACATTGGACAGGCAGACTCTTGAAGAGATGAAGCAAAATGATCTTCGACTACAGGAGAGAATGGATGAGAATGATCAACGAATGAAGGAAAGTATGGATGTTTAGGATAGTAAGATTGACTCTGTAGTCAGCATGGTGCATCAGCAGAAGGAAACCACTGATTAGATTAAGAACATGCTAGAAGCTCTGTTCACACGCCTTCCTCCCCAACCTTAGACTTTGATTCTTGATGTTTTCACTGTTTTCTTTACATATTATCTGTAATATTTTCTGAGCTCTGAACTGAATACAATCGTTTTTTTGCACTGATCGGTTTTAACTTCAATTATTTGCACTTTTTGATTGCTGACAAAAAGGGGGAGAAAGAGTGATATTTTTCAATAACGGATTACTGAGACAAAAGTCTCAAACATTCTAACACTCTGATATACTTGAATGTTTCTTTGTTCTGCATATGCTTACATGTACAAGAATTTAATTATCTCTGATACACTGAAGCTCTGCTCTAGTAAAGGAAAGATCTGATGCTCAAAGAAAGTTCAATAAAGATCTGATGTTAAAGGACTCATGGAATTAAAAGGGAAGTAATAAACTCAGGGGGAGTTCTTTCTGATCATAACTCTGACAGTTCTTTTTATCTTCTTAACTCTGATACCTTTTTATTCCCTATCTTCTTATCTTTGATACCTTTATGTTTATCGCTGATACAAATTTATTATTTGGTTATCTCTGATATTTTTTATTCTTTAAATTTCAATTGAAAATATCCAGTTTTTGTCATCATCAAAAAGGGGGAGATTGTTAGAACAAAGTTTGAATCTACTACCCTAAGTTAAAGTTTTGATGATAACAAAATACTAGATTAAATAAATTGTATAATTCATATGAGACATATATGCTACCTAAAAATTATATTGTGCACTTACAGAAACTCTGATGGATATCAACATAAGAATGTCAACATCAGCATCAGAAGATGAATTATCATATGCCAGCATCAGAAGATGAAATATCATATGCCAGCATCAGAAGATCAAAGCATGTGCTTACGCTGAAGCTTGATGAACCAATCTGCGTGTAACATACTCTAAACTCTGATCAAGACCAAAACCATATCATCAGCACCTAAAAGCGTCAGAATAAGCCAAAGCCAATCAACATGCTTAATTGACAACGGTACTATGCATTCAAGACACTTTATTACCAACGACTGTATTCCAAGACAAAGATCTTATCAATATGGAAAGAACGTAATGGGCATTGAAATGGAATAATTGACTACAACGTATCTTTTCCAAAGGCTATATAAACAAGTCAGTGAGAAATGAATTGGCTAATGCTCTACAACTCTTTACACGCAAAAAGCAAATCATCTTCATCCTCACTCATACAGCTTGCTATATCTCTCAAACTGCTTACTCTTTAGTTATAGCATCCGAGTTTCACATAAGCTTAATTTGTGTATTATCACGTTGTGATATAAATTTTTTGTAGAAAACATTCAACACATAGTATTCATTTATCTGTAAGAAAGAATTTCCTTGAGAAACCGGTCTGTGGTTTAGACTCAAGAAGGCTTTAGCAGTTGTTAAAGCAGTTGTAATATTCAGTTGAATATAATGGATTAAGACCTCGTTGGAGAGAGGAGAAATCACCTTGACGGATGGACTGGAGTAGTTTGAGATCAAACGAACCAGGATAAAAATAACGTGTTGTCTGCATTTGATTTCAAGTTTTACAATTCAACCCCCCTTCTTGTGTTTTTCACTTCTTCAGGATCTTAGGTCAAAAATTGGGGTATGACAGCTGCTCCTATTTAAGTTTCTTCTATTTGGATATATGAAGATTGAAATCTTCGTTTCAACGAGATTGAAGATACTTAAATATAGAATACATGATTTTTGGTCCAAGGTACCACAATGATTTTTATGATATGATATGGATGCAATTCTCTAAATTTTATACGGAATGACGCCACATGAGACAAACTACTGCTGGAGAAACCAAACACATGATAAAGTAATCTCACCGGGGAAGAGATTATAACTCCACTAGGGAACAGAGCCACTGACTTCAATTGAGAGACTCTTATTGGGGAACAACTTCGAGAGAAGAAAAAATTATTGACTCTATCAGGGAAGACGCCTTGCATAGGTTATGAAAAGATAAATGGCTACTGACTCAAGATGATGGTAAATTTCCAACTCAATGTCAAAGGTAGAAAAATAAAAAAGGATACTGATCCACAGATGATGATAAACTACCAACTCAATTGTTGAAGGTAAAAGATCAATAAGATACCGACTCACAGATGATGGTAAACTACCAACTCAATAGTTGAAGGTAGAAGGTCGATAAGATACCGACTCATAGATGACGGTAAACTACCAACTCAATAGTTGAAGGTAAAAGATCAAACAAGATATCGACTCACAGATGACGGTAAACTACCAACTCAATAAATGTAGGTAGAAAAGTAAGATATCGACTCACAGATGAAGATAAACTACCAACTCAATAGTTGAAGGTAGAAGATCGATAAGATACTGACTCATAGATGACAGTAAACTACAAACTCAATAGTTAAAGGTAAAAGATCAAACAAGATACCGACTCACAGATGACGGTAAACTATCAACGCAATAGATGAAGGTAGAAAAGTAAGATATCGACTCACAGATGACGATAAACTACCAACTCAATAGATGAAGGTATAAAATTAAGAGATAATGTCTCGTAGATGATAGTAAACTACCAACTCAATAGATGAAGGTAGAAAAGATAATAAACTTTTCCACGACGAATGGGTTCCAGTTTCTTCTTTATCAAGTCTTCAACTTGAAAAGGATAATATACAAACTTCTCTGTAGGACTTTTCTAGAGAGATACCATTTGTTGTTGATGAGCAAACTTCTCAAAAAAGATACCATTTGCTGTTGATGAGAAAACTTCCCAAAAGAGATACCATTTACTGTTTATGAGCAAGCTTCTCAAAAGAGACGCCATTTGCTGTTGAAATAACATATTGCTGGGGATACACAAGCTGCTCAAATAAAGAGGCCGCCACTTGCTGTCTTCTGAAGATATCAATAATGCACAAGCTGCTCATGAAGAGGCCGCCACGTGCTATCTTCCAAAGATATCAATAATACACAAGCTGCTCATGAAGAGTCTTCCACTTGCTATCTTCCAAAGATATCAATAATACACAAGTTGCTCATGAAGAGTCTGCCACTTGCTATATTCCAAAGATATCAATAATAAACAAGCTGATCATGAAGAGTCTTCCACTTGCTATATTCCAAAGATATCAATAATACACAAGCTGCTCATGAAGAGTCCGCCACTTACTATCTTCCAAAGATATCAATAATACACAAGCTACTCATGAAGAGCCCGCCACTTGCTGCTTTCTAAAGATATCAATAATACATAAGCTACTCATGAAGAGTCTGCCACTTGCTATCTTCTAAAGATATCAATAATACACAAGCTGCTCATGAAGAGTCTGCCACTTGCTATCTTCCAAAGATATCAATAATACACAAACTGCTCATGAAGAGTCCGCCACTTGGTGCTTTCTAAAGATATCAATAATACACAAGCTGCTCATGAAGAGTCTGCCACTTGCTATCTTCCAAAGATATCAATAATACACAAGCTGCTCATGAAGAGTCTGCCACTTGCTATATTCCAAAGATATCAATAATACATAAGCTGCTCATGAAGAGTCCGCCACTTTCTACTTTCCAAAGATATCAATAATACACAAGCTCCTCATGAAGAGTCCGCCACTTGCTGTTTTCCAAAGATATCAATAATACACAATCTTCTCATGAAGAGTCCGCCACTTGCTATCTTCCAAAGATATCAATAATACACAAGCTACTCATGAAGAGTCTGCCGCTTGCTGCTTTCCAAAGATATAAATAATACACAAGTTGCTTATGAAGAGTCTGCCACTTGCTTCTTTCCAAAGATATCAATAATACACAAGCCGCTCATGAAGAGTCTGTCACTTGCTATCTTCCAAAGATATCAATAATACACAAGCTTCTCATGAAGATTCTTCCACTTACTGCTTTCCAAAGATATCAATAATACACAAGCTGCTCATGAAGAGTCTGCCACTTGTTGCCATGTTGAGATTCCAAAAGAGTGTTGTAACAACACTACTGGGAAACAAAGTTCATCTTCAATGGGAAACCATGAATAGATTCTTCCTGAGGAGACCAATTATTTAAATGTGCAGAATAAATGCACTCTCCATCTAGGTTTCACAGCCTAGAGAAATCTCACGAGTAACATCGGTAGGAGGTGAAGCTCAATCTAAGAACAAAATAGAGAGAAACAACTGAACTAGACTCTACCAGATAAGGAATAAGCTCAACTGGGAATTATCCTATCCTGAGATAAAACAAAAACCCTTCCACGAGGAATAAACTCAGTGGGGAATTTATAAAGGAGACACACTTTCTGCTTAAGTTGACACACTATTGGAAAGAGGAAATATGTCACTTGGGGATAACCATAATCAAAGTAGATGGACCCAAAAACATCGAGAAATGTGAATATGCATGAATGATGTAAGTGTGAATGAATAAATGAACATCATGTATATGCTGACAAAACAAACAAAATAGATTAACTTGGGATGATCAGACATTACAGTATAAACAGATACTCGACTAATCTCAACAAAATGGGAATATCACTGGAGATAAAACAAAATCCATCAACGGAGCATATTTCTTCTATAAGTCTCTAATATTTCTGTGGAGGAAGATATTTTTTGGGAGAAAACCCAAAGTCCAATCTTCTAACATCAATAATCCATTGAAAGGATAACAATACGAACTCCACTTCAGCTGGAGAAAAATCTTGCTTAGCTGGAGATACTGGGGAACTCCACCATATGATAATATGTGTAAAGCAGATCACATATCTTGACAAATATGGATTACCCCTAGAACTAATTTTAGATGCCCCAAGTTTACTGCTGATAAGCTGCGTGATGCACGACAATTCTTGTGAATAACTTCACTTCTAAAATGCCCCAAGTTATATGGTTGATAAGAAGAAATCGTCTTAAGAGGATTTTACAAAATACCTGGTATCCAAAATGCTCTAGTGTCTTCAAACTCTTAGAGAGATTCATCGAATCTTGACGTGACTGCCCCATATTGACTATATTTGGCACAACAGAGTTTTCAAATTTTCCCTATGAGGGTAAACAAACTATGAAGGTAACAACCTGTTCATGATGAAGGTCTTCAGGCGACATGCCCCTGGATATGATCATTCTTGAAAATGATTCGCCAATTACTTAACAAAGTTTCAGACCTTAAAATATTAAACTCATCATTGGTGCTTGTTGTACCCCAAAATTTGCCCTCCCATATTCTTCAAAGTTTGTCAAGAATCATCTTCAAATGGTTCAAGACTTCTCAAGGGTTGCACAGTCCAAATGCCTCCTAAGCCAGTCAAAATTAGGGTTTTGGTTCTTTCAATGAATTTGAGGTTTTCAATGGCTCAATAAAGTCCCATAGGCCTATACACATTGTCAAACACCTACATGGCAAGTTTCAAGGCTCACAACATCAAAGTCCACAGTCAAAAGCCCTATTTGGTTCACAATCAACTGCAGGAGCAAAATGGTCATTTTGCAGTCAAAATTCAGAATTTTTGGTCAACATCTTGTTTTGAGCTCACAATCATCATTTGATCAAGTCTTGATCATGATTCCACAAGCATGACTCAAAAATCATCAAGGATGCAAAAGTTGCTATTTTGGACAGCTGAAAAGTCAACTGTAACTTGACCAGGGCATAACTTTTTCATGGCTCATCAGAAAAATCCCATCCAATGCTCATTTTGAAGGGGATGACATTTCCTACAACTCATCTTCACATTCCAAGTCCAAGAAATGCTCTCACAAAAAGTTATCAATTTCTACATTATAGGTCAATTTCAAAAGTCAACAAAAAGGCATTTTAAGTCAAAGACCATAACTTGAGATTGGTAAATCCAAATGGCATGGGACCAAAGGCATTGGTTAGAGGACTTCAAGACCTTTCCAAAATGTCCAAGAACATGTTCATATGATCAAAATTGAGCAATATATGCATTGGAGAAGTTGGGAAATTTTCATGAATTTGCAAAAGTCAACTATCCTTGAAACTTCAATTTTTGACAAAAGGGCCCACTTTCTTCCATTTGATTCAGCCTTGTCATGCCACCCACGTGTCCCATGATTAATTTCAAGATCAAACATTTATTTTCCATTTTATTTAATTTTTATTGATTTAATTCATTTTAAATCCATAATAATTCAAATAAAATCTAAAAATTAATGAAATATCATCTTTGTGGTTTGAATAGCTTTCATATACCATGTGCCAGCTAGCCAATTCGTGCTAAGCCTTTTTGTGCACAAATCTTGGATTTGCTTCAAATTTGGAAAGTTCTTCAATGGTGGTCAACAAAATCTCAAAACTTCAATACACCAAGATTAAGGCCCAGCTGCTGACCTAATTTTGTTCCCATATATGCAAGCAAGCCAACCCTAATGCTATTCACGTGAAAAACATTGCTAAAACGGCCATAAGAACATTGAAAAAAATCAAAGAAAAGTCAAAACTGAAATCCACCTTCCAACGTAATTCAAAGCCTTTTCTTGTTTCTAACACCTTGCAGGAACTCTTAGGGATCTTTTGGAATCAAAATCAAGTGCTGAAGCTTGAGAAATCGCTCCAAACAAAATCACGGTTTGTCCACTTTTTTTCAGAATCGAAACTCACGATTCATGAATATTTGATGTGATTTATGGCTTGTTTTATATTGCTTGCATCCATACAAAGCTATTGGTATTGACTAATTAGATTATAATGCACAGGATTGTGATTTGCCATTAATGAATTTTAGGGTTCTTCCATTTCAAAATTGGGGATTTCCAGCACAGGAAAAATTAGACCTTCTCACGCACATGGTTGGATTCGTTGCAACCAGACGGATCTAGAACCACCCTCGCGAACAATTTATGTATAACACACGCCTATTCGCTATTTTCTGTGGATGCAGGTTGTGGGGGTTAAAAACCCCCGCTATCTAACATTGGTTTTGCAGTTTCAGTGGGGAAGACGATGACGTGCTAATCTCTGAGTGGATAGTTCAAACGGACGCGCGCTTTTTTCTCTTTCCAGCATAATTGATGTTTTTATATATTATTTTCATTACCCATCATAATGACAAATGCAGGCGCTTGGCTTAGTGGAAGTTGATGTGGCTGGTCACCATCGGGACCTGGGTTCGATTCCAAGGTCCCCCAAATTCATTGTTTCTATTTTTTTCAATACGTTCACATGCAGGCTTCATGAACGAGTCCACCATGCGCTCCAGGCTGCAGCTTGCCATGTGGCCACTATCACAGATCCAATGGCCTAGAGTGGACGACCACCATACGCCCAGTCAACACGTGCCATGGAGAAACCACAAAGTCAAACAGGCTGGAATATTGATTGGGCCAAGGAATTCCAAATACACCTTCAAATCTGGCCCACCCCCCTCTGGGTTTGCATTTTATTTTTTTTATTTTCTTTCATTCAATTGCTTTATTTATTTTTATTGTTTTTTAATTAATTGCTAACCATCAAATTAATTAACATTTTCCTAATAAAATCAGAAACTTAACATATTATTTATTTTTACTATTTATTAATTTCACTATTAATTTAATTATTTTGTAAATAAATGTAAATTAATTAATTTAGGTTAATTAGGTCAACTTTAATCTTTTTCATAATAAATAAAATCAAATCTAGAATTAGGTTTTTCCTTTGACACTTTTAACTTCTTTTTTTATTTTATTTCATTAAAAACATAAAACCAAAAAAATATACTTTTTCTTGTAAATAATTAATTAATTAGTAAATTAGGTTTAATAGTTAATTTAATTGCAAAAAAAGGACAAATTCAATTCTTTTCTAAAAAAAAGGGTCAAAACCCCAAGGACGTCCCGATTCAATCTTTCGCGCGCATGTTTATCTTAATTCATTATATTTATGTATCTGTTCCGGAAATGTAATAGTTAATTAGGGTTTATCGCTTTATTTACTTTTCTCGCATTTATTTTCCAAACGGGTTTTGTCTTTGGCGATGTATAAACCCGCGCCTTGTAATAGCGTAGATTTACCTTTCCGCAATTTATTTTCCGCACTCTTAACTGTTAATATGCCTGCAAGACTTGTATGACAAATAAAAACAATCCGTAGCTCACAAATACATGTACAAGATAATCTTAACTGAATTCAACACATATGCACATGCCACCCTTAGGGTACGCCTCACTGGTTGCCTCGACGTGGTCGTCAAGTATAGGTTGTTTTAGAGGTCGCCCTCCTGTCTAAAGATCCAGTTGCCTCGAAAAGGTTGCCTCAGATAAAAAGGATCTAGGACATTAGGGTTACCGCTAAGGTGTCCTACCATTGCTTTGGTGACCACATTGTCCCTATAATCGAATTGACCCGAACAACTCCAACGACAGTGCTACCTACTTCTCAATAGTGGGATAGTACTGTCTAAAGGACTCTTACACAGCTTAATTCCTTAGAGTAGGTGGATTTCTCCTGGGTACTTGCTCTTTCAAAAACAAACAAAAATACTTTTCGCACCTACACTTTCAAAAAGTTTTCAAACAAATACTTCATACACTCTTGAGGACTGATACAAGAGTTACCTAGAAGTTTTCAAAACAAACTTTTTCAAAACCCACAAACACTTGAAAAGCAAACAATTTTTGAAAACATAGTGAGCAAGTACCTAAGAGCCTGTGGATAACCACAGATAGAAAGGGTGCTAACACCTTCCCTTTCTATAAATCTACCTCCCGAACCGAGAAACATTCTCGAAAAGGAATTTTGCTGTGCTTTTGTCCTTTCCTTATTGGAGAACATAAAAGACGGTGGCGACTTTTGCTTACCGCGACATTTCGCGAACCAGCTTTAAAAACAGTCAGTTCTATTTCCACCGATCACAGAACTGACGACTCTGCTGGGGATATTTATAAAGTGAGGTGTACCTTAGGATTAGACCACTCTTATGTTTTCAATTGCTTATTTTGTTTGCTTTAATATTGTGGGCCTGTCTTGGAGTTTCATAGATCCTAACCCGGATCTGGGGGATACCTTTTAGAAGTAGCAACAAACTGTGAGGGAACTGTGCGGGGTATACCGACACGGTTGAAGCAGTTGCTACGTTGATGTGGCACTTTGGTGAGTACCGGTAACCCTTGAGTCAAGTTAAGGAGAGTACGGGGCCACCGCGTCGTGTCGTGAAGCATCAACTGACCTTAGGAACCTTACTTGACCATCCTGGCCTCTTTAGGGGTAGTGAGATGACCGACTTTGGTGCAGTCCGAAGTTGGTAGATACTCGATACTACACTCATTGAGGGTTGTTTTCTTGGAATATTTTGATCGCCAGTTCAGTGGCTAAATCAAAACAATGAACATAGAAAACAACCCAATGATATTGAGCTCCTTAGAACCCGGTTACCTTTGATAGGACAGGTTTTGAGCCCACCAACTTCAAGAGGGTAGTACCTAAACTTCATGCTGGCCTAAACTCTAAGGGATATTTGTGTGACTTGTGTGCCTTCAAACTTGACTACTTGCATATTCTTGTTATCTGACAACACGGGTTCCTTGCAGGTTTTGTTTACAGTCCTTAATCTGGACTTATAACAGGGTTCACTTACATCACTCCATGCATAGCATAACATCATACCATCATACCATTGCATACATCCTGCATAAGGACTAATCCATTTCAAGGATCTCAAGGGTCTGTGATGCAGGTCATGATGAATCAACATGTCTAACAAGGGGCAAAGGGGATTTATTTTCCTCTAGCTAAAGTTGATAACTTGAGTCAGTGGCTATGACCCACTCGATATGGTGAGCCTTGACTCTTGAAGAAGGACTCTCAACAACATGAAGTTCCTTCAATCAAGCTACCAGATTCTAACAATTTTCTTGTTTACCCCGCGAGATCCTTGAAAACATTGCATGCATACATACACATCATTGCATAACAGGTACCCTTGTTATAGGTCACTTACCTTCTTCGCTGTTTATTTCAGCAATGGCTTCCCAATCAAACAACCAGGAGTTCCCTACTCAAGAAACTCAGTTCGGGGAAATCCTCCTAAATCTATCCAAGGGGCAGGAAGAGCTGAGAACACCCCTCACGGGGAATTTGGTCAGGAACAGTCCAGAAGACAGTAAGGATGAACGGCTGAAACATCTACAAACTGAGGTGGATACAATGAGAACCCAGATGTTGGGGCAGATGACTCTCATTCAAGACTTAGCTCAAAGACAAGAAGAGCTCAGGGCTCTCGACAACCAACTGCTTCGGGATAACCAACTGGGGAAAACATCTAAGGTTGAAGAGCCAGTCATCATTAAATTCCCTTTGAGACAAGAAGACAAGGGAAAAGCTCCTCAACTTGCTTCAGGGTCACAAATTCAGCATCAACCTCACCAGCTTCAGCAAGACAGTATGAAGCAAGTAGCAAGGGTTGGAGGCCAAACCGGTAATCAGCCCCCAAGAAGTCAAAGGTTTGGTTTAATGAATAGACCTCTCCGAGCTGCTACTACTTCACAGGTCCAACAACGACCTCGCCAAGAACAACGGGTTGATCAGAGCAAGCCAGACAAGCCTAGGAGGCAATTCACTCAGCTCAACATGTCGCTATTTCAAGCCTTACAACGCCCGTTGAGATTGAATCTGATCACATTAAGGGACCCTCCTAAGAATCCCAACACTTCCTCTTCCCGGTATAACCCGAGTGTGAGATGTGCCTACCATTCTGACAGTCCTGGACACGACACCAACGACTGTTGGACTCTGCAGAACAAGATCCAGGACCTAATTGATGAAGGAGCAGTGGAATTCACCCCAGATGGTCAGGTCGAGTTCTTCTACTATCCCTAGACGAGAAGACCTTTTGTTCATTGGAAGTTTCAAGTTGTATTTTTCTTTGCTTGTTCAAACATTTGTTCATGTCAAACTCTTTTACTTTATCAATGCATCGCATATGTCTGATTTGAATCAATATATTCGCATTCGCTATATTCAAACTGCTTTCATTTTTTTGTGATGTTCAAACTCGCGATTAATAATTCTAAGCCTTTTGAGGGAGGATGACGAAAACGATACCACGTTCTTTACAGTATGCTTTTGAACAGACCCCGCTGATGAGGTACATGCATTGTTTCAAATCCTAAACACTGGAGTTATAAGGAAGATAATCCCTCGTCAACCCCTTTGAGCCAAAGAAGTAGGAGTTTTTCTTTTCGAAAATTAAAACCCTTAATCATAACCCGGGGCAGGGTAGCTTTCTCAGTTGACCCAGGTGCACAATGAATGGCATCAAAGGAGTCCTTCCGAAACAAAAGACAGTGATGGTTCCGAATAATCATAAGGACAGGCAATCATTATCTCTCAGAAATAAAAGCCCATTAAGTCAAAACCTATGAAGGAGACTTACAAAATTGGGGCATCCCGCTGACTGTAAATACAAAAAGAAACAGTTCAGGCAAAAAACAGGGATAACGAAATCAAAAAAAGGAAGAGGTCCTACAAACCCTCAACAAAAAAAAAGGAAATGACTGCCTTTCCAAAATAAACTGTCAATATCCGAACCATCACCGGAATATCAGAGCAAAGACTCAGGCAAGGTCTAATGCACGATTAGCTGAGTTTAGGATCGAAGAACATCACGAAGAGCGGGTGGGTACAAATATACTTTGAGCCTTTATCCTTTGTTTCTTAAACCGTGAACCAGGCCACGTTACAACCCTTAAAAGTCCTAGCTGAAGCACGGGTTAGTTCGAAAGCATACTATTACAAAAGGTATTCTGACTCTTGTAGGGCTTGCTGTAAAATCTTGAGTTGACATCGCATTTTACAAAAATCACTTGTTTTATTGAAAACTGCATTTTCAAAAACCTTCAAGACAGACATAAGCTTTGCATTTTTTAAAAAATAACATTGTTTGCACATGACTAGTTTGTTCAAACAGCAGAGAAATTCGCACGATGAATATCCAGTGAACAAAAGTCTTCTTAACAAAAAAGGTCATCTCAAGTGGAAGAAACACTTCCAACCAAGGGGCAGGCATGAGCATTGTCCATCATCTGGGGCAGTCAAGTCAAGATTCAAGGAATCTCTCAAGATGCCAAATAGCCAGGGGCAGATCTCCGTCTGAATCACTTGGGGCATTGGACATGAATTCCAGCGACGAATCTTGCACGATCAAACATCTTCTGGTAGTATGGCAACACAACACCACTGACAGTGACAACTCTTTACACTCTGAGAGCGGGGACATGGTCAAAAAAAAAAAATACTACGCATAATCAAAGACCCGATAGGTCGACTGGCCTAGGCAAAAATAAGGGCTTCCTGGCGAACCAAAAGGGTTCGGGCAAAAATAAGGGATAAAAAATGAAAAAAATCTGTACACCCGGCAAGTCGAAAACCTGAAAAGGCGGCTTGGGCAAAAATGGGTATCCCGGTGGACTGAAAACCCGAAAGGGCGGTCCAGGCAAAATTTAGGGATCAAAGCGTACGACCATGTCCTGTCATCTCGTCACTTGCCTACCAGAAGAAGATTTGTCAAATGGCAGTTATCAAGACCTCCACAGGTACCTTCTCCCACAGAAACTGGTGCAATAAAATATTCCAAACTGTTGCTTTCCTCCAGGTATAAGGTAGATTCAGTTGAAGAGTGTGACCAAGATACCTTCACTCCCCGCTAAGTAACGAGATGACAGGACATGGTCGTACCCTAGGAGTGGCATGTGCATGTGTGTTGAATTCAGTTTATGTTTATCTTTGAACATGCATTTGTGAGCTACGGATTGATTTTATTTGTCATACAAGTCTTTCATGCAAATTAACAGTTAAAAGTGCGGAAAATAAATTGAGGAAGGGTAAAGCTACGCTATTACAAGGCGCGGGTCTATACATCGCCAAAAACAAAAACCCGTTTGGAAAATAAGTGCGAGAAAAGTAAAAGAAAGCGGTAAAACCTAATTAACTATTACATCCTCGGAAACAGATACATCAATATGATCAAAATAAATAATAATGCGCGAATAGAAATTTAATCGGGACATCCTTAGGGTTTTGACCCTTTTTGAGAAAAGAATTGAAATTGGTCCTCTTTTTGCAATTAAATTAAATATTAAACCTAAACCTAATTAATTAATTAATTTCAAAGAAAAAGTATTTTTTGTGTTTTTTATGTTTTTAATAAAAGTAAGAAATTAAAAGTCAAAAGAAACCCTAATTCTAAGTTTGTTTTATTTATTGTAAAAAGTTAAAATTGACCTAATTTTAAAAAGACTAAATTAATTAACCATATTTATTTACAAAATAATGATTAATAATAATAAATGATAATAATATATATTTACTGAATTTATTATAAAAAAAATAATTTGTTAATTACTAATGGTAATAATAAATAATTATAATTGAAAGAAAATAAAAGAAAGAAAATAAGAGAGAAAATAGAAACCAGGGGGTGCAGGCCCATGTATGGAGGTGAATTTGCAGATTTCAGGCCCAATAACATTCCAAGCCTTGTTGACTTTGGAGATTGGCTGCACGTTGCTTTGACTGGGAACACCATAGTCAACAGCTCATGGACGTTGGATTTGAACACGTGACCACCTGGCGCCTGATTGTTTGAGGGACATGGTGGAATGCCTTTCAGCGCCTGCACATGATTATATTGGAAAAAATAGAAACAAGGAATTTGGGGGACCTGGGAATCGAACCTAGGTCCCAATGGTTGCAGCCATGTCATCATCCACTAAGCCAAACGCTTGTAATTGTTATTATAATAAATAATGAAAATATTATGTAAACAACAACGCGTATGCTGAGAAAACAAACAAAGCGCGCCTTTTATTTGAATAGACCAATAGCCTGCTTCCACGTCTTGTCTTCTTCGCTTGGCCTGCAGAAAAACAAATCAAATAGCGGGGGTTTTTAACCCCCACAATATGGCCTGAGGAAAAATAACAATTAGGCCTATATGCAATATAAATTGGGCGCGAGGGTAGCTTTATGTTCGTTACGTTCAGACGGTTTCAACCATGGGCATGGGAGGTTCCAATTTTGCCTGTGCTGTAAAGCCCTAATTCAAGACCTTAAGAACCCTAAGATTCGTTAATGGCAAGTCACGATCCTGTGCGTTATAATCCAATTGATTAATATCATTAGCTTCCCGTGGACTCAAGCAATGCAAGACAACCAACAAATCATGTTAAATGCGCATGGAATATGAATTATGATTATGAACAAAAATGCCAAACCGTGAGTCTGTTTGAGGTGATTCCTGGAGCTTTAAGGCTTGTTTTCGATTGCAGTGTGTTCCTGGAGACTTATGCGATGTGTTAGAATTAAGAAGATGCCTTGAATTGGCCTGGAAGTGAGAAAACGATTTGGCAATTTTCTTGAAAAAAACTCAATATGGTTATGGCTTCTGCAGCAGTTTTGCACCTTCACAGCATTAGGGTTAGCTTTAGTATATGTAGTGGAATGGAATTAGGGTAAAACTTTGTCCAAAAATCCATGGCTTCATAATTTCAATATTTGATTTCAATCAAATCTTTTTCAACCTTTTTGATTGATAAAACTTGCCAAAATTGGATGATTTTGTCTCCTTGATGTGTACACGAAATCTTCAGCATGTGTTGACCTCTTTTGCATCACAAAAAGATTTGAAAACCATATATTTGAATTTCCTACATTTAAAATCAATTAAATGAATTAATATTAATAAAAAATTCAATTAATTAATTAAAAATAAGAAAATAAATCATTTTAAGATCATTGGGTCGTGCATAGGCCTTGGACAATGTTTCAAGAAAGAATTTGAGGCCCATTAGCAAAAATGAGGTGTTTTGGGCAAAGTTGACTTTTGCAAATTCCCAAAAATTTCCCAACTTCTCCAATGCATATCTTGTTCAATTTTGATCATATGAACATGTTCTTGGACATTTTGGAAAGGTCTTGAAGTCCTCTAACCAATGCCTTTGGTCCCATGTCATTTGGATTTACCAATCTCAAGTTATGGTCTTTGACTTAAAGTGCACTTTTGTTGACTTTTGAAATTGACCTATAATGTAGAAATTGATAACTTTTTATGAGAGAATTTATTGGACTTGGAATGTGAAGATGAGTTTTAGGAAATGTCATCCCCTTCAAAATGAGCATTGGATGGGATTTTTCTGATGAACCATGAAAAAGTTATGCCCTGGTCAAGGTACAGTTGACTTTTCTACTGTCCCAAAATAGAAACTTTTGCATCTTTGATGATTTTTGAGCCACGCTTGTGGAATCATGATCAAGACTTGATCAAATGATGATTGGTGCTTCAAAATAAGATGTTGACCAAATTTTTTGACTTTTGACTGCCAAATGACCATTTTACCCCTGCAGTTGACTGTTGAGCAAATAGGCTTTTTGACTGTGCAAACTGGCATTGTGAATCTTGAAACTTGACATGTAGATGTTTGACAATATATATAGGCCTATGAGACTTGTTTGAGCCATAGAAAACCTCAAATTCCTTGCAAGAAACAAAACCCTAGTTTTTAACTGGCTTAAGAGGCATTTGGACTGTGCAACCCTTGAGGAAACTTGAACCATTTGGAGATGATTCTTGATAAACCTTGAAGAATATGGGAGGGAAAATTTTGGGGTACAACAATTTCCCCTGTTCAATCTTCTTAGACCTGAGGATATAGATTGGCTTGCGTGCCTTTCGTGATCCGAAGGTGGAAGATGATTGAACACTAGAGTGCCCAGAAATTTGCACTCACATAGTGTGGTATCAACAATGTGATGTCGGGAATGGGCTTACAGATGCTATTTGGAGATGATGGATAGGAGGATGGGCTTATAGATACCATCTGGAGATGTGACAGAATCTTGTCGGGAATGGGCTTATAGATGCCATTTGGAGACTATTGGTAGGTAGATGGGCTTATAGATGCCATCCAGGGGTGTCGACCGCGTAAGAGATTCCTTAGAGAGAACTTGCGTACTTGAGAAAGAAAGATAATTTCCTGGCCTGTTACAGGGGTTGATCTTCAAACTCTTCATGTAGATATGCCTTGGCTAGATATAGGTATCGAATCTGGAATTAGAAAAGGTTGGTAGGTTGTCTCTACTGACAGGTTATCTCAGAAAAATCTTTAGGGATTGATTTAACTGACCCAGGTTTTTATTTCTTGACGAATTGTCTCTGTGGACGGGTTGTCCTCATGGACGGGTTGTCTTCACTGACGGATTGTCTTCAATGACAGGTGTCTATAACGACGAGTGTCTATAACGACGGGTGTCTATAACGACGAGTGTCTATAACGACATGTGTCTATAACGACGAGTGTCTATAACGACGGGTTGTCTATAATGACGGGTGTCTATAACGACGAGTGTCTATAACGACGGGAGTCTATAACGACGAGTGTCTATAACGACGGGTGTCTATAACGACGGGTGTCTATATTGACGGGTGTCCATAACGACGAGTGTCTATAACGAAGAGTGTCTATAACAACGGGTGTCTATGACGACGGGTGTCTATGATGACGATTGTCTATAACGACGGGTGTCTATAATGACGAGTTTGCATCAGAAAAATCTTTGATTTAAATGGATTTGTCTTCTTTGACTGGATTTGAGAATTTGACTGCATCTTTCCTGAAAGATAAAGGTCGGTCATATGTAATGCATGATATGGATCAAGCAATGATGTTCTCAACATAAATGAGACTGCATGATATGATGCGTGTATGCATGTATCATGACAATGACAATGTGATGTTTATGAACTATTTTCGTCTGGGAAAATAAATCCTTGACGAATGCCGGGAAATTAAATCCTGGGCTGACGTTGAAGAGTAGAGTTCTTCGTTTCCGCTGGGGGATGATGATTGCAAGAATAAACCGGTAGGAGAAGATGACTCCGTTGGGGAATAAACTTGTCGAAGAGATTACTCTGCGGGGAATTACTCTGTGGGAAGAGATACTTCGCTGAGGTTTGATGATAACTCCGCTGGGGATACTGTTGATAAGTTTTGTTGGAGGATTTGATGAACTCCGCTGGGGATAGGAAGAAACTTCGTCGAGGACGATCTTTCCGTGGTAATTAGCTGAGGATAACCCAGTTATAAGCTCTGTTGGGGAATAACCTTTGAACAAAGCCGGGGAGATGCTTTTGTGCTCTGCAGGGGATAAGCTTCCAGAATCTACTGGGGATAAGCTTCCAGAATCTACTTGGGAGGATGATTCAACTCTCTTGGGGAAACTTTTGGACTGTACTGGGGAAATGGCTCCACTGGGGTGTCTGGTATTCCGCCGGGGAAGAATCTTAGATTAAGACTGCCGGGGATGCTTGTAGAGGAATATCTGTATACTCAGCTGGGGAGTGCTAAGATTTTCTGGGGATGCCTAACTTCCTTAAGGCTGACAGTAGACTAACTCTGCTTGGGGAGAGTGTTGCTGAATTGCTGGAGATACTGTGCCTTGTTAGGACTGACGGGAGACCAACTCTACTTGGGGAGAGTATGGCTGATTCTGTCTTAATCTGCGGTGAGTGAAGGTATCCTGGTCATGTTCTTCAGCTGAACCTACCTTGGTACCTTGGTTGACAGAGCAGCCAGATCGCTTAGACAATTCTTATTGTCCCAGTTTCTGCGAGAGAGGAAGGCCTGTGAGGTGTTTGATACCTGCCGACTGAAAAATATTCTTCTGGTAGGCAAGTGACGAGATGACAGGACATAGTCGTACGCTTTAATCCCTAACTTTTGCCTGGACCGCCCTTTCAGGTTTTCAGTCCACCGGGATACCCATTTTTGCCCAAGCCGCCTTTTCAGGTTTTCGACTTGCTGGGTGTACAGATGTTTCATTTTCATCCCTTATTTTTGCCCGAACCTTTTTGGTTCGCCGGGAAGCCCTTATTTTTGCCTAGGGGTGTCAACCTAGCGGGTCTTTTATTCATGCGTAGTATTTTTTTACTATGTCCGTGCTCTCAGGATGTAGGGAGGTGCCCCTGTCAGTAGTGCAGTGTTACCATACCACCAGAAGATCTTCGTTTGATCGTCCAATGCCCCAAGTGATCCAGATGGAGATTTGCCCCTGGTTATTTGGCATTTGAGAGATTCCTTGCCTGCCCCAGATGATGGACAATGATCATGCCATGCCCCTTGATTGGAGGTGCTTTTGTTCATTAGACCTTCGTCGTGCGAACTTCTATGCTGTTCAAACAAATAGTCATATGCAAGCAATGTTATATTAAAAATGCAAAGCTTATGTCTGTCTTGAAGTTTTTGAAAATACATTTTTTTCATAAAAACAAGTGAATTTTTGTAAACTGTGATGTCAACTCGTTATTTTACCGCAAGCCTTAAGGAGTCAGGATACCTTTCGTAACAGTATGCTTTCGAGCTAACCCATGCTTCAGCTAGGACTTTTGAGGGTTATAACGTGGTCTGGTTCACGGTTTTTAGAAACAAAGGATAAAGGCTCAAATTTTATTTGTACCCACCCGTTCTTCGTGATGTTCTTCAAACCTAAACTCAGCTGATCGTGCGTTAGACCTTGTTTGAGTCTTTGCTCTGATATTCCAGTGATGGTTCGAATGTTGACAATTTATTTTGAATAGGCAGTCATTTCTTTTTTTTTTGTCGAGGGTTTGTAAGACCTCTTTCTTTTTTGATTTTGTTATCCCTGTTTTTTGCCTAAACTGTTTCTTTTTGTATTTACAGTCAGCGGGATGCCCCAGTTTTTGTAAGTCTCCTTCATAGGTTTTGACTTATTAGGCTTTTATTTTTGAGAGATAATGACTGCCTGTCTTTATGATTATTCAGAACCATCATTGTTTTTGCTTTGGAAGGACTCCTTTGATGTCATTCATTGTGCACTTGGACCAGCTGAGAGAACTACCCTGCCCCAGGTTATGATTAAGGGTTTTAATTTTCGAAAAGAAAAACTCCAACTTCTTTGGCTCAAAGGGGTTGACTAGGGATTATCTTCCTTATAACTCCACTATTTAGGATTTGAAACAATGCATGTACCTCATCAGCGGGGTCTGTTCAAAAGCATACTATAAAGATCGTGGTATCGTTTTCGTCATCCTCCCTCAAAAGGCTTAGAGTTTTTAATCGAGAGTTTGAACATCACAAAAAATGAAAGCAGTTTAAATATAGCGAATGCGAATATATTGATTCAAAACAGACATATGTGATGCATTGATAAAGTAATAAAGTTTGCTATGACAATAATTGTTTGAACAATCAAAAGAAAATTACAACTTGAACATTCGAATGAACAAAAGTTTTTTTTTCAATCCTAGCCATGTTTTGGCAAGGGAGCAGTGATCACATTGGGAGCTTCGGGCGCTTCGAACTGGACCTCCTTTGCATCGATTAGGTCCTGAACCTTATTCCTCAAAGTCCAACAAGCGCAGCGGGCGTTGGGATTGTACCTTGAAGGTGTCCTGTTGGGATTCTTAGGAGGGTCCCTTAGAGTTACCAGATTGGTCTCCAGCAACTGTGGCAATATCTGGGACAAGGTCATGCCGAGGGGAGTAAATTGCCTTTTAGGTCTCTCTTCCCTTTGTTGGTTGCGATGTTGAGGAGCACTGGCCGGTTTTGAAATAACTACCGCGTTGACAGCACTAGATTCTTTCTTGGATGGTTTCTTCTCAGTGTTCGAGGAGTCACCCTTTTGTATCTTTCCAGACTTGATACATCTTCTATCCTCTCACCGGTTAAGATCAGATCTGTAAACCCAGCAGAAGAATTCCCAATCAGATGGTTGAAGAATGGACCAGACAGGGTCCCCAAGAACATGTCAACGAGCTCACGGTCAGTCAGAGGTGGTTGCACCCTTCCAGCAAGGTCTCTCCACTTTTGCGCATACTCTTTGAATCCTTCACCCGTCCCTAGTGACATACCCTGGAGTTGGGTACGCGTAGGGGCGAGGTCGGAATTGTACTAATACTGCTTGTAGAATGCAGTAGCCAAGTCATCCCAGTTACGAATATTGGCTCCATCCAGCTGATAGAACCATTCGAGTTGAGTCCCTGAAAGACTTTCCTGGAAGAAATGGATCCATAAGTTCTTGTCTGAAGTATACAGTTGGATCTTCCTCACATATGATCTGAGATGCAGCTTAGGACAGGATGCCCCGTCGTATTTTGCAAAAGCAGGTGCTTTGAATTTGTGAGGGATCACCACCCCAGAGGATAAACCTAGATCTTCGAAGTCCAGACCGGGTACCTTTTGTATCTCCATAGCACTTAGCTGGTCTTCTAGTTGCTTGTACCTGTCCTCAGCTGGAGGGTATTGTTCATCATTGAAATCCGTCTCGTTGTCGGAGACCACGGGACTAGGAACCCTTCTCTCTTGGGGACTGTCCTTGCCTACAGATGAGGTAGTCAGCTCAGCCTCATTCTGTAATCCATTCCCAGATCTGCGTCTAGGGTTGAACAAAAACAGTCCTCTTCTTCTTCTTCTTCTTCTTCTTCTCTTTCAGAAGCAGAGTCTTCAAATCCTGTTGACTCTGGGCTAGGCTCATAACCATCTCTTGGAACTGGGCATTCTAGGCCTGGAGGGCCTTGATAGCTTGTTCATTGGACGATTCAGGATTCATGATGATTGCTGAAATAAACAGCGAAGAAGGTAACTGACCTGTCAAAAGGGTACCTGTAATGCAATGACATGTATGTATGCATACGATGTTTTCAAGAATCTCGCGGGGTAAACAAGAAAACTGTTAGAATCTGGTAGCTTGATTGAAGGAACTTCATGTTGTTGAGAGTCCTTCTTCAAGAGTCAAGGCTCACCATATCGAGTGGGTCATAGCCCCTGACTCAAGTTATCAACCTTGGCTAGAGGAAAATAAATCCCCTTTGCCCCTTGCTAGACATTTGATTCATCATGACCTGTATCACAAACCCTTGAGATCCTTGAAATGGATTAGTCCTTATGCAGGATGTATGCAATGGTATGATGTTATGCTATGCATGGAGTGATGTAAGTGAACCCTGTTATGAGTCCAGATTAAGGACTGTAAACAAAACCCTGCAAGAAACTCATGTGTCAGGTAACAAGAATATGTAAGTAGTCAGGTTTGAAGGCACACAAGTCACACAGAGAGCCCTTAGAGTTTAGGCCAGCATGAAGTTTAGGTACTACCCTCTTTCAGTTTCGTTGGTTAAGATCTGTCCTAGAAAATAGTAACCGGGTTCTAGAGGATCTCAATATCATCGACTACCCTCAATCAGTCATAACTCCAGCATCGCAATCTTTTCTTGCGGCCAGAACCATCACGAGAGTTTAGCCTTAATGAGTGTAGCATACTGCTACTGTTCTATGGCCAAGTTGGGTCAATTTAGGGTTCTAAGGTCGGTTGATGCTTAATGACTCCTCAGAAGACCCATATTCTCCTCGTTGCAACACAAGGGATATCGGTACAGACCAAGGTGTCACACCAACGTAGCCACTGCTTCACCCGTGTCGGTCTACGCCAGACAGGTCCCTCACAGCTTATGCTACCTAAAAGGGTATTCCCCAGATCCAGGTTAGGATCTATGAAACTCCGATGCAAGCCCACAAATGTAAAAGCAATCAAGACATACAATTGAAAACATAAGAGTGGTCTAATCCTAAGGTACACCTCACTTATTAAGTAATCCCCAGCAGAGTCGCCAGTTCTGTGATCGGTGGGAATAGAACTGACTGTTTTTTAAGCTGGTTCGCGAAATGTCGCGGTAAGCAAGAGTCGCCACCGTCTTTTATGTTCTCCAACAAGGAAAGGACAAAAGCACAACAAAATTCCTTCTTTGAGAATGTCTCTCGGTTTGGGAGGTAGATTTATAGAAAGGGAAGGTGTTAGCACCCTTTCTATCCGTGGTTATCCACGGGCTCTTAGGTACTTGCTCTTATGTTTTCAAAAATTGTTTGCTTTTCAAGTGTATGTGGGTTTTGAAAAAGTTTCGTTTGAAAAATTTCTAAGTAACTCTTGTATCTGTCCTCAAGAGTGTATGAAATATTTGTTTGAAAACCTTTTGAAAGTGTAGGTGCGAAAAGTTGTTTTGTTTGTTTGAAAGAGCAAGTACCCAGGAGAATCTACGTACTCTAAGGAATTAGGCTGTGTAAGAATCCTTTAGACAGTACTATCCCACTATTGAGAAGCAGGTAGCACCGTCGTTGGAGTTATTCAGGTCAATTCGATTAAGGGACATGTGTGGTCACCAAAGCAATGGTAGGACGCCTTAGCGGTAACCCTAATGTCCTAGATCCTTTTTATCCGAGGCAACTGTTTCGAGGCAACTTGGATCTTTAGACAGGAGGGCGACCTCTAAAACACCCTATACTCAATGACCACGTTCGATGCAACCAGTGAGGCGTACCCTAGGAGTAGCATGTGCATGTGTGTTGAATTCAGTTTATGTTTATCTTTGAACATGCATTGTGAGCTACGGATTGATTTTATTTGTCATACAAGTCTTTCATGCAAATTAACAGTTAAGAGTGCGGAAAATAAATTGCGAAAAGGTAAAGCTACGCTATTACAAGGCGCGGGTCTATACATCGCCAAAAACAAAAACCCGTTTGGAAAAATAAGTGCGAGAAAAGTAAAAGAAAGCGGTAAAACCTAATTAACTATTACATCCTCGGAAACAGATACATCAATATGATCAAAATAAATAATAATGCGCGAATAGAAATTTAATCGGGACGTCCTTAGGGTTTTGACCCTTTTTGAGAAAAGAATTGAAATTGGTCCTCTTTTTGCAATTAAATTAAATATTAAACCTAAACCTAATTAATTAATTAATTTCAAAGAAAAAGTATTTTTTGTGTTTTTTATGTTTTTAATAAAAGTAAGAAATTAAAAGTCAAAAGAAACCCTAATTCTAAATTTGTTTTATTTATTGTAAAAAGTTAAAATTGACCTAATTTTAAAAAGACTAAATTAATTAACCATATTTATTTACAAAATAATGATTAATAATAATAAATAATAATAATATATATTTACTGAATTTATTATAAAAAAATAATTTGTTAATTACTAATGGTAATAATAAATAATTATAATTGAAAGAAAATAAAAGAAAGAAAATAAGAGAGAAAATAGAAACCAGGGGGTGCAGGCCCATGTATGGAGGTGAATTTGCAGATTTCAGGCCCAATAACATTCCAAGCCTTGTTGACTTTGGAGATTGGCTGCACGTTGCTTTGACTGGGAACACCATAGTCAACAGCTCATGGACGTTGGATTTGAACACGTGACCACCTGGCGCCTGATTGTTTGAGGGACATGGTGGAATGCCTTTCAGCGCCTGCACATGATTATATTGGAAAAAATAGAAACAAGGAATTTGGGGGACCTGGGAATCGAACCCAGGTCCCAATGGTTGCCAGCCATGTCATCGTCCACTAAGCCAAACGCCTGTAATTGTTATTATAATAAATAATGAAAATATTATGTAAACAACAACACGTATGCTGAGAAAACAAACAAAGCGCGCCTTTTATTTGAATAGACCAATAGCCTGCTTTCACGTCTTGTCTTCTTCGCTTGGCCTGCAGAAAAACAAATCAAATAGCGGGGGGTTTTAACCCCCACAATATGGCCTGAGGAAAAATAACGATTAGGCCTATATGCAATATAAATTGGGCGCGAGGGTAGCTTTATGTTCGTCACGTTCAGACGGTTTCAACCATGGGCATGGGAGGTTCCAATTTTGCCTGTGCTGTAAAGCCCTAATTCAAGACCTTAAGAACCCTAAGATTCGTTAATGGCAAGTCACGATCCTGTGCGTTATAATCCAATTGATTAATATCATTAGCTTCCTGTGGACTCAAGCAATGCAAGACAACCAACAAATCATGTTAAATGCGTATGGAATATGAATTATGATTACGAACAAAAATGCCAAACCGTGAGTCTGTTTGAGGTGATTCTTGGAGCTTTAAGGCTTGTTTTCGATTGCAGTGTGTTCCTGGAGACTTATGTGATGTGTTAGAATCAAGAAGATGCCTTGAATTGGCCTGGAAGTGAGAAAACGATTTGGCAATTTTCTTGAAAAAAACTCAATATGGTTATGGCTTCTGCAACAGTTTTGCACCTTCACAGCATTAGGGTTAGCTTTAGTATATGTAGTGGAATAGAATTAGGGTAAAACTTTGTCCAAAAATCCATGGCTTTATGATTTCAATATTTGATTTCAATCAAATCTTTTTCAACCTTTTTGATTGATAAAACTTGCCAAAATTGGATGATTTTGTCTCGTTGATGTGTACACGAAATCTTCAGCATGTGTTGACCTCTTTTGCATCACAAAAAGATTTGAAAACCATATCTTTGAATTTCCTACATTTAAAATCAATTAAATGAATTAATATTAATAAAAAATTCAATTAATTAATTAAAAATAAGAAAATAAATCAATTTAAGATCATTGTGTCGTGCATAGGCCTTGGACAATGTTTCAAGAAAGAATTTGAGGCCCATTAGCAAAAATGAGGTGTTTTGGGCAAAGTTGACTTTTGCAAATTCCCAAAAATTTCCCAACTTCTCCAATGCATATCTTGCTCAATTTTGATCATATGAACATGTTCTTGGACATTTTGGAAAGGTCTTGAAGTCCTCTAACCAATACCTTTGGTCCCATGTCATTTGGATTTACCAATCTCAAGTTATGGTCTTTGACTTAAAGTGCACTTTTGTTGACTTTTGAAATTGACCTATAATGTAGAAATTGATAAATTTTTGTGAGAGCATTTATTGGACTTGGAATGTGAAGATGGGTTGTAGGAAATGTCATCCCCTTCAAAATGAGCATTGGATGGGATTTTTCTGATGAACCATGAAAAAGTTATGCCCTGGTCAAGGTACAACTGGCTTTTCTGCTGTTCCAAAATAGAAACTTTTGCATCTTTGATGATTTTTGAGCCACGCTTGTGGAATCATGATCAAGACTTGATCAAATGATGATTGGGGCTTCAAAATAAGATGTTGACAAAATTTTTTGACTTTTGACTTCCAAATGACCATTTTACCCCTGCAGTTGACTGTTGAGCAAATAGGCTTTTTGACTGTGCAAATTGGCATTGTGAATCTTGAAACTTGACATGTAGATGTTTGACAATATATATAGGCCTATGAGACTTGTTTGAGCCATAGAAAACCTCAAATTCCTTGCAAGAAACAAAACCCTATTTTTTGACTGGCTTATGAGGCATTTGGACTGTGCAACCCTTGAGGAAACTTGAACCATTTGGAGATGATTCTTGATAAACCTTGAAGAATATGGGAGGGCAAATTTTGGGGTACAACAGTATCCCCAGAAAATCTCAATAGTCCCCAGCGGAGTATACAGATGTTCCTAAACAAGCATCCCCGACAGTCTCAATATAAGATTGTTCCCCGGCGGAATCCAGACACCCTAGTGGAGCTATTCCCCAGTACAGTCCAAAGATTCCCCAGGAGAATTGAATCCATATCCCCAGTAGATTCTGGAAGCTTATACCCCGTAGATTCTGGAAGCTTATCACCTGCAGAATACAAATATCTCTCCCCGACCGTGTTTAGAGGTTATTCCCCACCAGAGCCTATAACTGGGTTATCCTCAGCTAATTACCACGGAAAGATCGTCCTCGGCGAAGTCTTTCTATCCCCCAGTGGAGTTCATCAAAATCCCTAACAGAGCTTATCAACGGAGTCCCCAGCGGAGTCATCATTAAAGTCTCAGCGAAGCATCTCTTCCCACAGAGTAATTCCCCGCAGAGTAATCTCTCCATCAAGTTTATTCCCCAACGAAGTCATCTTCTCCTACCGGTTTATTCTTGCAATCATCATCCCCAGCGGAAACGAAGAACTCTACTCTTCAAACACCAGCCCAGGATTCAAGCTCCCGGCATTCGTCAAGGATTTATTTTCCCAGACGAAAATACATTCATAAACATCACATTTTCATACATCATGATACATGCATATACGCATCATATCACACAGAACATCTTAATGTCATGCAGTTCACGCATCATGACACTGCATACAGCTAACGCTTTGCCTTTTCAGGAAAAGGTCAATCAAAAGATGATTACCATCTACCTTTGCAGTTCCAGATCAACACCGGTAACAAGCCAGGAAAATTCTGTGGACGACTGATCATGGGTTAATACCTGAAACCAGACAGGACAATTATCTACTTGATCATCATGAAGCGACCCTACATCGGTTCCTTCTCAACTTCAGATGTAGTTTTACACGAACTCATCATCAGGCAACCCTACACCGGTTCCTTCTCAGCTTCAGATGTAGTTTTACACGAACTCATCGTCAGGCAACCCTACACCGGTTCCTTCTCAGCTTCAGATGTAGTTGTACACGAACTCATCGTCAGGCAACCCTACACCGGTTCCTTCTCAACTTCAGATGTAGTTTTACACGAACTCATCATCAGGCAACCCTACACCGGTTCCTTCTCAATTTTCATACGAAGTCTTACACGGACTCACCCTCCACAAGTAACCCTACACCGGTTCCTCCTAAAGTCTTACACGGATTTATCCCAAGGTAACCTTACCCCGGTTCCTCCAGAAGTCTTACACGGACTTGTCTCAAGATAACCTTACCCCGGTTCATCAAGAAGTTTTACACGAACTTACCCTGCAGTAACCTTACCCCGGTTCCTCCAGAAGTCTTACACGGACTTATCTCAAGATAACCTTACCCCGGTTCATCAAGAAGTTTTACATGAACTTACCCTACAGTAACCTTACCTCGGTTCCTCCAGAAGTCTTACACGGACTTATCTCAAGATAACCTTACCCCGGTTCATCAAGAAGTTTTACACGAACTTACCCTGCAGTAACCTTACCCCGGTTCCTCCAGAAGTCTTACACGGACTTATCTCAAGATAACCTTACCCCGGTTCATCCAGAAGTTTTACACGAACTTATCCTGCAGTAACCTTACCCCGATTCCTCCAGGAGTCTTACACGGGCTTATCTCAAGATAACCTTACCCCGGTTCCTCCAGAAGTCTTACACGGGCTTATCTCAAGATAACCTTACCCCGGTTCATCCTGAAGTTTTACACGAACATATCCCGAAGAAACCCTACACAGGTTCTCTCTCTCCAGACGTAGTTTTATACGGACTTGTCGCCAAGAAACCCTACACAGGTTCTCTCCTTCCAAAGATGAAGTCTTACACGGACTCGTCATCAAGAAACCCTACACAGGTTCTCTCTTTCCTGACGCAGTTTTACACGGACTCGTCATCAGTCAACCCTACACAGGTTTTCTTTCTTCCAGGATGCAGTTTTACACGGGCTCATCATCAAAGTAACCCCACACAGGTTCCTTCTCCATGTCAGATGCAGTTTTACACGAGCTCATCATCAGGCAACCCTACACAGGTTCCCTCTTTCAACTTACAAAAATTACAATTCAACAAACAATCTCCAGATGGCATCTATAAGCCCATCCACCTACCAACAGTCTCCAAATGGCATCCATAAGCCCATTCACGACAAGATTCTGTCACATCTCCAGATGGCATCTATAAGCCCATCCTCCTATCCATCATCTCTCCAAATGGCATTTGTAAGCCCATTCCCGACATCACATTGCTGATACCACACTATGTGAGTGCAAATTTCTGGGCACTCTAGTGTTCAATCATCTTCCACCTTCGGATCACGAAAGGCACGCAAGCCAATCTACATCCTCAGGTCTAAGAAGATTGAACAGGGGCAACTGTTGTACCCCAAAATTTGCCCTCCCATATTCTTCAAAGTTTGTCAAGAATCATCTTCAAATGGTTCAAGACTTCTCAAGGGTTGCACAGTCCAAATGCCTCCTAAGCCAGTCAAAATTAGGGTTTTGGTTCTTTCAATGAATTTGAGGTTTTCAATGGCTCAATCAAGTCCCATAGGCCTATACACATTGTCAAACACCTACATGGCAAGTTTCAAGGCTCACAACATCAAAGTCCACAGTCAAAAGCCCTATTTGGTTCACAATCAACTGCAGGGGTAAAATGGTCATTTTGCAGTCAAAATTCAGAATTTTTGGTCAACATCTTGTTTTGAGCTCACAATAATCATTTGATCAAGTCTTGATCATGATTCCACAAGCATGACTCAAAAATCATCAAGGATGCAAAAGTTGTTATTTTGGACATTTGAAAAGTCAACTGTAACTTGACCATGGCATAACTTTTTCATGGTTCATCAGAAAAATCCCATCCAATGCTCATTTTGAAGGGGATGACATTTCCTACAACTCATCTTCACATTCCAAGTCCAAGAAATGCTCTCACAAAAAGTTATCAATTTCTACATTATAGGTCAATTTCAAAAGTCAACAAAAAGGCATTTTAAGTCAAAGACCATAACTTGAGATTGGTAAATCCAAATGGCATGGGACCAAAGTCATTGGTTAGAGGACTTCAAGAACTTTCCAAAATGTCCAAGAACATGTTCATATGATCAAAATTGAGCAAGATATGCATTGGAGAAGTTGGGAAATTTTCATGAATTTGCAAAAGTCAACTATCCTTGAAACTTCAATTTTTGACAAAAGGGCCCACTTTCTTCCACTTGATTCAGCCTTGTCATGCCACCCACGTGTCCCATGATTAATTTCAAGATCAAACATTTATTTTTCCATTTTATTTAATTTTAATTGATTTAATTCATTTTAAATCCATAATAATTCAAATAAAATCTAAAAATTAATGAAATAACATCTTTGTGGTTTGAATAGTCATATACCATGTGCCAGCTAGCCAATTCGTGCTAAGCCTTTTTGTGCACAAAATCTTGGATTTGCTTCAAATTTGGAAAGTTCTTCAATGGTGGTCAACAAAATCTCAAAACTTCAATACACCAAGATTAAGGCCCAGCTGCTGACCTAATTTTGTTCCCATATATGCAAGCAAGCCAACCCTAATGCTATTCACGTGAAAAACATTGCTAAAACGGCCATAAGAACATTGAAAAAAATCAAAGAAAAGTCAAAACTGAAATCCACCTTCCAACGTAATTCAAAGCCTTTTCTTGTTTCTAACACCTTGCAGGAACTCTTAGGGATCTTTTGGAATCAAAATCAAGTGTTGAAGCTTGAGAAATCGCTCCAAACAAAATCACGGTTTGTCCACTTTTTTTCAGAATCGAAACTCACGATTCATGAACATTTGATGTGATTTATGGCTTGTTTTATATTGCTTGCATCCATACAAAGCTATTGGTATTGACTAATTGGATTATAATGCACAGGATTGTGATTTGCCATTAATGAATTTTAGGGTTCTTCCATTTCAAAATTGGGGATTTCCAGCACAGGAAAAATTAGACCTTCTCACGCACATGGTTGGATTCGTTGCAACCAGACGAATCTAGAACCACCCTCGCGAACAATTTATGTATAACACACGCCTATTCGCTATTTTCTGTGGATGCAGGTTGTGGGGGTTAAAAACCCCCGCTATCTAACATTGGTTTTGCAGTTTCAGTGGGGAAGACGACGACGTGCTAATCTCTGAGTGGATGGTTCAAACGGACGCGCGCTTTTTGCTCTTTCCAGCATAATTGATGTTTTTATATATTATTTTCATTACCCATCATAATGACAAATGCAGGCGCTTGGCTTAGTGGAAGTTGATGTGGCTGGTCACCATTGGGACCTGGGTTCGATTCCCAGGTCCCCTAAATTCCTTGTTTCTATTTTTTTCAATACGTTCACATGCAGGCTTCATGAACGAGTCCACCATGCGCTCCAGGCTGCAGCTTGCCATGTGGCCACTATCACAGATCCAATGGCCTAGAGTGGACGACCACCATACGCCCAGTCAACACGTGCCATGGAGAAACCACAAAGTCAAACAGGCTGGAATATTGATTGGGCCAAGGAATTCCAAATACACCTTCAAATCTGGCCCAAACCCCCCCCCTGGGTTTGCATTTTATTTTTTTTATTTTCTTTCATTCAATTGCTTTATTTATTTTTATTGTTTTTTAATTAATTGCTAACCATCAAATTAATTAACATTTTCCTAATAAAATCAGAAACTTAACATATTATTTATTTTTTTATTATTTATTAATTTCACTATTAATTTAATTATTTTGTAAATAAATGTAAATTAATTAATTTAGGTTAATTAGGTCAACTTTAATCTTTTTCATAATAAATAAAATCAAATCTAGAATTAGGTTTTTCCTTTGACACTTTTAACTTCTTTTTTTATTTTATTTCATTAAAAACATAAAACCAAAAAAATATACTTTTTCTTGTAAATAATTAATTAATTAGTAAATTAGGTTTAATAGTTAATTTAATTGCAAAAAAAGGACAAATTCAATTCTTTTCTCAAAAAAAGGGTCAAAACCCCAAGGACGTCCCGATTCAATCTTTCGCGCGCATGTTTATCTTAATTCATTATATTTATGTATCTGTTCCGGAAATGTAATAGTTAATTAGGGTTTATCGCTTTATTTACTTTTCTCGCATTTATTTTCCAAACGGGTTTTGTCTTTGGCGATGTATAGACCCGCGCCTTGTAATAGCGTAGATTTACCTTTCCGCAATTTATTTTCCGCACTCTTAACTGTTAATATGCCTGCAAGACTTGTATGACAAATAAAAACAATCCGTAGCTCACAAATACATGTACAAGATAATCTTAACTGAATTCAACACATATGCACATGCCACCCTTAGGGTACGCCTCACTGGTTGCCTCGACGTGGTCGTCAAGTATAGGTTGTTTTAGAGGTCGCCCTCCTGTCTAAAGATCCAGTTGCCTCGAAAAGGTTGCCTCAGATAAAAAGGATCTAGGACATTAGGGTTACCGCTAAGGTGTCCTACCATTGCTTTGGTGACCACATTGTCCCTATAATCGAATTGACCCGAACAACTCCAACGACAGTGCTACCTACTTCTCAATAGTGGGATAGTACTGTCTAAAGGACTCTTACACAGCTTAATTCCTTAGAGTAGGTGGATTTCTCCTGGGTACTTGCTCTTTCAAAAACAAACAAAAATACTTTTCGCACCTACACTTTCAAAAAGTTTTCAAACAAATACTTCATACACTCTTGAAGACTGATACAAGAGTTACCTAGAAGTTTTCAAAACAAACTTTTTCAAAACCCACAAACACTTGAAAAGCAAACAATTTTTGAAAACATAGTGATCAAGTACATAAGAGCCCGTGGATAACCACGGATAGAAAGGGTGCTAACACCTTCCCTTTCCATAAATCTACCTCCCGAACCGAGAAACATTCTCGAAAAGGAATTTTGCTGTGCTTTTGTCCTTTCCTTATTGGAGAACATAAAAGACGGTGGCGACTCTTGCTTACCGCGACATTTCGCGAACTAGCTTTAAAAACAGTCAGTTCTATTTCCACCGATCACAGTGCTTATATGTAAGCTTCCTTGATTTCAAGCAAATATTTTACAAGCAGAAAAAGTTTATTCTGAGAATGAAAATTCTAATGTAACATTTATGTAAGTCTTGAAGATTTTGAAAAGATATCGCACAAAATTTGTGAGTTAGAGCAACATTTATTTTTGTATAGAAAAAGCATATGATACCAACACGAATATTTTAGCACAACTTACGGGAGTCAGGAACACTATCTCGTTGGAGTATGCTTTTGAAATAAACCATGTTTCAATTAGCACTTTTGAAGGTTGTAACGTGGCCTGGTTCACGATTTTTTCAGAAAAAATAGATTTTAAGGCTCAAAGTTTATTTGGTACCCACCCCCTTCATGATGTTCTTCAGTCCTATATTCAGTTAATTTGATACGAGCATTCATCTTCCAAGAGGAATTAGTTGATGGTTAGTGAACCACTGACATTCTTTGGACACGACAATCACTCACTTTTATCACACGACTTTGTTCTTTGCTGAGGATTTTTATTTGTAATCCTTTCTTTGAAATTTTGTTTTCCATATCTTTTTCCTGAACTAATTCTTTTGAATTGATAGTCCAGCGGGATACCCTAATTTTTGCCTTAGTCGCTCGTTTTCTAGTTTTCGACTTAGCGGGTTTTTTTCTTCTTTTTTTCTTGATTTTTGAACAAAACGTGTGACTTTAGCTTGTCTTTACTTGTTGAGAGTATCGTGACTACCTTGTTCTTGACGGATGAGGGATAACCATTATGGTATCATCATCTTGTTGATCTCCTGATGTGCAAGATATACCCATTGGGATATTGTCTTGTTTTGATGCACACTACTGATATGCGAAGATTGACCATTGCGATTTTGACTTTTCTCATCCTTTTGAAGGATAACCATTGTTGTATCCTTAGACGTGCACTATTGATGAGATTTGAATACTCAATCATATTAATTGAACATTACCCTACCCCAGGTTAAAAAATCAGGGTTTTTTCTGAACAAAAAGGAAACTCCTACTTCAAGGCTCAAAGGGGTTAACAAGGGTTTCACTCCCTTATATCTCCGGTGTTTGGGGATTTGAAAAAATGCATGCACATCGTCAACAAGGTTTTATCCAAAAGCATACGACCAAAGATTTTGAATTTTTAATATCATCATCCTCCCCCCAATCTCTGCCTAGGCAAGATAATGGGTAACAAGTTGGTATCATAATGCAAAAATCAATTTAAAATTGAAAAGAAATACGAGTGAAACGAATGGGTTTCTTCAAGACAAACATATTCATTGTATTAAGATAATCATTCAAATGCAATCAAGTTCTTACATGCAAATAATGCATTGATAAACAAGAAAAATTACAAATGAAAAAGCAATAAAAATGCTAATTAAACTGAGAAGACTCTCTTCTTTAAACTCCAAGGTATCCTTCCATCTTCAGCAAAGGCTTGACTTGAACCTCAATACCAATATCCTTAAATGATAAGATACCACTTCTGACCAATTTCTAGACTCCATCTTTCAATGAATAACAATGTTCGATACTATGCCCAGGGGCTCCTTGATTAAAGGCACAAGTCAAATCAGCTTTGTAGTACCAAGGCATCTTCTTAGGAATCTTCAGTGGAGATCGGGTATGAACCAAATTCATCTACATCAGGACAGGAAACAACTCTATATAGGTAGTTGGAATTGGATCAAACTATGTTTTTCTCTGATCAGGAGCTTGTTGGTTCTATTGACAAATTGGAGCAACATGAGGTAAATTGAACACAGGGATGATAGGAGAAACATGTTGATTCTGACGATGATTGTTTCCTCCTCTGGTTCTCTTCTTGGAAACATTATTATCAAACATATTCACACCACTAGCTGAGCCACCATCTTCAGATAAACATCCCCTTCTGACATCCTCTTCTAGAAGCACTCCCGTATTCACTTTTTCATGGAAATCACCGAGTGTATTGTCTATCCCCTTCTCATGAAAGAATGGTTTCAGAATGTTTGTGAAGACCTTTTTCATCTCTTCTTCCTTCCTAGAAGGATTGACTTGGGAAGCAACCAAATTTTCAACTAAATCAGTTAGATACTCCATACCATCCTTCAAAGTAGTTACCTCTTTGCGGAGTTCAAAAATCTCTTTCTTGATATTTCCCATCTTTCTCTTAGCGCGAGTGTTGTACTGGTGAGACTAAAGGAACAAACAAGGCTTAGAAATGACTTTTGAAAATGAAACAAAAAATGTAGACTGATGCATGATATGTAAATGCAAAAGAGAGTTTTCATTTGACTTTTCAAGGAACTCAAGATATTAAGTTGTAAACATCAAAGTATGAAGATAGAAAAATGAATTCTAAATTAGATCCAAACGTTGATCAAGTTATCATCAAGATCAATCATCCATTTTGGTAGATTAGGGGTTTCACCCCATCAACACCCAAGATCCATTGAGTTTGACGAAACTTCTGATGTTTACAAAGAAAGACCCCCAAATTCCTTGAAAATCAAGTGAAAAATAGTTTCATGGATGCATGAAGGCATGGTTATGCTACAATCACAAGCAAGGTCACAAACAAAGTTGAAAGCTTCGACGTCATGAGCATGGAGTCAAAGGGTGAGAATCAACCCATAAGGTGTGTACTAAGGGCTTATCACCTGCTGAACAAGGTTCTAAAAGGTTCCCAGAGTCTACACTCTTCCTTTGGATATTACCAACGTCCCAATTACTCGGTAATTAGTAATATTCACAAGAAAAACTCATCTGAGTGCAGCATCGCGTGACAACTACTTCTGGATTACTCCGTCATAGTTTATGCACTACATCTAAAAGGCCAAGATGGGTTAGGGGTTCTACAACTCTCAGCTTCTCTGGCTCCCAGGTCGAAAGCAGCATGTCTTCCCAATTACTGGGTAAACAATGCTACATTCAAGGGGACCTCCATTGAGTGGGGGATTTCATGTATCCTTCTTCAAGATTACTCCCTGTTGTACCCCAAAATTTGCCCTCCCATATTCATCAAGAAATTGCCAAGTCAAGGTCACAAAATTCCCCAAGGACTATGCAGCTCAACTGTCTCCTATACAGTCAAAACTAGGGTTTGAGTTCTGGTCAAGCAAATGAACTTTTCAAAGACCCAATCAAGCCTCACATGCTTAAAAAGATGGTCAAGTATCCTCATGTCAAGTTTCAAGGCATTCAGCTCAAAATTGCACAGTCAAAACCCTAGATTGCACTACAGTCAACTGTAGGGGCAAAATGGTCATTTGACAGTCAAAAGTTCAAATTTTTGGTCAATATATCATTTTGAAGCCACAAACATCATTTGATCAATGCTTGATCATGATTCTCAAAATTTGGCTTAGAAATCATCAAAGATGCAAAAGTTGCTATATTTGGACAGCTGAAAAAGTCAACTGAAATTGACCAGGGCATAACTTTCACATGGATTATCAGAAAAATTCCATCCAAAGCTCATTTTGAAGAGAAAGACATTTCCTACAATTTATCTTCATGTTCCAAGTCCAAGAAATGCTCTCACAAAAAGTTATCAATTTCAACATTATAGGTCATTTTCAAAAGTCAACAAAAAGTGACTTTAAGTCAAAGGCCATAACTTGAGATTGGTGAATCAAAATGACATGGGACCAAAGGCATTGGTTAAAGGACTCAAAGACCTTTCCAAAATGTCCAAGAACATGTGAAAAGCTTAAAAATTGACCAAGTTATGCCTTGTGGAAGTTGGGAAATTTTTGGAAATTTTTGAAAGTCAACATTGGTGCAAAAGGCCTAAAAATGCAAATGGGCCCATTTTTCTTCCAAGTTTCTTCATGCCAAGCCTATGCACGACCATTAGGCCCAAAGGGAAGTATTTTCATATTTTTTAATTATTTATTTGAATTTATATTAATTTATATTCATTTAAATCATTTTAATACATGAAAAATATAAACCTAACCTAAAAAATCTTTTTATGCACATTCTAATCTCAATATTTCGTGCTTAATTGATTATGGCAAGTTTTGATAAGATTTGAGCTGATTGAACACAAAAACCATGAAAAAAGATTGTAAAAGATCCTTAACAAATCAAAGATTGAAAACAATTATTGCCATGGATTTTGTGTAATATTCTTAACCTAAAAGCTTGGCTATATACTCAGGATCACAAACCTAATCAAAAGAGACTGCAAGCTGCGCTCAAGAACCCTTTTGCACATTGAAATTTTTCATAAAAAACTCAAATCTGAAATCAAGGTTTTAGGTCGTTCCAAGCTTCAATCTTCATCCCATTAGCATCCTGAGACATTCCTGGACGTTTCCCAATCATTGACAACAACAAAAACACCCTGAATTGGTATCCCATAGTCAAACTGTACCAAGAAAATTCTGAAATCGCATAGCATAAATCAAGCATTCTTTTGCATTTTTCTTCATGGATTCTTGTTTATAATGATGTTTTTATGCTAACCAATAGGTTTAATTGTGTTTTTGTGCCATGAATGCGTTTTCGCCATTGTCAAAAATTAGGGTTGCAGGTTTTCTAAATTGGGGATTTTGCATTGAAGAAAAATCAGGACCCCTAAACACCATGGTTGGATTCAGCACCTCAAGACGAAGATGTCTGAACCCTCGCGATGAATTTATGGTCCATAGGGAGCTATTCGCTATTTTCTTGAATACCCTCTAAAACCACGCCAAAAAACCGTTGCCTCTGTGTTCTATGTTACAGGGGTGGTGAGGAAGAAGATAGCGTGTCAATCAGTGATACGTCCGTTCAAAATTTCGCGCGTTTTAACCATCATGCATTAGTTTTGATTTTTGTTGTTTATTAGTCATAATATATTAAATGAAAAGCAGCAGCGCAGTTGGTAACACGCTATGCATGTGACTCTCAAGACCTGGGTTCAAGTCCCAGGTCTGGCAAAATTCCATGCTATTTTTCAATATAAAATTCCATGTTACGCTAACCTCCAGGTACACCATATTCCCTCCATCATCAACATGCCACGTCCGCTTGGAGATCAATCTAAAGGTTGGAATCTGAAGAACACCTACGCCTGGTCAAACGCATCATATGGAATCATGAAAAGTCAGCAAATTCAAATTCAATTGGGCCAGGCTTTTCAAATTTATACCTCCTAATCTGGGGCTACACCCCACCCTGGTTTGCATTTTTTATGTTTTTCTTCTCACTTTTTATTTTTGTTGTTTGATTTATTTTATTGTCTTAATTTAATTAATTTATTTTTTAATCAAAATCAAAAACATCATAAAAATCCAGAAAATACAAAAAAATATGATATTTATTTTATTATAATTTATTTTCATAAATAAATTAGAATATAAATTAGTTAGTTTAATTAGGTTTTAATTTTAATTCCTTTTTAATAAAAATCAAAAAATGTAGAATTTAGGTTTTAATGGTTAATTCTTTTATTTCCCCTCTTATCATAATACTATTATTTTATTTTCATAAGTTAAAAACTGTATATAAATTAATTTAGAGTTTAATTTAGGTTTAATTTAAATCTTTCATAATAAATAAATAAATACTAGAATTAGGGTTTGTCTTTTAATTTAATTTCAATTAATTTCTTTTCCTTATTTAATCTAAAAAATACAAAAATATCAAAAAACATTTAATCATTTAATTTTTAATTCTCATTAATTTTAATTGTTTGCAAAAGGGTCCAACGCCCTAGTTTTGTTTTGATCATTTTCTTTTGCGCATTTACTTTATTGCTTAATATAATTCTGTAAATCTCCCAAAGCCATGTACATTTATTTATCGCACTTTTATCGCTTTATTTATTTTCCGCTAAATCGGGTCCGGTTTATTTTGGCGATGTGGACCCGCGCCTTTGTAATAGTCGTAGATTTATTTTTTCGCAAATACTTTATAACTGTTAAATATGCATGCAAGAATGAATGGACAAATTAAAATCAAGCGTAGAACACGACAAACATGACAAGACAAATAACTGAAACATGACACACAATTCGCACACACCACCCCTAGGGTACGCCTCACTGTTGCCTTTCGAAAGGTGATCGTCGAGTAGAGGACGTCTTAGTAAGTCCTCATGATCCGGGAACCTGGCATGAGGGTAGCTTCTAAGGTGTCTTCCCATTGCTCTGGTGATCACCATGTCCCGATAAACCCGAATTGACCCGAACACCTCCAACGGTGGTGCTACCTACCTCTCAATGGTGGGATGGCACTACTTTAAAGGACATTTACACAGACGAATTCCTTAGGGTAGGTAGGTTCTCAAGGATACTTGCTCTAATCTCAAAACAAACTCAAAAAGACTTTTCACACTGACACATTTTCAAAAGCTTTCGAAGCAAACTTTTCAAACACTCTGACGTACGAGTCGAACTGAAATTTTTCAAAGAAACTTTTTAAAACCCACAGTTGAAAATCAAACAAACCATTTTTGAAAACACAAGTGAGCAAGTATCTAAGAGCCCATGGATAACCATGGATAGAAAGGGTGCTAACACCTTCCCTTTCTATAACCTACCTCCCGAACCGAGAGCGATCTCTTTAAGGAATTTTTCTGTGCTTTTGTCCTTTCCATTTTGGAGAAAATAAAAGACGGTGGCGACTCTTGCTTCCGCGATATTTCGCGAACCAGCGTTAAACAGTCAGTTCCAGATCCACCGATCACAGAACTGGCGACTCTGCTGGGGACTTAAGTTAAAGTGGGGTGTACCTTAGGGCTAGGTCATAACTGTGTTTTCACTTGTATTGATTTGCTTGCTTTACTATTGTGGGTTGCATCGGAGATACATAGATCCTAACCCGGATCTGGGGATACCCTGTTTAGGTAGCATAAGCTGTGAGGGACCTGTCCGGCGTAGACCGACACAGGTGAAGCAGTGGCTACGTTGGTGTGACACCTTAGTCTGTACCGATATCCCTTGTGTCGCAACGAGGAGAATATGGGTCTTCTAAGGAGTCATTAAGCACCAACAACCTTAGAACCTTAATTGACACAACTTGGCCTTTAGAACAGTAGCAGTATGCTACGCCCATTGAGGCTAAACTCTCGTGATGGTTCTGGCCGCAAGAAAAGATTGCGATGCTGGAGTTATGACCGATTGAGGGTAGTCAATGATATTGGGATCCTCTAAGAACCCGGTTACTTTTGATTAGGACAGGTATGAACCAACAAACTGAAAGAGGGTAGTACCTAGACCTCATGCTGGCCTAAACTTTAGGGGCTTGCCTGGTGTGACTTGTGTGCCTTACTATGTTTGCCTTTGTATCTGTATGTGGTGTGCTTTATCATAACATCATAGCATCATAAGCATTGCATGCATCCTGCATAAGAACTGACCATTTCAAAGACAAGAGGGTTTCATCTTTGCTCTGTTTTGTAGGACATTATGATGCCTGTGCGAAGGAATACTATCCGGTTCAACTTTGTTCGTTCACCTGAGCTGCTTGATGAATTGGTTAGCAGAATTCCAAACACCACTTCCTTCATTCAGAGGCATGGTTCTCTTCTCAGTTTAGTCACTGCAAAGCGGGATCAACAGTTGATGAGTGTTCTGACCCAATTCTATGACCCTCAGTACCAGTGCTTCACCTTTCAAGACTTCCAGCTGGTCCCTACCCTGGAAGAGTTCTCTAATCTGCTTGGTATCCCTATTTTGGATCAGACTCCCTTTACCGGTTGGGAAAAGACCCTCAGGCTTGAGGACATTGCTGCAGCTCTTCCTTTGACCCATCAAGAGGTAACAGACAACTGGGTAACTAGAAGCGGAGTTAAGGGTTTCTTGGCCAAGTTTCTGATTGGTAAAGCTAACAGCTTCTGGAATGACTTGGATTTTAGGGCATATGAAGACATCTTGGCTCTCCTAATCTATGGGTTAGTCCTGTTTCCTAATCCTGACAACTTCATCAATGTCACTTCCATTAGGATCTTTATGTCTCAAAACCCTGTGCCCACTCTCTTGGGTGACATCTTGCAACAACTGCATGCCCGTACTACCCGAAGACGAGGAACCCTATGGTGTTGTATCCCTTTGTTGGTGAGGTGGTTTATTTCGCACCTCCCTAAGTTTGTACTGAAGAACCAAGAAGGAAGAGGTTGGGCTCACAGGTTAATGTCTCTCACCGATAAAGACATCATTTGGACTTGCAGAGGTTTGGATGAGATAGCCATTATTGATCGATGCGGGGAGTATCCTAATGTTCCTCTGATTGGTACTCAAGGAGGGATCTCTTACAATCCATGTCTAGCACTCCGTCAGTTTGGAAGAGCAAGAAGAACAGGCCCCCATGAGATGTTGGTGCCTCACATCAGCTTCGAGTTTCAGGTGGATAGTGACGAGCTGCGTCGTAGGTTCATCAAGGCTTGGGAGAAGGTTCATAAAGCTGACCCACAAGAGCTAGGGCCAAAGACTTCTCTACCTATGGAAGCCTACTACAAATGGGTCCGCATCCGTGCTCAGAAGTTAGGTATGCCGTATGAAACTGTCAGACCCGTCATTCTTGAGTGTCCTGATAAAGATGGTGTTCCTCCAACTGTCCTTCCTCCTTAGATACCTACTGATTATGAGACATTGAAGAGATCTTGGTCGCAACTGCAAGAAGAACGGGATTCTTACCGGGAAAAGTTCAACGAGCAGGAATCAAAGATCCAGAAGCTGACAAAGCAGTTGGAGAATGAAAGAGCTCTGAATGCCTACCTCCGTACTGAGAAGAGGAGACCATGGGATCAATGAGGAATTCTGAATGTGCCTTTACAGTTTTTATTTCCTTTCCAGTTGTTTCATTTCATGTAAACGCCTAAGGGCAACTTGTTGAATAATCTCAATTGCAAAGTTGAATCTAATAAAGTGTGTTCCTTTTTTGTTTACAAAGTTGATTCCCGATTGTCTTTGAAAACATAATTCATACGCATTTCATACATCATGTGCATAGCAGGTTTTTCCCTTTTTTCAGGTTGCTTACAGTTCTTCGCTGTTTATTTCAGCATCATGAATCCCGGATCTGAATCAACAGAGACTTCAATCAAGGCTCTCCAGGCGCAGAATGCGCAGTTTCAAGAGCTAATCATGGGTCTAGCTAAAGGCCAAGAGGAACTGAAGACTATGCTCCTGAAGAAGGAGAAGAAGAAGAAAAGAAGAACTGTTCTATTCAACTCGGGCCGAAGGTTGGGTAATACTCTGCACCAAGAAGAGGTTGTTTCTTCTGTTGGCAAGAGTCCTTCTCAGGCAGAAGTAAAGCTTCCTACTCCAGAAGTCTCCGACAACGAGACAGATTTTGATGAGGAACAGTATCCTCCTGCAGATGACAGGTACAAACAACTGGAAGACAGGTTGAAGGCCATGGAAGTTCAACAGGTACCTGGGCTGGATTTTGGAGATCTGGGTTTGTCGACTGGTGTAATTATCCCGCACAAATTCAAAGCACCCACCTTCTCCAAGTATGACGGGGCATCCTGTCCCAAGCTGCATTTGAGGTCCTATGTTCGGAAGATTCAGCCGTACTCTGCGGACAAGAATCTATGGATCCACTTCTTCCAGGAGAGTCTTTCAGGGACTCATCTCGAATGGTTCTATCAGCTGGATGGGACCAGAGTTCGTAACTGGGAGGAGCTGGCTACTGCTTTCTACAAGCAGTATCAGTATAATGCCGACCTTGCCCCCACACGTACCCAACTCCAGGGTATGTCGTTAGGTGCAAGTGAAGGTTTTAAAGAGTACGCGCAGAAGTGGAGAGATCTGGCTGGCAGGGTGCAGCCACCTTTGACTGATCGAGAGTTAGTGGACATGTTCTTGGGGACCCTATCTGGGCCGTTTTTTAATCATCTCATTGGGAATTCTTCTGCTGGTTTCACTGATTTGATCTTGACTGGAGAAAGGATTGAAGCTGGGCTGAAATCTGGGAAGATTGCAAAGGGGGCATCATCCTCTAGTTCAGAAAAGAAACCGTTTAAAAAGGAGTCTAGTGCCGTGTACGGTTCTAGAAGATCAGAAAGAAATGAACACCGCCAATCTGTCAGTGCGGTCATGATTGCTAAGCCTGCTGCCGCTCCTCGGCCAAATAATCCTCAAAGGGCTGATAGACCCCGGAGAGAGTTTACCCGGTTAAGCATGACCCTATCGCAAATCCTGCCACAGTTGCTATCCACCAATTTGGTGACTGTCAAGGAGGCGCCAAAGTTCTCAAACACTACCTCTCCTAAGTACAACCCGAATGCCCGTTGTGCTTACCATTCAGACAGCCCGGGCCATGCCACTGATGACTGTTGGGCACTAAAGAACAAGCTGCAGGACCTCATTGATGCTAAGGAGGTACAGTTTGAGGCATCTGACAAGCCTAATGTGGTGACAGCTCCCCTGCCTGCTCATGGAGTTAATGCTATTGGTGATGAAGAGGAAGTTGATGAAGCTGAGTTCGATAGCTGGATCTACCCGGCTGCTGATGGTGGACTCAACAATTGGAGTGCAAAGGACAACCTCCATGTTTCTTTGGTTACTAAGTAATGAATTCCCATGTTTTGTTATTTTGTAATAAACAATGATAAACTCTATGGCCCGGTGTCTTACCCGAGGCACCGTGGTTCTATTTGTGAGGGCATATGAACTGTCATTTTATACATCATGAATGCAAATCTTGGACGTATTTTTCGCATTGCAAATATTGTGTTCCTTTTCTATCTTTCCTTTCCTTTACATAATTTTCAAAAACAGCTGTATTTACACACACACTCACTCATACAGGTTCCAATCCACTCTGGATCTCACTGATAACAGCTCTGCTACTGCCAATTATAACTTCGAAAATCCGATCAACTTAGCCGAAGACGAAGGTGAAGATGATTGCGAAGTGCCTGGCGAGCTTGCAAGACTGTTGCTTCAGGAAGAGAGGGCAATTCAACCCCATGAAGAGCCAGTGGAAACCATAAACCTGGGTACTGAGGCAGACAGAAAAGAGGTAAAGATTGGTGCCAACCTAGAGCTCAGCGTGAAGCAACGGTTAACCAAGATGTTACATGACTATATGGAGATCTTTGCCTGGTCCTACGAAGACATGCCAGGGTTGGATACCGATATTGTTGTCCATCATTTGCCGACTAGGGAAGACTGCCCTCCAGTTAAACAAAAGGTCCGTCGGATGCGTCCAGAGATGTCCGAGAAGATTAAGGCCGAGGTAATGAAACAGTTTGATGCCGGTTTTCTTGCAGTGACTTCTTACCCTCAGTGGGTTGCTAACGTGGTGCCGGTACCTAAAAAGGACGGCAAGGTCAGAATGTGTGTCGACTACAGGGATCTGAACAGGGCCAGCCCCAAGGATGACTTCCCCTTACCTCACATTGATGTCCTCGTTGATAATACAGCCCAACATAAAGTATTCTCTTTCATGGATGGCTTTTCAGGCTACAATCAGATCAAGATGGCACCTGAAGACATGGAAAAGACTACATTTGTTACTCAGTGGGGCACCTTCTGTTACAAGGTCATGCCGTTCGGGTTAAAGAATGCTGGGGCAACCTACCAGCGTGCCATGGTTGCCTTATTTCATGATATGATCCATCATGAGATCGAAGTGTATGTGGACGACATGATCGCTAGGTCCCAGACTGAGGAAGAGCATCTAGATCATCTGCAGAAGTTGTTTGACCGGTTGAAACTATACAAGCTGAGATTGAACCCGAACAAATGCACCTTCGGGGTAAGATCTGGGAAGTTGCTAGGCTTCGTGGTTAGTGATAAAGGTATTCAAGTGGACCCTGTTAAGGTCAAAGCTATTCAAGAGATGCCAGTTCCCAAGACAGAGAAGGAGGTCAGAGGCTTTTTAGGGCGCCTGAATTACATTGCTCGATTCATCTCTCATCTGACTGCTACCTGTGAGCCAATCTTCAAGCTGTTGAAGAAAGATCAGGTAGTACGTTGGAACGATGAATGTCAGGCTGCCTTCGACAGAATCAAAGAGTATCTCCAAGAACCACCCATCCTTATGCCACCGGTTGAAGGGAGACCTCTGATCCTATATCTGACAGTGCTAGACAACTCAATGGGGTGTGTGCTGGGGCAGCATGACGAGTCTGGCCGAAAAGAGCACGCCATTTATTACCTTAGCAAAAAGTTTACCGACTGTGAGACCCGATACTCACTGCTTGAGAAAACTTGCTGCGCTTTGGTATGGGCTGCTCGCCGGCTGAGACAGTATATGCTGACTCACACTACCTTATTGATCTCAAAGATGGATCCGATAAAATACATATTCGAAAAGCCTGCTCTGTCTGGGAGAATTGCAAGATGGCAAATGATCTTGACGGAATACGACATTCAGTATACAACCCAGAAAGCCATCAAGGGGAGTATATTGGCAGACCACTTAGCTCATCAAGCTGTAGATGACTACCAATCAATGAACTTCGAGTTTCCGGATGAAAGCATTATGATAGTAACAGATTGTGAAGTACCTGGACCGGATGAAGGACCCGAACCAGGATCCCGATGGTCTATGCACTTTGACGGAGCCTCTAATGCTTTGGGAAATGGTATAGGTGCCATCATCATATCTCCACAAGGTACTCATACTCCACTCACTGCCCGGCTGTGTTTCAACTGTACCAACAACATGGCGGAGTATGAGGCGTGTATCATGGGTCTTCAAGCTGCGATCGACCTAAGGATCAAATTTCTAAGTGTCTTCGGAGATTCCGCTCTTGTGATCAATCAGATCAAAGGAGAGTGGGATACGAAACATCCAAACTTGATCCCTTACAGAGAATGCGTGTTGACCATGATTCCCCACTTCACAGAGATAACCTTTGAGCACTTTCCAAGAGAAGAGAATCAGTTAGCGGACGCGTTAGCTACAATGTCTTCAATGTTCAAGGTTAAATGGGATAATGAAGCTCCCCGAATCATCATTTGGAAACTGGACGAACCGGCATACTGTTGTGACCTCGAAACTGAATTGGTAACTGAGAAGCCTTGGTACCACGAAGTGAAGAGATATCTGGAAGCTCAGGAATACCCTGAAGGTGCCTCTATCAATGATAAGAAATTCCTGAGGAGGTTCGCATCCAAGTTCTTTCTAAGCAACGACATCTTGTACAAGAGAAACCATGATTCAACCTTACTGCGTTGTGTGGACAAGATTGAAGCAGAAAGAATCATGGAAGAGCTACATGAAGGGACCTTTGGTACGCATTCCAGTGGACATACCATGGCTAAAAAGATCCTACGGGCAGGATATTACTGGTCCACCATGGAAGCTGATTGCTACCAACATTCCAGGACATGCCACAAGTGCCAGATCTACGCAGATAAAGTGCATGTTCCTCCGGTTCCCCTGAATGTTCTGACTGCGCCTTGGCCGTTTGCAATGTGGGGCATAGATATGATCGGCGAGATAAGACCTACAGCATCCAATGGACATCGCTTCATCCTAGTAGCGATTGATTATTTTACGAAGTGGGTTGAGGCGGCATCCTATGCTACAGTAACCAAGACTGTGGTGGCACGGTTCATTCGGCACAACCTGATCTGTCGATACGGCGTCCCTGAGCGGATTATTACAGACAACGGTACCAATCTGAACAATAAGATGATCGTTGAGCTCTGCGAACAGTTCAAAATACAGCACCATAATTCTTCTCCTTACAGACCGAAGATGAATGGGGCTGTAGAAGCAGCGAATAAGAACATCAAGAAGATCGTGCAAAAGATGACAGTAACGTACAAGGATTGGCACGAGATGTTACCGTTCGCTCTGCATGGGTACCGTACTTCAGCAAGGACATCAACCGGGGCAACTCCTTTCTCTCTGGTTTATGGCATGGAGGCAGTCTTGCCGATCGAAGTGCAAATTCCCTCTCTCCGGATAATGAAGGATGCAAATCTGAACGAAGATGATTGGATCCAGACACGACTTGACCAACTCAACCTCATTGACGAAAAGAGACTTGCTGCTATCTGTCACGGTCAGACGTATCAGAAACGGATGATCAGGGCATTTAACAAAAAGGTCAGGCCACAGGAATATCAAATTGGGGATCTGGTTATCAAGAGAATCATCCTTCCTCAGAGTGATCCAAGGGGCAAATGGACCCCTACGTACGAAGGGCCATTTGTGGTTAAGCATGTGTTCTCAGGAGGAGCAATGATCTTAACCAATATGGATGGTGACGACCTTCCTCACCCCGCCAATGCAGACATAGTTAAAAAATACTACGCATAAAAAAGACCCGCTAGGCTGACATGCCTAGGCAAAAATTAGGGCTTCCCGTCGAACCAAAAGGGTTCGGGCAAAATGAAGGGATGAAAACGAAAAAATATGTACACCCGGCAAGTCGAAAACCTGAAAAGGCGGCTTGGGCAAAAATGGGTATCCCGGTGGACTGAAAACCCGAAAGGGCGGTCCAGGCAAAAATCAGGGATAAAGCGTAAAACTATGTCTCATTGGATCACTTTGCATCCAGAATCCGGTATCTGCATCAAGTTCAGACGGCATCGATCAGTCAGCTTCACCTTCAACCAAGGTCATCAAGTGATGAGACGCTCGGAGTTATAAAGGCAATAGCAGAATTGAAACCCAGTGGATCATTCATCTTTCACACAGCTGTTTTTATTTTCATTTGTACAAAACTTGTATAAACTCTTTTGATCGGCGACGTACCTCTTACTAGGACGTCAGCCTCTTGTACACAAAACGCCTATTTTCAGGCCATTCAAAAATCAATAAAAATATATCTTCAGTTAAATGTGCCAAGTGTTTTTCTTTTTTCTGTTTTGTTTTGCGAAGAACGTCCAAGGTTCAATTTGTGATGTATGCATTGACAATAATTTGCTAACTCATGAATATTTGCATACGAAACAAAGGAATTAATTGCAGGTGACACTGGAAACAGGGGCAATAAAGAGTTGTCTGAGCAGTCTAATTGTTCTATCCTCCAAGGTACTAAGGTAGGTTCAGCTAAAGAACACGGCTAAGTATATCTTAATTCCCCAGAGAGCGGTTCAGTAAAACAATACATTCTCCTCCAAATTATTGTCAAATATCAAGGGAATTGAGTATCCTCCAGCCGATCTCAAACATTCCTCAGCAGCAATACATATATTCTTAACAAGTATCCCCGGCAGTCTTGGTCTAAAGATTGTTCCCCGGCAGTATACCACCATTCAAAGGAATCACTTCCTCGCAGTCTAAAACTCCCCAGGAGAGTCCAATCCGGTTTCCCCAGGAAAGTTGGAATTCATATCTCCCCAAGCAGTAAGCTTATCCCCAGTAGATTCTGGAAGCTTACCCCTCGCAGAGCACGAACGCGTCATCCCGGCTTGATTTAAAGAATTATTTCCGTAACAGGATATAACTGGGTTATCCTCAGCCGAAATCCACGGAAAGAGCGTCCTCGGCAAAGTATCTTCCTACCCCCAGCGAAGTCTATCAACACTTCCAGCACAACAAAGATATCCCCAGCATAACTCATCAACGGTATCCCCAGCGGAATTATCTTCATCAACTCAGCAAAGCATCGCTATCCCCACAGAGTAGCACTCCCCAGCATGATCGCTAGAGTATCTTTCCTCCCGCAGAATTATGTCATTCCTCAACGGAGTTATCTCCTCCTACCAGTATTCTTGCAACGAATCATCCACAGCGGAAGCAAAATCTCTTCCTAAACATCAGCCCAGGATATGACTTCCCGGCACCCGTCAAGGATTTATTTTCCTAGACGAAAAACATACATGAATCATCACATACATTATTATAGCATGCATGTACGCATCATATCATATAAATCGCATCCATAGTGAGAACATCATTGCTTGATCCATATCATGCATTGCATATGACTGACCTTTACCTTTCAGGAAAGATGCAGTTGAAATTCCCAAACATATTTCAAGGACTTCTCTAGTCCAGTTAAATCGACTCTAAACAGATTTTTCTGATAAAGACTCAGTAGAAGTTCTCTTATGGTCCCCTCTCCAACGGCGTGTGAGGTGGTAATTCCTTCTTCAGATGTTCCCCTCTCCGGCATGAGCGTGAGGTGATATTCTCTTATGGTCCCCTCTCCAACGGCGTGTGAGGTGGTAATTCCTTCTTCAGATGTTCCCCTCTCCGGCATGAGCGTGAGGTGATATTCTCTTATGGTCCCCTCTCCAACGGCGTGTGAGGTGGTAATTCCTTCTTCAGATGTTCCCCTCTCCGGCATGAGCGTGAGGTGATATTCTCTTATGGTCCCCTCTCCAATGGCGTGTGAGGTGGTAATTCCTTCTTCAGATGTTCCCCTCTCCGGCATGAGCGTGAGGTGATATTCTCTTATGGTCCCCTCTCCAACGGCGTGTGAGGTGGTAATTCCTTCTTCAGATGTTCCCCTCTCCGGCATGAGCGTGAGGTGATATTCTCTTATGGTCCCCTCTCCAACGGCGTGTGAGGTGGTAATTCCTTCTTCAGATGTTTCCCTCTCCGGCATGAGCGTGAGGTGATATTCTCGTATGGTCCCCTCTCCAACGGCGAGTGAGGTGATATTTCCTTCCAGATTATAATTTCCTACAGTTCCCTCTCCAACGGTGAGTAAGGTGACTCCCTTTGAGATTATAATGTCCTTTGGTTCTCTTCCTGACACTACGAAGATGGTAATTCTCACCAAGATTTTCTCAACAAGCGTTGTTGAGGTTGAAATCATTCAGGATTCTCTTACCATCCATGCTAAGGCAGTAACCATCCCTGGTTCATTCATCAACGTTTGAAGCTCCAGACCCAGCTCCTGCAACCAGTCAGGACATATCTATATCAAGCATCTAAAATCAGCTCCCGCGACGTGTCAGGTACTCATTTTTCTGTTTTGCAGGTACGCAAGTTCTCGCTAAGGAATCTCTTACGCGATCAACATCCAAATGGCATCTATAAGCCCATTCCATCATCATCACCGCTACTATGTGAGCGCAAATTTCTAGGCACTCTAGTGTCCAATCATCTTCTACCCTCGGATTACGAAAGGCACGTCAGCCAATCTGCATCCTCAGGTCTAAGAAGATTGAACAGGGGCAACTGTTGTACCCCAAAATTTGCCCTCCCATATTCATCAAGAAATTGCCAAGTCAAGGTCACAAAATTCCCCAAGGACTATGCAGCTCAACTGTCTCCTATACAGTCAAAACTAGGGTTTGAGTTCTGGTCAAGCAAATGAACTTTTCAAAGACCCAATCAAGCCTCACATGCTTAAAAAGATGGTCAAGTATCCTCATGTCAAGTTTCAAGGCATTCAGCTCAAAATTGCACAGTCAAAACCCTAGATTGCACTACAGTCAACTGTAGGGGCAAAATGGTCATTTGACAGTCAAAAGTTCAAATTTTTGGTCAATATATCATTTTGAAGCCACAAACATCATTTGATCAATGCTTGATCATGATTCTCAAAATTTGGCTTAGAAATCATCAAAGATGCAAAAGTTGCTATATTTGGACAGCTGAAAAAGTCAACTGAAATTGACCAGGGCATAACTTTCACATGGATTATCAGAAAAATTCCATCCAAAGCTCATTTTTAAGAGAAAGACATTTCCTACAATTTATCTTCATGTTCCAAGTCCAAGAAATGCTCTCACAAAAAGTTATCAATTTCAACATTATAGGTCATTTTCAAAAGTCAACAAAAAGTGACTTTAAGTCAAAGGCCATAACTTGAGATTGGTGAATCAAAATGACATGGGACCAAAGGCATTGGTTAAAGGACTCAAAGACCTTTCCAAAATGTCCAAGAACATGTGCAAAGCTTAAAAATTGACCAAGTTATGCCTTGTGGAAGTTGGGAAATTTTTGGAAATTTTTGAAAGTCAACATTGGTGCAAAAGGCCTAAAAATGCAAATGGGCCCATTTTTCTTCCAAGTTTCTTCATGCCAAGCCTATGCACGACCATTAGGCCCAAAGGGAAGTATTTTCATATTTTTTAATTATTTATTTGAATTTATATTAATTTATATTCATTTAAATCATTTTAATACATGAAAAATATAAACCTAACCTAAAAAATCTTTTTATGCACATTCTAATCTCAATATTTCGTGCTTAATTGATTATGGCAAGTTTTGATAAGATTTGAGCTGATTGAACACAAAAACCATGAAAAAAGATTGTAAAAGATCCTTAACAAATCAAAGATTGAAAACAATTATTGCCATGGATTTTGTGTAATATTCTTAACCTAAAAGCTTGGCTATATACTCAGGATCACAAACCTAATCAAAAGAGACTGCAAGCTGCGCTCAAGAACCCTTTTGCACATTGAAATTTTTCATAAAAAACTCAAATCTGAAATCAAGGTTTTAGGTCGTTCCAAGCTTCAATCTTCATCCCATTAGCATCCTGAGACATTCCTGGACGTTTCCCAATCATTGACAACAACAAAAACACCCTGAATTGGTATCCCATAGTCAAACTGTACCAAGAAAATTCTGAAATCGCATAGCATAAATCAAGCATTCTTTTGCATTTTTCTTCATGGATTCTTGTTTATAATGATGTTTTTATGCTAACCAATAGGTTTAATTGTGTTTTTGTGCCATGAATGCGTTTTCGCCATTGTCAAAAATTAGGGTTGCAGGTTTTCTAAATTGGGGATTTTGCATTGAAGAAAAATCAGGACCCCTGAACACCATGGTTGGATTCAGCACCTCAAGACGAAGATGTCTGAACCCTCGCGATGAATTTATGGTCCATAGGGAGCTATTCGCTATTTTCTTGAATACCCTCTAAAACCACGCCAAAAAACCGTTGCCTCTGTGTTCTATGTTACAGGGGTGGTGAGGAAGAAGATAGCGTGTCAATCAGTGATACGTCCGTTCAAAATTTCGCGCGTTTTAACCATCATGCATTAGTTTTGATTTTTGTTGTTTATTAGTCATAATATATTAAATGAAAAGCAGCAGCGCAGTTGGTAACACGCTATGCATGTGACTCTCAAGACCTGGGTTCAAGTCCCAGGTCTGGCAAAATTCCATGCTATTTTTCAATATAAAATTCCATGTTACGCTAACCTCCAGGTACACCATATTCCCTCCATCATCAACATGCCACGTCCGCTTGGAGATCAATCTAAAGGTTGGAATCTGAAGAACACCTACGCCTGGTCAAACGCATCATATGGAATCATGAAAAGTCAGCAAATTCAAATTCAATTGGGCCAGGCTTTTCAAATTTATACCTCCTAATCTGGGGCTACACCCCACCCTGGTTTGCATTTTTTATGTTTTTCTTCTCACTTTTTATTTTTGTTGTTTGATTTATTTTATTGTCTTAATTTAATTAATTTATTTTTTAATCAAAATCAAAAACATCATAAAAATCCAGAAAATACAAAAAAATATGATATTTATTTTATTATAATTTATTTTCATAAATAAATTAGAATATAAATTAGTTAGTTTAATTAGGTTTTAATTTTAATTCCTTTTTAATAAAAATCAAAAAATGTAGAATTTAGGTTTTAATGGTTAATTCTTTTATTTCCCCTCTTATCATAATACTATTATTTTATTTTCATAAGTTAAAAACTGTATATAAATTAATTTAGAGTTTAATTTAGGTTTAATTTAAATCTTTCATAATAAATAAATAAATACTAGAATTAGGGTTTGTCTTTTAATTTAATTTCAATTAATTTCTTTTCCTTATTTAATCTAAAAAATACAAAAATATCAAAAAACATTTAATCATTTAATTTTTAATTCTCATTAATTTTAATTGTTTGCAAAAGGGTCCAACGCCCTAGTTTTGTTTTGATCATTTTCTTTTGCGCATTTACTTTATTGCTTAATATAATTCTGTAAATCTCCCAAAGCCATGTACATTTATTTATCGCACTTTTATCGCTTTATTTATTTTCCGCTAAATCGGGTCCGGTTTATTTTGGCGATGTGGACCCGCGCCTTTGTAATAGTCGTAGATTTATTTTTTCGCAAATACTTTATAACTGTTAAATATGCATGCAAGAATGAATGGACAAATTAAAATCAAGCGTAGAACACGACAAACATGACAAGACAAATAACTGAAACATGACACACAATTCGCACACACCACCCCTAGGGTACGCCTCACTGTTGCCTTTCGAAAGGTGATCGTCGAGTAGAGGACGTCTTAGTAAGTCCTCATGATCCGGGAACCTGGCATGAGGGTAGCTTCTAAGGTGTCTTCCCATTGCTCTGGTGATCACCATGTCCCGATAAACCCGAATTGACCCGAACACCTCCAACGGTGGTGCTACCTACCTCTCAATGGTGGGATGGCACTACTTTAAAGGACATTTACACAGACGAATTCCTTAGGGTAGGTAGGTTCTCAAGGATACTTGCTCTAATCTCAAAACAAACTCAAAAAGACTTTTCACACTGACACATTTTCAAAAGCTTTCGAAGCAAACTTTTCAAACACTCTGACGTACGAGTCGAACTGAAATTTTTCAAAGAAACTTTTTAAAACCCACAGTTGAAAATCAAACAAACCATTTTTGAAAACACAAGTGAACAAGTATCTAAGAGCCCATGGATAACCATGGATAGAAAGGGTGCTAACACCTTCCCTTTCTATAACCTACCTCCCGAACCGAGAGCGATCTCTTTAAGGAATTTTTCTGTGCTTTTGTCCTTTCCATTTTGGAGAAAATAAAAGACGGTGGCGACTCTTGCTTCCGCGATATTTCGCGAACCAGCGTTAAACAGTCAGTTCCAGATCCACCGATCACACTCCCTCAAAGTTAACATGACTATAACGCCCATCCTATCCTAAGCGAGCCTTCATCCGGGTATAGGACTTGTCCTTTGTAATCAACACCCAAAGAAACCACAAAATAACACATATAAGCACACAAGCAATTATAACGAAAATAGATATAACAAATTAGGTTTAACCCACTTAGAGTATTATTTTAAAATTCCCCAACAGAGTCGCCAATTCTATAGCGGTGAAAATTGGAGATCAAGATATTAATTAACTTGACTCGCAAATAAGCAAGAGTCGCCACCGCGCTTTATTATTTCAAAGGAAAAAGGGAGAAGTGGGAAATAAAACCCATAAATATGCAAAGTATGAATAATACTAAAAAGTAAAAATACAATGCATCTGAAAGATTGAAGGTTCGGGGTTGGTTATATAAAGGGAAGGTACTAGCACCTTATGTATCTATAGTATCCTATAAGAACCTTTTGAAATCTGTGTTTTTTGGTTAAAAATTTTGTTTGCAAAAAGGATCGGGAGGATGAGAAATTTTGAAAATGCAACGACCTAATGTCGAGGTTTTGGCTTAAAAGGGTGTAAATTTGAAAATAGGGTTGCAAATGTTTTAACTAATGGGAAACAAATATGAGGTACAAAATATAAAGACTCACAATGACATAAAGTCAACGAGACGATCATTTCCCTTAGATTCAAACACAAAGATAATAATCAGATTAAGACCGGACAAAAACCATGCATCAGATAAAAATGGACAGTAACCATAGTCCAAGGATTGAAGAACAAATTTTAGGTTTTTTTTCTTTATTAAGTGGATTATAACAAGCAAAAGAAAATAAGAAGCTCGAGTGAGCAAAGAGAAGATAAATGCTCAAGTGAGCAAAGAAAAAATACATAAATTAAAGAAAATAAAATGCTATGGATGATAAATGACATAAAAGTAAAGAGAGGAAAATATAAATTATGGAAATATAAATGATATTAAAGTAAAGTTAGTATAATATAAAGTTAATAATATGATTTGGGATAAGTGTAACTTCATTTGGAGCATAGAATGTATGTATCCATACATGTTTGAGAAATGAAACTTTAAAGTTCACTCTCTTATACATGTAGTACAATTAACACACATAGGAGATCAAGACAAAGTCAAGGAAGATACATTATGACAAACTTATCATCAATCTCAAGTACCTTGAATGATCAAATGACCATTTAGAGGTAAATTGGAAATGATAAAAGTTCATCAAATGTCCGACAAGCTTAGATGAACTAAAAAAACTCAAATGCTTTCCAAATTGATCCAAACAAAAATAAAAATAAAATAGATAAAGAAGAATAAGATGAAGTCCAGAATAAAAATAGTATAAATGTCATAACTTTCTCAATTTTTCATGAAGTTAAACAAATGAATAATGAAAGTTTATCTAATTAATCTCACGACCAAGGACCTATGCTTAAAATAAGTAAATAAACAACAAAAAATTACAGAAAAAAATAAAAATTAAACAACAATAAATCACTTTTGCTTTTGGAGGTTCAAGAACACTTTTCAACTCTTGATTTTGAATCAATGGAGTTTCCTTCCAAAATGGTGATAATTATGGTACTAAATAAATAAATAAAGAGTAAAAGTACAATAGAATTAAATATAGAACAAATATAATATTCTACCTATTCAATAAAAGGAAGAAATGACTTGAAAAAAAATGAAGAGAAAAAAAAGAGAAGAGAGTTTTGGCTTAGTTTAGTGAATGATTTATGGTATCGTTCCTCAAATGAATGAAAGAAAGGTCTTATTTATAGAGTGAATGAGGTGAGAGTGTTGATGTAGCAATCCATGTGCCTTTATGAGAATGGTTCTTGGCCATTGATAAGTCCAAGTTGGTAATCCATGTGAAGTGTGAGAATGATTCTTAACCATTGATAAGTACAAGTTGGCAATCTATGTGAAGTGTTTGTACTACATTATAGTGGTCCCAATTTTTCTTTATTGACACAAAAAAATAAAAGGACAAAGTAATAATAATAATAATAATAATAATAATAATAATAATAATAATAATAAAAACTAAAAGTGTTAGTAATAATAATAAATACAAAATAGAAAATAAAAGAGATATTAAATTAATTATTTATGATTTTTTTTCTTGAATTAAAATAAAAAGAAAATATAAGTGCAAATTAAAAGATAAAAAATAAAATACATATAAGAAAGTAAAAGGACTTATATAAAATTTTCTAGATTTTTTTTTGAAATAAATGACACCAATATATAAATTTAAATTAATTAAAGAAATTTTTTTTTATAATTTTTTAGTAAAGAGATAAAAATAGTAAATAAAAAAATAACATGATGTTAAGTACACTTTTTTGTGTTTTTTTTAATGAAAAAGAAATCATGAATAAAACACAATAAAAATCAAATTCCACTAAATTCATAAACGACTTTTAATGTTTCTATTTTTTTGTGGTTTTTCAAATCATAATCAGCTCTTGACTTGTAAAGAGAAATTATAGATGATGTCAAGGAGAATCATATGCAAAAAGAACCGCTCAAAAATGTCAAAATTTGAAGAAGTTATAAATTTTTGAAATCTAACTCAAGAATTGGCAAAAATATGCCAAACCACTCGTAAATACTTGTTATGCAATGATGCAAATGGAGGGTGGGATCTTAGGTCAAAAATTGGGGTATGACAACTGTCGGTGCTTGCTTGCTTTTCTAATCGCTTGTATGCAAGAGTGGGTTTGAAGATAAGTGGGGGAGAAGCTTTTCTTCTCGGATATGTTTCGGTTGTAAGATGTTAGTTCAGTATGTTGTTGATAGCGACAGTGCGAGTATTGTTAAAGTTTTGTTGTTTCTCGAATCCAAAGGTGACATGGATTAAAGATTCTGTTTGTTAATCAAGTTGGAACGTCTTGAGGGAGGATGATCAGACATTGTTGAGGTGTACTTCTCGAAGGATGAGGAGCAATATAACGCTTATTGATATACGAGTAGAGTGTAAATCCCTGATGTTTCTGAAGGTAATTGTTAAGTAACAAGGATAATTTTAGAAGATAGAATTTAGAAAGTTATGATGTTTCAGCGCTGTTGGTGGACTGTGAAGTTGTCGGTTTGAGTAGCCCTTATGTAAGATGTCGACGTTTGAATAGTGATAGAGTGACAGATTCTTGTAGACCTTATCATGGAATCCTTGTGAGTGATTGTAAAAGTTGTTAGAATATTTTGAATCGCGAGTCGGAGTCGAAAATGTAAGGAGATGAGTACGATTTCAAGAAATAAGAATGGAAAGTGTTGGTACTAGTAAAAAGAAATTCTGATATGATGTTATCGTGAGGTGCGTATTAGTATGTCACTGTATGACGTCGGTGTTTGGATTTTCGGATAACTTTGGAAATTCATATCCTGTGTTCTGAGTATCAGATTGGTGTTTCATTTGAACCTATGGGGAGATAGAAATGTATTCTAACATATGAAAGTGTTTTCAAATATGGTTGATGCATTGCCATATGGGTGAACTCTGAATTTGTTTACGGAACTAGAGGCTTTTTTTGGCATAAATGATTATTATTGCAGTTGTTCAAGACGGGGTCAAGCATAATATGTTGTTGACGAATAAGTTGAGAAATGAGATGTTCGGCATTAAAAAGGATAGTTATTTATCATTTCAAGTATGGGATATTGCATGTGAAGAAAGTTTTGTAGAACTAAAGAAAAGATTGACGACTGCTCCGGTATTGGTTTTGCCTAATCTGAGTGAGTCATTTGTAGTGTATTATGAATGTGTCTAAGATGGGACTTAGTGTGTGCTAATGATGAATAGACAAGTTGTTACTTGTGCTTCTAGACAACTCATAATTCATGAGAGGAATTATCCTACGTGTGACTTAGAGTTAGCAGCGGTGGCGTTTATGTTGAAGATTTGGAGACATTGTCTTTTTGGTTCTAGATTTGGAGTATTTAGCAACCATAAGAGTTTAAAGTATTTATTTGATCAGAAGGAATTAAATATGAGACAACAAAGATGGTTGGAGTTGTTTAAGGATTATGAATTCGGTTTGAGTTAGCATCCAGATAAAGCTAATATTGTGGTTGATGCTTTAAGTCGAAAGACTTTACATATGTCAGCAATGATGGTTAAAGAATTGGAGTTAATTGAATAGTTCAGAGATATGATCTTAGTTTGCGAAGTGACACCAAAGAGTGTTATGTTAGGGATGTTGAAGATTAAGAATGATTTTCTGGACAGTATCAAAGAAGCTCAAAAGTTAGATGTGAAATTGGTAGATTCGGTGGTTGGACTCGATCAGTATGAGAATGATGATCTCAAGTGTGATGTGTAGGGTGTGTTGAGATTCTGTAATTGAATTTGTATTTCTGATGATATGGAGGTGAAGGAAGTAATTCTTGATTTGGAGGATACTTAACCTTCGTGTGAGGCTAAGTGAGTGTAATGTGGACCGTGTAATATATTGAGCATTGGTGTCTCATCGACAAAATCGAATGAGAGGGAAATTATTGAAGTATTTGTAAACCTCATTAGAAATTATTGGATTATGGTGCTTTAGGTGACTTAAGTATAAGTTCTAAAGGGACACTATTATATTTTGGTAACGATGGTTTATACTCCATTATGGTTGTCAACTATCTATTAACAAATTGAGGAACTGATCACCCTTAATCTCTTGTTGATAGTAGACGAGATCGTGTTGGATGGTGTAGACTTGTCTTGCTATCTTAATGGTGTGTAAAGTGATTGATGTTATATCGTGAGGATAGCCGCTCACCAGTTTGTGTGAAGTAATAGAGGAGTGGCTAGGAAAGAGTTGAGACATATTGAACAATTCAGAGTAGTGGGGTTTTATGCGTGCTAACGTCGCAAAATGAAAGATTGAGAATATCAAGTGAACAACGATTTTTTTGGTGGATGACAAAGAAAGTCTGAAACTAGATTGAAACTTTTGAACTAGATAGTTGACAGAAATTTTAATAAGGACGGTGACTTGAGATGGATTATTAGAGTTGCACAGCTGAAGCGTGATGTGGTGCAGTTGCTATGCGTGTACGACTCGTTAGAAGTGAAGGATTAAAACATCAGAAGCCTATGGGAATGGTGTGTCTTAATCTACATGCTTGATTTGGTGGATTGCTGATATAGAGATATTGTGTCAGGGCACTATGTTTGCTAGTAAATATTTGCTGATTTTATAAGGATATTAATGTGGTTGTTGATTGATGGTGAGTTGTGTGTATATTTGTTGAGTTATATTGTTAAGTTGACGTTATAATGATTTTGTTCTCGTTGCTGTAATGTTGTTGTTGGTTACCGTAAATGATGAATAGTACTACATAATGTGACGAAGTTGATTATGTTGGCTATGTTGATGTCACTATAAGGGTGATACGACGATATGAATAGAGTTGTTGATATTTTGTTGATAATTGATATATATATATATATATATATATATATATATATATATATATATATATATATATATATATATATATATATATATATATATATATATATATATATATATATATATATATATATATATATATATATATATATATATATATATATATATATATATATATATACATGGGAATGAAATTGTGCATGTGTTTTGGTGTTGAAAATGTTGTTAAGATGATAAGGTGATGTTGTATATCCAAGTATAAGCGTGTTATAGTTGTTACTTCTTTAAATGTTGATATGTCAAGTTATTGTTGAGGTGGTAGATAAGTTATTAATGATTATGTCGCAAATATGTTGAATGATTAGCATGTGTATATTTGATTTAAATCGTGTTGAGTTATTGTTATGTCGAGAAAATAGTGGTCAAAATATTTCCAGACATGACTTGGGGATCAGAAAGTGTGATGCGAAATTCGCGTTAAGAATTGTAGTATCGAGTAGATTTTCGAGGACGAAAATATTCTAAGTGGGGGAGAGTTGTAACCCCTGATAATTTAATTAATTATTTAATTACATTTTTTTTGGATTGTTTGTTGAAGTTGTGAGATGTTGAGAATTGTTGGTATAAGTTGTTAGATTATTATTAATTAATTAATTAATTAGTTGATTAATAATATTAATGTTGGAATTAATGGAATAATATAAGATTAAAGTGTTGGACTTATTTATATGGTGGTAAGTAGTAAGTCAGGGTGTGTAAATTAGGCCCAATAGAAATAAATCTATTATTAGTGAGTTTAGTTATAATAATAGAAAAGTTAGGTTTTGTCAAGAAGAAGAGGAATAAGGGTTAGAAGAGAGAAAGAGAACGTAGAAGTTGCAGAGCAAAGAGGAAAAGAGGTAAAGCGGGATTAGATTAGAAAATCGTAGAGCAACCTTAAATCCAAGGTAAGGATGGGGTTCTGACTCTATAATTGGGTATATAATTAATATTACGTGGGAATTGGGTTGTGTGAAATTGTTATTGTGTGTGATTGCTGTATGGATAAATTGTTGTTTGGCATCTGTGATAATTGTGCTAACGTTGTAGTGATTCACTCGATGAATTGAGTGTTAGAAATTATCATATGTTGATGTGGGTATAATTGTTGGGTTGGCCTGAGATTATGGACAAAGAAGGAATTAAGGATCGCGGGAAAATTGGATGAAGTTGCAGAACTACAACTAGAATTGGACGTGTGCCGAGCGGCATACGTATGTTGATGAAGGGTGCCGACCGGCACTATGATCTATGTCGAGGGACACGGTTTGCATGCCAAGGGGCATGAACCCAATGGCCAAAATTGCTTTAATTGTTCCTGTGTTTTCTTGTGCGTGTCTGTTACCTTAGCATGTTATTGCAGGAATGTATGTAGCAGGCTTAGAAAAAGGATGAATAACAGTAGAGGTTATTTATTAACAACGGAAGTGATAAATTGGTGAATTATCATAAGTATAATAGGTAATAATAATGAGTAACAGAGTAGTAAATGCTAGTAGAAAATTAGTAATTAGTAGACAGTGTAATGAAAATTGCTGGTAGTAGTGAATTATGAAAGTAATAGCAATGGATATTTAGCAAGGATAATTAGTAAATTGCAAAATTAATAACTAGTATAGTTTTAGTTGCAAAACTAGCAGTAAATAGCAGTAGTTTTAGTAACCAAAAGTATATTAGCAGTAGAGATGACTTAAGTGGCAGGGCAGTAATAGTTCCATTAATTTAGCAGGAAAATATTAATGAGGTTTATGGCGGAATAATTTAGTAGAAGTATTTTAGTAGGATCGTGTTAATAATATTATTGGCATGTGTAAGTTGTTGTGTTGTTGTTATTAATTGTTGAAGTTGCAGTTAGTGGCGAGTTATGCTGTATTGCATCTATAATTAGTAATTATTAAGTTGCAGGCTTATGGCCAATATTGATTTAAGTTGAATTATTAAGTTGTAGGCTTATGGTCAATGTTGATTTAAGTTAAATTATGAAGTTGTAGGCTTATTGCTAATGTTGATTTAAGTTAAATTATTAAGTTGTAGGCTTATGGCCAATGTTGATTTAAGTTGAATTATTAAGTTGTTGGCCTATGGCCAATGTTGAATTATTATTAAGTTGTTGTTGAATTGTTGTTGTGTTGTTGTTGAATTGTTGTTAAGTTGTAGTTGAATTGTTGTCATTGTGTTGTTGTTGAATGGTTGATGTTGTAGTTATTATTGTCGCATGTATAGCATAACAAGTTGGCCTGGATTGGAAAAAAGTTAAAGTTGATGGCTTATGCCTTGTTGATGCCTTTATTAATTGACAATTTCTAAGTTGGCGGTTCTCTCCATTTTTAAGTTGGGAGTTATGCTCCGTTTTTAAGTTGGGAGTTCTGCTCCATTTTTAAGTTGGGAATTCTGCTCCGCTGGTACCACATGCACGTGCATAGTAATAAGTTGCATTTTACGTTGCATAGTGAGTTGTTGTGTTGGTAAATTATTTATTATATTTCGTTGATGTTTTCGTTGTGATTGACGTTGTTTAAAGTTGTGAAATGGTGATTTGGCATAGAATAATTCTAATATAATATTATCATACATCTGATTATATTTTCCAATACCTCACCCCTTCTGTTTGAATGTTACCCCGATGTTGGTAACGTGCAGGTAACCCAGAGTGAAGGCGATTTACCTTCAGTAGTTCAAGTCGGTGTCATTGCTCTGATACGTAACACTTGGGGGGATGAGCGCTTGTTGTTTTATTGTTGATATTATTTCAGTTGATTGAACCTTAAGTTGTTGTTTGTTAAATACTTATTATTTGAAGTTGTTTAGTTGGACATAGATGATATACTCTTTTAAGTTGAATATTTAATTCTGCTGCTTAGTTATGAAAGTTGTTAATTTTAAAAGATTAAATTATGTTGTTGTTGGTTCATTCTAGTTTAATGTGTTATGTATCTGTAATGAATGTCGTTGTTTTAAGTCGAATGTGTAGCATCTCATTTGGTTGTTGGAATTTGTTAACTCTGATTTTAATATTATTCGCCGGGTAGAAATGGGGTGTAACATTGTTCCTCCTACCGATACTGAAGACGTTTCTGCTATCCCCAAGGTTACCAGGGTTCCTCCCAGAATGTCTTCTTTGAAGGATGCTAGAGTTGTCATAGAAGAAGCTGGTTGTACTACTTGGAGTCAACTTCCTGGAATTCTGTATAAATATGACAAATTTGATTTGGGTTTCACTGTAGAGGCTCAGAAGGCTGTTCTTCGTGCTCGGTCTGGAAGATCATCATTCTGCATCAGCAACAATGGAGTCAATGCAATAGAAGATGTTGACAGTGACTACGACCTTGACAACTGGATCTTTCCGACCATTGGTAACTGGCTCAGCAACTGGAAGACTCAAGACATTATCTCAATCTCCTTTAGTCAGGAGTAATATCTACTTTCTTTTTTATTACTTACAAATTTTTGGTTATGTAATTTGTTTTAAACAATGACTTTAAGCCTTGTGCCTTACCCGGGGTACAATGGTCCATTTGTTAAGGGTTGTCATTTCATAAACATATCTTTATTTAATAAAGCATTGGATGTTTTGAATTCAAATTTTGTGCTCTTTGTCTTTCTTTTGTTTTTATCACTTTCAAATATCTATGTCTTCTTACACACACCCACATAATAAATTGCAGATCCAGATCCACTATGGGTCTCGTTGATAACGATTCTACTATTGCCACTTATGACTTTGAAAATCCGATCTACCAAGTTGAGGACGAATGTGAGGAAGATTGTGAAATACCTGAAGAGCTTGCCAGACTGTTAGTGCAAGAGGAAAAGTCTATACAACCACATGAAGATTCGGTCGAGGTTGTAAACTTAGGTACTGAAACAGATAGGAAAGAAGTCAAGATAGGGGCTAATCTAGAAGGCAGTGTCAAGAACAGGTTAATTTAGATGCTGCACAACTATGTTGAGATCTTTGATTGGTTATACAAAGACATGCCAGGGCTAGATACTGATATTGTGGTTCACCGTCTACTGATGAAAGAGGGTTGTTCTCTGATAAAACAAAAAGTTTGTGGTATGCGTTCTGAGATGTCGGAGAAGATCAAGGCTGAGGTTATGAAGCAATTCAACGCATGTTTATTAGCTGTTACATCCTATCCATAATAGGTTGCAAATGTGGTGCCAGTAACTAAGAAAGATGACAAGGTACGTATGTGTGTGGATTACGGGGATATGAACAAGGCAAGCCCCAAAGACGACTTTTCGCTTCCACATATTGATGTTCTGGCCGACAACACTACTAAACACAAGGTATTCTCCTTCATGGATGGCTTTTTGGGTTATAATCAGATCAATATGGCACCTGAAGATATGGAGAAGACTAATTTTGTTACACAGTGGGGCACTTTCTGTTACAATGTTATGCCTTTTGGGTTGAAGAATGTCGGTGCAACTTATCAGCGTGTTATGGTAGCTCTGTTCCATGACATAATTCATCACGAGATAGAGGTCTACGTCGATGACATGATAGCCAGATCCTATACCGAAGAAGAACATCTAGAACATCTACATAAGTTGTTTGAAATACTGAAGAGGTACAAGCTGAGGTTGAATCCGAACAAGTGCACCTTTAGGTGAGATCTGGTAAGCTCCTGGGTTTCGTTGTCAGTGGTAAAGATAATGAAGTTGATCCTGCCAAGGTCAAAGCCATTCAAGAAATGCCCACTCCCTGCACCGAGAAGGAAGTCAGAGGTTTCTTAGGATGACTGAACTGTATTGCCATATTTATTTCTCATTTGACTGCTACATGTGAGCCGATCTTCAAGTTGCTGAAGAAAGACCAGGTAGTGAAGTGGAATGAAAATTTCCAGATAGCCTTTTACAATATTAATGAGTATCTCCAAGAACCTCAAATTCTGATGCCACCAGTTGAAGGAAGACCTTTGATTATGTACTAAACAATGTTAGAGAACTCAATGGGGGTGTGTACTGGGCCAGCATGGAGAGTCTGGTCGAAAAGAGCATGCAATATACTACTTTAGCAAAAAGTTTACCAACTGTGAAACAAGATATTCACTGCTCGAGAAAACTTGCTGCGCTTTGGCATGGGGAACTCGCCGACTAAGACATTATATGTTGACTCATACTACCTTGTTGATCTCTAAGATGGATCCAATCAAATACATATTCAAAAAGCCCACTATATCCGGAAGAATAACAAGATGATAAATGGTCTTGACAAAATACGACATTCAGTACACCATTCAGAAGGTGATTAAAGGAAGTGTACTGGCATATCATTTGGCGCATCAAGCTGTAGATGATTACCAATCTATGAATTTCGAGTTCTCGGATGAGAATATTATGCTAATTACAGATTGTGAAGAACCTGGATTGTATGAAGGACCTGAGCCAGGATCCCAATGGACTATGGTTTTTGACAGAGCTTTTGACGCACTTGGAAACGAAATTAGTGTTGTGATTATCTATCCCTAGGGTTTCCATACGCCCTTCACAGCTAGACTTTGCTTTGACGGCACCAACAACATATCCAAATATGAAGCGTGCATCATGGGCATCAAGGCTGCTATCGATTTGAGAATCAAGTTCTTAGATGTGTACGGAGATTCAACCCGAGTAGTTAGCCAGATTAAGGGAGAGTGGGATACGAAGCATCCGAATCTCATTCCTCATCAAGAACACGTGTTGAACTTAATCTTGTACTTTGAGGAAATCACTTTTAAGCATATCCCACGAGAAGAGAATTAGTTGGCAGATGCATTGGCTACCGTGTCATCTATGTTCAAAGTCATATGGGACAACGAGGCTCCTTGAATTACTATTGAAAGACTATACGTGCCAGCATATTGCTATGAGGTTGATACTGACGGGGTAGAAGGAAAGCCTTGGTTTCATGAAGTGAAAAGATACCTTGAGGATCAAGAGTACCCTGAGGGAGCATCTATCAATGACAAGAAATTCCTACAGAGGTTCTCTGTTAAGTTCTTCCTGAGCAATGGAATTTTGTACAAGCGCAACCATGATTCAACTCTACTATGTTGTGTAGACAAGAAGGAAGCAAAGAAGATTATGGAAGATATGCACGAAGGTATCTTTGGTACTCACTCCAATGAACATACGATGGCTAAAAAGATTATGAGAGCGGGTTACTATTGGTCGACTATGGAAATTGATTGCCATCACCACTCGAGAACTTGCCACAAATGCCATATCTATGCTGACGAGCTACACGTGCCTCCAGTCCCTCTGAATGTCTTGATTTCTCCTTGACCATTTGCAATGTGAGGCATTGATATGATTCGAGAGATCAAGCCTACCGTTTCTAACGGACATTGTTTCTTCCTGGTCGTCATTGATTATTTCACAAAGTGGTTCGAAGCAACCTCATTTGCCTTTGTCACCAAGAATGTTGTCGCCCGGTTCATTAAGCATAACCTTATCTGTCGGTATGACATCCCTGAGAGGATTATCACAGACAACGGTACCAATATCAACAATACCTTGATCATGGAACTTTACACGCAGTTCAAGATTAAGCACCATAATTCTTCTCTGTATCGACCGAAGATGAATGGCGTAGTGGAAGCTGCCAATAAGAAAATTAAGAAGATCATACAGAAGATGAAGGTGACATATAAAGATTGGCATGAGATGTTACCATTTTCTCTTCATGGCTACCGCACTTCAGTACGTACATCAACTAGGGAAACCCATTCTTCCTAGTCTACAACATGGAAGTTGTCCTACCTGTCGAAGTTCAGATTCCTTCTCTAAGGATTATTAAAGATGCAGATTTAGACGAAGACGAGTGGATTCAGACTAGGTTGGACTAGATAAATTTGATCGACGAGAAAAGGCTTGTAGCTGTTTGTCATGGTCAGATGTATCATAAGCGTATGATCAAAGCCTTCAACAAGAAAGTCAAGCATCTGGTATATCAAGCTGGTGACTTGGTAATAAAGTGCATCATCCTACCGCAAGGTGATCCCAGGGGAAAATGGACTCCCACCTACAAAGGTTCATTTGTGATCAAGAAGATATTTTCTGGCGGTGCTATGATACTTACCACCATGGATGGTGAAGATTTTCCGCACCCTGCGAACGCGGACATAGTCAAAAAATACTACACATGAAAATGACCCGCTAGGTTGATTGGCCTAGGAAAAAATAAGGGCATTTCGACGAACCAAAAGGGTTCGGGCAAAAATCAGGGATATATATAAAGATTGTACACCAGACAAGTCAAAAACCTGAAAAGGCGGCTTGGCAAAAAAAGGGTATCCTGGTTGACTGAAAACCCGAAAGGGTGGTCCAGGAAAAAGTTAGGGATTAAAGCGTACGACTATGTCCCGTTGGATCATCTACTTACAAAAAACTTTATTATCGATGTTAAGTTCAAATGGTACATATCAATTCAGTCAACTTCTTCCAACAGCAAGGGATGAGATGCTCGAAGACATATGGGCAATAGCAGAGTTGAAACTTGATGGGATCATTTCACATTAGCTACTTTCTTTGCTTTACTGTGTACTCTTCTTTGTTTTTACGACAATTTCCTCTTACTAGGATTTCTGTATCTTTGTACAAAGCTGCCTGTTTATAGGCGAATTATCAATACAAGTCAAATTCAAAATTCAAATTTGTTTCACTTTCTCTATTTTGCTTGCAAAAATGTCAAATGACTAAATTGAATGCACATATGCATATGAATATGATTAATGTTAACAAATATATGCATAAAAATAGGAATAAGCATTTACTCAAGACTCTAGGAGTTGGGATAATGTCCAGGCCGTCCACAAATCCCCACAGGAAAATTCCTATAGAATAACCTTTATGGGATTATCCCCACAGAGTTACCTTCAAAAGCTTATCCCTGACGGAGATGCGTCCCCCCCCCCCCCCCCCCCCCCCCCCCCCCCCCCCCCCCCCGCAGGTCCAAAATGCTTCCAGACAGGAATTGGGGTATCTTCCAGCTATTAACATGACCATACTCCTCAGCAGATCCCCCTAGCGGATAAAGGAGTTTGACAATTTCCCCAGCATACGGCGAAAACTTCTTAAGCATAGTTTACAGGAATCTAATTCCCCAACCGAATTTATTTCTCCAACACTGTACAATCCCCTACAGAGTTCTCTCCTCCAACAGGGCTCATTTCCTCAGCAGAATATATTTCTCTAACAAAGCTTGTTCCCCCCAGTAGGGTTTATTTCCCCAACATAATTTAACTTCCCAAGCAGAGTTCATTCCTCTAATTACTATAAATCCTCGGTAAGATTCTCTTCTCCAGCAAAGTGTAGTCCAGGTTGTTATCCCCAGAAAGTTGCTACAGAATCTGAAACTGAGCTAGACATCATTTAATTTTGTCCTCCCCCAGAAGAGCTGACGTCCATATCGGAAACTCGGTCATACAGCACCTCGGAAGATTATCCATCTATTTCATCTCCAGTCAGGGTGTACCAGAACTAAACTCTCAGTAGAGAGATGAACGACCAATGTTCCTAAACTCTTCTATCTCCAAACGGAAGTCAAGCAATCCCAGTGGAACATCCTCAAACAGACATCAAGAATCCCCAGCGGAGACATTCTAAACAAAATTGAAGATTCATATTCTTCGTCCCCAACAACGGTCAAGGATTTATTTTCCCCAGCAAAGATGTTATACAAAGCTACCAATACACTTCAACGACATCTTGCATCCATACATCATTTACAAGTATCATAGCATATGCATACGAAGCGCATATAACACACTCTCATTTATTTTGAGAACATCATTACACAATGCATTACATACATAATGACATTGCCTAAAGACTAATTTTATCTTTTCAGGTAAAGTTCACAAATAGGCTAATATCATCAACAATTCTCAAACAGGTCATAAATTAATTCTTGAAACAAGACGGGGCAAAAATCTATATGACCAGGTCCAAGATTAATTCTCGAAACAGGACGGGGAAACTATTTGTATGACCAGACGGTATGAATTCCCAAAATAGGACGGGTTCGCCAATAGAAAGAATGTCAAAGATTAACTCCCAAAATAGGATGGGGAAACTATCTTTATAACCAATCAAAGATTAACTCACGAAACATAACGGGGAAACTATCGACATGACCAGTTGGTATGAATTCCCGAAACAGGACAATTTTACCAATAAAAATAGACTGTAGATTAATTCTTGAAACAGGACGGGGCGACTATCTACATGACAAGCATTTCCCTCAGAGGATAAATCTGACAAGCATTTCCCTTATAGACTAAATATGAAAAGCACCTACTTAAGCACCTTCCCCAGAGGTTCATTTTGGAAAGCATTCTTCGGATGAAGTCAAGTGTATACTCATTCTGATACTCTTATCAACAGTTACCTTGGATGGCATCTATAAGTCCATCTCCAATGACACTCCGTCATCTTTCAAATGGCGTCTTTAAGCCCATTTAAGCAATACAATCAACCAACAGTGTTACCTTTTGTACATGCGAGTGCAAATTTCTGGGTACTTAAGTGTTCAATCCTCTTCTACCTTCAAATCACGAATGGCAGACATGCCAATCTAACTCCTCAGGTTTAAGAAGATTTAACAGGGGCAGTTTTTGTACCCCAAAGTTTTCCCTCCCTTTTTCTTCAAGACATTCTCCTAGGGTTCTCAAATGCTAAAGGTTGCTCAAGAATTAATCAGACAAATTCTTCTCCTAGGCAATGGGTTCAAAACTAGGGTTTCATTTTTCTCAAGGAAGTTTGAGTTTCTAAGGCCTCAAATGGATTTCATCGTCTCTTATATGTCTCCAAGAATGATCATACCAATTTTGATGCCTTGCATCACAAGTTTGCTCAATCAATGGCCCAGATGACTAAAAATCAACTATATTGGATAAAAAGTCAATTATGGTCAACATACAGTCAAACTTCAAGATTTTTGGTCAACATCAACATTTTGAAGTCATATTCATCATTTGATCAAGGTTTGGACATGATTCACCAATAAGACTCTCAAAATCATCAAAAGTCAAAAGTTGTCAAACTAGGGTTTTCTTAAGAAGTCAATTGAACTTTGACCAAGCATAACTTTCACATGCTTCATCAGATGTTCCTCAACCAAAGCTCATTTTGAAGGAAATTAAATTCTCTACAACCCTGTGTCTGTAAGCTCAAGTCCAAAAATGCTTCATTTGAGAGATATGGACCAGTACATTATAGGTCATTTCAAAAGACAACAAAAAGACACTTTTTGTCAAGGCAACTTACATTAAGATCAAGTATTCAAATGCAAAAATGATCAACATAGGCATTGAAGAGGACATATTGAGCTTTCCAATAAGTCAAAGATCACTTTCAAATGATAAAAATTAAGAGAGTTATGACCAGTACAAGTTGGGAAGTTTTGAGCAAATGCATGAAGTTCAAATTGAGCAAACTTGATATTTAGGGCTATTGGGCTATTATTTCAGAGTCCAAACGTATTTTATACTTCATATACACCTCAGATATTGCTCATGTACACCTTGATCTATTTTATTTTAATTATTTTGATTTTATTCATTGTTAATTCAAAATTAAAAAAATAAAATACAAGGCTTATTAACAAAGGTCCAAGCCCATGTTATGTTGACCTAATTCATGCTATATATTCTGCATTCTTCAGACAAATAAGGCACGAAACCTTATATCAAGAAGCTTGTCCAAAATCTCAAATTTTTCAAGAAACCTAAAAATAACTCGAAACCCTATTTACAATATCTTTCATTATAAACTAGCCGCCCCATTCACTTCCAAGAACACCACAGGGTAAGGCTGGACCGATTGCAATGATCAAAAGGGCATGGAAACTCATATACACATCACCGATTTCATACATTGCATAATTTTTGCAATCTTATTTTTCACTGCATTTTAACGTCTACTAATGTCTTTTATGTGTTTCTGAGGTTCAAAAGGGCAGAAAAAACCCATAGTGGAGGTCCCATGCTGGCCAAATCATGAACTACCAATTTGTCCAGATCCATGTTGTTTTCTCCATAGCTCAAAATCTAGCGTGATTCAATCTAAAAGAACCATCCCATTGGATTCGTATGGCCTAATTTACAGGGGTAAGGTCCCCCTGGATCTCTAATGTGCGTTGTTTTGCATGAACTAGAAATTGATCCACCAAAGAAGACCACCGGAGCTAGGGCTCCAGCATCTCTCCAGTTTATGCATTTGTTTCTAATATTTGTTTTATTTGTTTCAATTAAGTTAACAGATGTATCACCTCCTCAGCAGTTGAAACGCGCGCTAAGGCATTACCCTATCAAGGCGTGGGTTCGATCCCTGCCTTTTGCTGTTTTTGTGCATAATTCTCCATATTTTGCAGGATTGTATACAAAGTGCATTGGCTTCCATCCTTTGACACAGGCGCGCGCCTGGCCTGGTGATGAAGGTGCTGGTTGAAAGGGTAGAGGGCGTGAGTTCAACACCCAGCCCTGGTAACTATTTTTTTAACCCTTATTTTCTTATTACAAACCCTAAATTCACCAAACCAAAACCATTTTTTTAATCAATTATTTTTTCTAAAAAAACCTTTTCACAAACCCTAATCAAAATTAGGGTTTAGTTTTTGTTTAATTAATAAAATTTCTTATTTTTTTTAAATTAAAATTAATTAGGTTTTTTTTAAGGTTTTAATTAATTAATTAATTATGTTATTAGGTTAATCATCAAACCTTTTTTATCAAGAAAATCTCCGAAAACAATTTCCTTCTCCTTTCATTTTCTTATCTTTTATTTTCGCGTAGTTTATTCTTTTTTCACTTTTTATGATTATGTAACTTCTCATAGTTTGTAATAGGTAATTAGGATTTTACTTTTCCCTACATTTTTATTACTTGTACCCCCATTCCCGAGGCCATGTAATAGCGTAGGAATCTCTATTTTCTGCATTTTCTTACTTTTACTGCTATTATTCTGCAATATTACTGTAGTAATTAGGTCATGTATGGCAAGATAAAAATCAAACGTAGAAAACCCTAATACAAGATAAACAATAACTGAATCACAACACACTTTGCACACGCGCACCTTTAGGGTAACCTCCCTTTGTTTCCTTTTGATTAAACGGTCACGCCCCTCGAAAGTGGGGATACTTTAGAAAAAAGACCCTCGATCAAATCATCATAGTCCCTTTCGAATAAAGATCATAACCCCTCGATGACCCTTCGAGCTACCTACAAAATAATCTAGTCCCTTTGATGACCCTACGAGCAAATGATGATAGTCTCTCCGATATAATTGCTAAAGTATCCTTACATGTTGCCTTCGATGAATGTACGACGACCCTTGCATGTCCCTTCACATCCAACGATAGTACTACCTACTAACTAATGGTATGGATAGCACTATCTAAAGTAGGAGGAAATTACAAGAACGACTGTTGTACCCCAAAATTTTCCCTCCTCTTTTTACAAGAAATCACAACTTCGGGCTTTTCCTGATTTTTCAGATTGGCTTAAGAATCGGTCAAACAGACTTTCCTCATCAGTCAGACAAAATTAGGGTTTCCATTGATTTTGAATCCATTCAAGCAGTTTGTTAGGGTTTGTTTGAGTTTGGCTCAGGGTTTGATCAGGCGGACGCTTCTTTGATAATAAATCAAGAATTAGGGTTTGCGCGCGCATTCTCAGAAGGAATTAATTCTACAGTTCTTTTCAATTGACTCTGGGACATGGGTTGAGGCTTCTGATTGAAAGTTTGAAGTTTAAGTTTGATCAGTGAGATAAAGGACATATGGACGTTTGTTTGTTTAACTGTGCATTGTTTTTGGTTATTCGGAATGCCGGACGTTTATTGATTATTTATAATTTCTAAGTTAAAATTATTGGATAATTTCCAATTATTATAATTCAAGAAATTTAAGTAATTAAATAAATAAATGCAGAAGAATTAAAAAGATATCTGACAAAGAAAGATTTTTATTCATTTTTAATTGTTTGTTACAAATATTATTTGAACACTTATTTACAGTTGTTTACATTAATATTATTACAATGATTAAAAGTAATTTAAAACTATATCCTAAATCTCTGGAAATCTTCATCTTCTACTGATTGCATCCTTTTCTCAATTGATATTTATCTGCAAAAACAAAAAAGGAAGAAGTCAGTACAGATAAATTAAGAGCATTCTCAGACAGTTAATTAAAACTCATCATTAAAAGTGTTGGCCGGAATCAGTTTGTTCGCCCTCTCTGCAAATCACAAGAAGACTCTTGGTTCACAAAGAGGGAAAGAAAATTATCTTGCAAGCATATGAATTAAATACAAGGCAGCATGTTAAACAAAATGCCCAAGAATGCATAAATTCAAACAAGACTGTCACTAAAACAAACAAGTTACAAACAAACTGCACATGGCAAACTAAGTTACCAAGAGATGTCAACCAAGCTGCCAAAAGATATCAAAGCTATAAAAAAAAACTGTCAACAAGTACACAAAAGATATGCAGGAAATATGGAAATATGCAGAGGAAAGCTAACATTGCAAGCATACATTTTCAAAATCTTCATCATTTCCCAACCAACACTTTTTCAGAAAAAGTACAGTCTAAGCAATAAACAATGCTTTTTTTCTGTGGAGAGAGAAAGAGAGAGAGAAGTAGAGAGGCTTACAGTGGGCAGGATTAAGACAAAGAGATATAAAACAAAGAGATCAGAACAGTTCAAAGGAGGCAGAAAAACATAAAGAAAAATATAACACAAGCTCTCAAGCCTGTAACTTCAAAACAAGCTTCCAAACTACCTCAAGCAAGCTTACATTCAACCTGCCTGCATAATAAAAACAAGCCTGAAAGCCTTGAAAAAAACAAACAAGCTTACAAACTGAAGCAAGCCTGTAACCAGAAGCCTGTCCCAAAGCCATACAAACCAGCATAAGCTTCAATAAACCTGTCTAAAAACCAGTAAACCTTCAAGCCCTTCAAGCCTGCTTAAGCTTGCCTCCAAACTGTAACATCCTGCCTAGAACACATAACAGAAACAAGCAAGCAAACTGATAAACCTCCAGCCTGTTTCAAAACTGTATCAACATAAGCCTGAAGCCTACTAACACCTCAAGCCTGCTAACACCTCAAGCCTGCTAAAACTCATAAACCTGTCTAAAAACCAGTAAAAGCAAGCCTGTCAAAGCAAATCCCAACCAACCTGTCTCAAGCCTTATTCAAACAAAACTCAAACAAGCAATCAAAAAGCCTGTCAAAAACATAACAGAAGCAAGCCTAAAAGCTTGTTCATCCAAAAGCCTGCATAAGCCTTGAAGTCTGTCAAACACGAGTCAAACTCACAAACTGCATAGCATTCAAAGAGCCCTCAGAACAACTTCATCATAGGGCCAACATCAAAATCAAAACACCAACAAAAACCCTCAGAACCAAATTCATCATAGGGTTAGCATATCCAACTCAGAATCAAAGCCAGAAGTAAAGACAACAACAAGGCAAGCAAGCAGAAGAGGAACAAGCATCTCAGATATCATCTTCACAGAGGCAAGCGATCAGAAGAGGAAAAGAAGCAAACAAGCTAGGTGTTGTACCCCAAAATTTGCCCTCGCATTTTTCCCCAAGAAATCTCAGCTTCAAGCCTTTCCTGATTTTTTAAACTGGCTCAAGAATCGGACAAACGGACTTTTCTTGTCAGTCAAGCGAAATTAGGGTTTTTACTGATTTTCAGGACTCTGGATTGTTTCACAATTGGCTTAGGGTTCTGGATGATTTTTTGGTTCAATTTTGATCAGGCGAGCGTTATTTGGCATTTAATCAGGAATTAAGGTTTTACGGGCATATTCTCAGCAAAATTAAAATTCCACAGCACTTTGCCGTTTATTCCAAGATTCGGGTTAAATTCGCATTGTTTTGATTTAATCAGCGAGAGGGGGCAGTTGGTTTGAATTTACCAAGTCAAAGGATGTGTGCAGTTTGGAATTACAGTGCTTGGCAAAGAATCAGTGAAAAAGAGGATTGCGTCTGATCAATTTTTGTGTTCAACTGTGTGTTGCTTTGAATGATGGAGACGTCCAGTTCATTTATTTTGATCAACAAGGTTTAGTTGATTATTTATGGTTCTAAGAATTAAATACTTGAAATTTAACTTTCATTTTATTTAATTTAAGGAATTATAAATAACAAGTAAATAAAGAAAAAGAATTGAAAAGAATTAAATGTCAATGGAATTTTTATTTCATATTTAATAATTGTTACAATTGTTATTATTTGGATACGAGTATTTATTACAAAGTATTTAAAATAATAATAGTGTACAAAAATTAAATTGAAAATAAAAATTCTATCCTATTTCTAATTCTTCATTCTTCACTTCGCTCCGGTGCTCCATTTTTTATCTGCAAAAAGAAGAAGAAAAGTCAGAAAGCAGTTGAATTAAAAAAGACAGATAAAATTTGCTCATCATTAGGGGCCACTGACTGGGATCAGTTGACCCTCTCTGCAAATCACGGGATTTCTCCCGGTTCACAAAGAGGGAAGATTTTTAAATGCAAGTGTCAAATGCATAAATTCCAAAGTTCAAACTGCATAAAATCTCAAAATTCAAATTCAAACTAAACTGAAAAATCCAATTCCCACTTCCTATCAAATGCCAAAGTCTACTCAAAGATTTGCCAAAAGTGCATTTTACTGTCAAAGTACAAAATCCACTCAAAAGCTGTCAAAAAGGATTTGGAAAAGATATCAAAGAAAAGATAAAGTGTAGCAAGCTGTCAAAGCTGGATAAAGTATGCAGAAATAATGTGTTATGCAAGCAACTTAATCATCATTTCCCAGGGCCCCTTCAGAGGATAGTACAAAAAGAATCATATAATAATATTCAGCTGTACTATAGAGAGAGAAAAAGAGAGAATGGAAGCAGGTTTCCAGGGTTCAGGCCTTAGGCAGGATAGGAGAAAAGATATAACACAAAGAACAAAGACACGGTTCAGCAAGCGAGGATAGAGGAGAGAAAAAATATACAAAGAATTAGCCTCCAAAACCAGAAGCACACCAGGTTCAAACCTGAAGCATAACCTACTGCATCAGCAAAAACCATTCAAAGGCCATATCAACACAAAACCTACTGCAAGCTTACCTGTTGTTAAAGCCTCATAACCATATAACCAAAACCATACCAACCTACTAACATAATCTCAAACCTGAACAACCATCAAACACAACCATCAACCTGCCTAATCCAAGCAGGCCTCACAAGTTATCAAACACATAAACATACAAACTCAAAAATTACTCAAAACCTGCAGAAAAAACCTCACCATACTGTCCAACAACATAGCCTACTGCACTACCTGCTGAAATCATCTACCAGCCAAGCATACTGGCCTGAAACCCCCTCCAAAAAAAGAAAAACACAAAAGCTACAACAAGCATAAACTTGTTAAGCATCATACCTGTCCAGTTTTCAAACCTCAAAGCATCACATCTCAAACTCAGGGAAGCATATCCAAAGGCAAAAAGAGCATACAAAAGAGGCATACTCATAAGCAAAGGTTCAAGGCAACCTAGGCCCTCAGTACAAACATCACAGGGCAACATAAACAATCGTTCAAGGGGCAACAAGTATACAGTGTTCAAGAAGAGAGAAAGTTCATCCAAAGGCAACGTGAGCAGTAGAGAAGAAGAAAGCTAGTCAAAAATCGTTTCAACAGTAGCAATCTCAAAAGGCAGTTCAAGAGCCTCAGAAGCAAGCTTCATCATAGGCAAGAAAAAAAGCAACCAGATAAAAGATACCAGGGACATCAAGAAAGCTCTCATCACGCATTCCCTTCATCGGGCCTCCTCCTCAACGCCTCCCAGTTCCGGTTCCCTTTTCTCCGTCCCCAAAAAGGTTAAGGTAGCTTTTCGTTCCTCTTCTTTAATCTCGAATAACAAACAGTAATAAGCATGTGGAATCAGAAGTCAAACTAAGCAAAAAAACAAGAAACTTAGTAAAAACCCTAATGCGTGAAAAAGACGAGATCGTTACCCTTTCCGTCTGGGTTTGGTCTAACCACGGAGATGAGCGGAACCGGAGGTGGCGTTGGGTGGCTCGGCATTTGGAATAGACATTACATTCAGCGACTAATAGAAAGCGAAGAAGAACGATGAACCTCAGTGAACGGCGCGCCGCTGCTAACCCTAAAACCTTCGTTCCCAATTGAAACGCCAAACAACCCTAAGAATTTGTTTCCAGCATTGGGCCTGACCCGTTTTGAATCCCTCTGAAGCCCAACAAAATCACCTAACATTTTTTATAACAAACACTAATCTTTTTCTTTTTTACTAAACCATATATTTTTCTAACTTAACATTTTTTCCATATATTAAAGTTGACAATACTTGTTTCTTTTTATTTATTTACTCTTTTATTTAAAATATATTTTGTACATATTATACAATTTTTTATCATATAGTTAAAATATCTTTTTTAAGTATATATTTGTATATAAAATACTTTTTTTTATCATATAATTAAAATTGAAAACTTTTTAATTAATATACTTTTGTACATAATAATAGAAATACATTTTTTCTCTAATATTAGAATTCACAAACATTTGATTAAAATACTTTTTTGATAAATAAATAAAGATACATTTCTTAATTAAAACTTGAACATTTTCTTATTACACATATCTAAATACAAAATGCAAGACTACTTAAACACATATTTAGGTCAAAAACCCTAAATACGCTTCAATCTCACATTTCGCACCTGTAAATAAATTACATACATATACATGTACACTTACACAAATACATTCATATTGCCCTATACATTTGTTTATCTTATATTTGTATATTCGATATTTACATTTTTGATCGCAAATTCGATTTGGTTGTAACTTATTGGATACTATAAGTCTCATCCCCATTCATACACTTGTACCCCCACTCCCGGATACTATTTTGTAATAGCGTAGATTTTACATTTCCGCAATTTACAGTTTTCCAATTATACCATGGTTAGACCTAGGGTTTGCATGTACATAAAATCAAACGCTAGATAACCTAATACAAGACAAATACATGTAATCAATACACCATCACACTTGCACCCCCTAGGGTAATCCCACATGTTGCCTTCCAAAATGGGCCATGCTTGCACGTCGAGTATCTTTGGCAAAACAAAATCAAATGATCATAAGTCTCAAAGTGTTTCCTAAAACAGAATGATCATAGTCCCTTCAAAGCAAATTGCCAAAGACACTTGGCATCATTGCATTCATGGTCCATACGATGACCCGCGCCCGTCCCGAATAAACTTCCTAAAACGCAAGATTGTCCACCAAATTCCAATGGTGGAACAAAATTGTTAAAAAGGGGTTAAAACATGACAAAAACCTTTGAGTACAATAGGGTAGACAAAACTCTTAGTTACTTAAGATCAATTTGCAAAAACACTTGCCTTCTTTTCAAAAACCACAATCCACAACACTTTCAAACAAACTCTCAAAAACATTTGAAAACATCTTTTCGAAAAGATCCACACTTTTGTAAAACACTCAATCACGAGTCAAATACATTAGTTGCCTAAGACAAGGCATCTTTTTCCAAAACATTTTCAAAAGCACCCAGACACACACCATTTTCAAAGCAATCGAAAATCAAGGCAAGTGATCTAAAAAACCAAGTGACTAAGAGCCCATGGATAACCATGGATGAAAAGGGTGCTAATACCTTCCCTTTTCATAATCTACCCCCCGGACCCACGAAATATCTCAAAAGGTTTTTGCTGTGCTTTTTTAACCTTTCCTTTAGGATAAAATAAAAAGTCGGTGGCGACTCTTGCTCAACCGCACAAGTGTGAATACGAACGTAAAACACTAGTCAGTTCTCCCACCGTATCACAGAACTGGCGACTCTGCTGGGGAGTATTCTAAAAGTGGGGTTACCTTAGGGTTTATATCACCTTTACTTTCAATTGATTGCTTTGTTTGCTTTACATTTGTGGGCTTTGTATCGGAGTTTTATAGATCCTAACCCGGATCTGGGGAAACCCTTTTTAGGTAGCAACAAGGCTGTGAGGGAACTGTGCGGGGTATACCGACATGGTTGAAGCAGTCTGCTACGTTGATGTGGCACTTTGGTGTGTACCGGTAACCCTTGAGTTCAGTCAAGGAGAGTACGGGGCCGCCGCGTGGTGTCGTGAAGCATCAACTGACCTTAGGAACCTTAATTGAACCATCTTGGCCTTTTTAGGGTAGTGAGATAACTGACTTTGGTGCAGTCCGAGGTTGGTTGATACTCGATACTACACCCAATTGAGGGTTGCTTTCCTGGAATATTTCGGTCGCCAGTTCAGTGGCTAAATCGAAACGATGAACAATGAAAGCAATCCAGTGATATTGGGACCCTTAGCACCCGGTTACTTCTAATAGGACAGGTTGAGCCCACTAACTTTAAGAGGGTAGTACCTGCACCTCATGCAAGCCTAAACCTAAGGCCTTGTTTGCTTTGTGTGAATATGTTTGTCTGTATATACACTTACTTGCTTTTTGCATACATGTACATAACATCATGACATCATACCATAGCATTTTCAATAACCATTTCAAGGATCTCGAGGGTTCTTTTGATGCAGGGTTACATTGAACCAGACGTCTATCAAGGGGCAAGGGGTTTCTCCTCTAACCAATCCAGTCAAAGTTCAAGTACAAATCAGTGGCTATGACCCACTCGACATGGTGAGCTTGATTCTCGTGGAAAGACATCCACCGATACAAAGCTCTCCAATCAAAGATCAAGTGCAACAACTTGAATCAGTGGCTATGACCCACTCGACATGGTGAGCTTGATTCTCGTGGAAAGACATCCACCGATACAAAGCTCTCCAATCAAAGATCAAGTGCAACAACTTGAATCAGTGGTTATGACCCACTCGACATGGTGAGCTTGATTCTCGTGGAAAGACGTCCACCGGTGCAGAGATCTCCAATCCAAGAGCAAAGTTCAACCTCTAACATTCTCTTGTGTTTACCCCAAGAGATCCTTGAAAGCAGGCATTCACATATCATGCATTGCATTTTGACAGCTTTTCCTTTTTCAGGTTTCCTTACTCTCCTACTGTTTATTTCAGTAAGAGATGGCTCTAGAACAGACTCTCAAGGGCCTCCAAGCCCAAAACGCTCAACTTCAAGAGATGTTCTTGAACCTATCCAAGGGGCAAGAAGAGGTCAAAACGCTCCTCACCAGGGGCATGATCGTGGGAAGTCCTAGGAACGACAGAGGTGACCAGTGGGAGCTACACATTGAAGTAGCCATATTGAAAAGAGAACTGGCGAGTCAGAGGGCTCTCATCCAGGACTTGGCTCAAAAACAAGAAAAGCTCGGGGTTCTCGTCAACCAACTGCTTCGGAACAACCAACTGGGGCAAACATCTGAGGTTGAAGAGCAAGTCACCGCTCAACCTCCTTCCACTCAAGAGGACAAAGGGAAGGCTCCTTTGCATGCTTCAGGGTCACCAGCCCATCAACAACCTCGCCAGCATCAACAGGGTAATCGGTGCAAGCGAAATGTACCTGGGAGACATTTCTCTGAGACTGAGATACCATCATCCTTCATACTGAAGCGCCTGTTGGAGGTCAACCTGCTTACTCTAAGGGATCCTCCCCGGAATCCCAACACTTCCGCTCCTACCTATCATCCAAATAGGAGGTGTGCCTACCACTCCTATGGTCCTGGGCATGACACCGACGACTGTTGGACTCTGAAGAACAAGATTCAAGATCTGATCGACATTGGGGTGTTGGAATTCATGCCAGACGGCGAGATGAAAATCTTCCGTTAAGGGGTTCTCCACTTGAAGTGACGAAACTCAAGCTGAAAGACTTTTGCTTCTTTTTGAGCTTTCAAAATTGTAACTTCTTTTGCTGTCAAACAATTATCTGTTGATGTTAAACTCTGTTTTCATTAATGCATTGCATATGTTTGTCTTGAATTCATCCATTCGTTTCACTACTCTTATGCTTTTCTTTATGATATTTGACTCCTGATAAAAAGCTGTAAGCCTTTAGAGGGAGGATGACGAAACAATACCATAATCTCATACAGTATGCTTTTGAACAAGACCTTGCTGATGATGTACAGGCATTTCTTTCAATTCCCAAACACTGGAGTTATAAGGAAGTTAATCCCTAGTCAACCCCTTCGAGCCAAAGAAGTAGGAGTTTTCTGTTCTAAACAATCAAAACCCTTAATATAAACCTGGGGCAGGGTAGTCTCTCGGTTAATTCAAAATAAAATGCGCATTGAAGTCGCAAACTCTCAGTTCGTAACACAACGAACGAGGTAAAAAAAGAAAGCATTCCTTTGGAATCAAAAGACAAGGGTGGTTCCCTATCATATAGACAGTCAATCTCTCAAAAGAGAAAAGCCCGCCGAGCCAAAACCTATAAAGGAGGCTTAAGAAAGCTGGGGCATCCCGCTGACAGTAATCCCGGAAAACGGTAACAGTCAGGCAAAAGTTAGGGATAACAAATCAAAATCAAAAAAGTGAGGTCGTTACAAAATCCTCAACAACATGAAAAAATGTTGAAAAAGGAAAAAAGAGATGATGATTGTCTCCCCAAATTCAACTAGTGAACCATCGCCCAAAAGTCGTTCCAAACTCAAAAAAACAGAGTATGACGCAATTAACTGAGCTTAGGTTGAAGGACATCACGAAGAGCGGGTGGGTACAAATATACTTTGAGCCTTTATCCTTTGTTTCTTAAACCGTGAACCAGGCCACGTTACAACCCTTTAAAAGTCCTAATTGAAGCATGGGTTAGTTCGAAAGCATACTGTTACAAAAGGTATCCTGACTCCTGTAGGGCTTTGCTCTAAATCTTGTGTTGATCTGTCTTGTGAAAAGTTTTCTGCTAAAAAACGCATTTTTCAAAACTTCGAGACAAACATAAACTTTGCATTATTCGAATATCACTGTCTGCATTTGACCTTTTTGTTTGACAGTGAAGAAATTCATACAGCGAATGTTCGGAGGAACGAAAACTCTCTCAGTGAGCAAAATCACTTCAAGAGGATGACACTTCCATTATAAATCTCCTATCAACAAGGGGCATTACATGGGGCAGTCCAGTCAAGGTTTTAAACAAATCGTTCAAAGTTCCGTTAACCTGGGGCAGTCCAGTCAAGGTTTCACTAAAATCTCAATTACAGATTAACTTGGGGCAAGTCTCCCTCACCACCACTTGGGGCATTCGAATGTCAAAAGTGTCCAACAATTCTTTCTCAATTCTAAGATGCAGTTTTACACGGACTCATCATGAAGAAACCCTACACAGGTTCCTTCTCAAACTCCCGATGCAGTTTTACACGGACTCATCATGAAGCTACCCTACACAGGTTCCTTCTCAAACTCCCGATGCAGTTTTACACGGACTCATCATGAAGCTACCCTACACCGGTTCCTTCTCAAATTCCAGATGCAGTTTTACACGGACTCATCATGAAGCAACCCTACACAGGTTCCTTCTCAAACTCCCGATGCAGTTTTACACGGACTCATCATGAAGCAACCCTACACAGGTTCCTTCTCAAACTCCCGATGCAGTTTTACACGGACTCATCATGAAGCTACCCTACACCGGTTCCTTCTCAAATTCCAGATGCAGTTTTACACGGACTCATCATAAAGCAACCCTACACAGGTTCCTTCTCAAACTCCCGATGCAGTTTTACACGAACTCATCATGAAGCTACCCTACACAGGTTCCTTCTCAAATTCCAGATGCAGTTTTACACGGACTCATCATGAAGCTACCCTACACCGGTTCCTTCTCAAATTCCAGATGCAGTTTTACACGGACTCATCATGAAGCTACCCTACACCGGTTCCTTCTCAAATTCCAGATGCAGTTTTACACGGACTCATCATGAAGCTACCCTACACCGGTTCCTTCTCAAATTCCAGATGCAGTTTTACACGGACTCATCATGAAGCTACCCTACACCGGTTCCTTCTCAAATTCCAGATGCAGTTTTACACGGACTCATCATGAAGCTACCCTACACCGGTTCCTTCTCAAACTCCCGATGCAGTTTTACACGGACTCATCATGAAGCTACCCTACACCGGTTCCTTCTCAAATTCCAGATGCAGTTTTACACGGACTCATCATGAAGCTACCCTACACCGGTTCCTTCTCAAATTCCAGATGCAGTTTTACACGGACTCATCATGAAGCTACCCTACACCGGTTCCTTCTCAAACTCCCGATGCAGTTTTACACGGACTCATCATGAAGCAACCCTACACAGGTTCCTTCTCAAACTCCCGATGCAGTTTTACACGGACTCATCATGAAGCTACCCTACACCGGTTCCTTCTCAAACTCCCGATGCAGTTTTACACGGACTCATCATGAAGCAACCCTACACAGGTTCCTTCTCAAACTCCCGATGCAGTTTTACACGGACTCATCATGAAGCAACCCTACACAGGTTCCTTCTCAAACTCCCGATGCAGTCTTACACGGATTCATCATCAGGAAACCATACACGGGTTCCTTCTCAACCTCAGATGCAGTCTTACACGGATTCATCATCAGGAAACCCTACACCGGTTCCTTCTCAAAACCCGATGCGGTTCTACACGGATTCATCATCAGGAAACCCTACACAGGTTCCTTCTTTCAACTTACAATTCAACACATCTCCAGTGATTATCCATCCTACCTCCAAATGGCATCTGTAAGCCCATTCCTGAGATCAAGTGCCTACGATAATAAAATATTCTTGCCCTCCACAGCAGCAGCCAAGGAATTGTTCTCCCCGGCAGCAGTCAGGATGCTTTTATCTTCAGCCATCTCGGATTCATTTATCCTCGGCAAGATTAGCTCATCAGCTTACATGCACATTCATCGCATTCATGTCATAAACATTAATGTCACATGCATTACATCATGCATCATAACATTGCATACAACTAACCCTTTGACTTTTCAGGTAAGATCAGTCGACAGACACAGATCGACTCCCAAGATTCATCCAGAAATAGTTCAGATGTGACCCGGACACGGCGACATTCTGATACTTATTCCAGATTCATTCAGACGCATCATCAAGAAACCCTACACCGGTTCCTCTTCAACTTCAAGACTTCTGAAAGTAGTTTACGGATTCTTCCCTACAACGGATGCCAATCTACCGACTTGTTCAGACTCTGCTCAACTTCTGAAACAGTTTACGGATTCTTCCCAACAACAGATGTCAATCTACCAACTTGTTCAGCCTCTTCACAATTTTTGAAAATAGTTTACGGACACGTCCCAACAACGGATGCTGCTCTATTGCTTATTCAATCTCAGATAGCTTACAGATTCTCCAAACATGGACGTCAATCTGTTGCTTGTTCGGACCCCAATTCAGAGATGTTCCAGAACATGGTTGCCTTTCTGATACTTGTCCACTCACCATTGACCTACAGTTCAACATGTCCAGATGGCATCTAAAAGCCCATCCTCCTACCAACAGTCACCAGATGGCATCTTTAAGCCCATCATCAAATGGCATCTTTAAGCCCATTCTCAGATGGCATCTCTAAGCCCATTCCCCGACAAAATTCTCTCGCACCAGATGGCATCTTTAAGCCCATCACCAAATGGCATCTTTAAGCCCATTCACCTCCACCATCACATAGCCGAGTGCAAATTTTCTGGGCACATTAGTGTCCAATCTTCTTCTACCTTCAAGTCGCGAAAGGCAAACTTGCCAATCTAACTCTTCAGGTCCAAGAAGATTGAACAGGGGAAACTGTTGTACCCCAAAATTTGCCCTCGCATTTTTCCCCAAGAAATCTCAGCTTCAAGCCTTTCCTGATTTTTTAAACTGGCTCAAGAATCGGACAAACGGACTTTTCTTGTCAGTCAAGCGAAATTAGGGTTTTTACTGATTTTCAGGACTCTGGATTGTTTCACAATTGGCTTAGGGTTCTGGATGATTTTTTGGTTCAATTTTGATCAGGCGAGCGTTATTTGGCATTTAATCAGGAATTAAGGTTTTACGGGCATATTCTCAGCAAAATTAAAATTCCACAGCACTTTGCCGTTTATTCCAAGATTCGGGTTAAATTCGCATTGTTTTGATTTAATCAGCGAGAGGGGGCAGTTGGTTTGAATTTACCAAGTCAAAGGATGTGTGCAGTTTGGAATTACAGTGCTTGGCAAAGAATCAGTGAAAAAGAGGATTGCGTCTGATCAATTTTTGTGTTCAACTGTGTGTTGCTTTGAATGATGGAGACGTCCAGTTCATTTATTTTGATCAACAAGGTTTAGTTGATTATTTATGGTTCTAAGAATTAAATACTTGAAATTTAACTTTCATTTTATTTAATTTAAGGAATTATAAATAACAAGTAAATAAAGAAAAAGAATTGAAAAGAATTAAATGTCAATGGAATTTTTATTTCATATTTAATAATTGTTACAATTGTTATTATTTGGATACGAGTATTTATTACAAAGTATTTAAAATAATAATAGTGTACAAAAATTAAATTGAAAATAAAAATTCTATCCTATTTCTAATTCTTCATTCTTCACTTCGCTCCGGTGCTCCATTTTTTATCTGCAAAAAGAAGAAGAAAAGTCAGAAAGCAGTTGAATTAAAAAAGACAGATAAAATTTGCTCATCATTAGGGGCCACTAACTGGGATCAGTTGACCCTCTCTGCAAATCACGGGATTTCTCCCGGTTCACAAAGAGGGAAGATTTTTAAATGCAAGTGTCAAATGCATAAATTCCAAAGTTCAAACTGCATAAAATCTCAAACTTCAAATTCAAACTAAACTGAAAAATCCAATTCCCACTTCCTATCAAATGCCAAAGTCTACTCAAAGATTAGCCAAAAGTGCATTTTACTGTCAAAGTACAAAATCCACTCAAAAGCTGTCAAAAAGGATTTGGAAAAGATATCAAAGAAAAGATAAAGTGTAGCAAGCTGTCAAAGCTGGATAAAGTATGCAGAAATAATGTGTTATGCAAGCAACTTAATCATCATTTCCCAGGGCCCCTTCAGAGGATAGTACAAAAAGAATCATATAATAATATTCAGCTGTACTATAGAGAGAGAAAAAGAGAGAATGGAAGCAGGTTTCCAGGATTCAGGCCTTAGGCAGGATAGGAGAAAAGATATAACACAAAGAACAAAGACACGGTTCAGCAAGCGAGGATAGAGGAGAGAAAAAATATACAAAGCATTAGCCTCCAAAACCAGAAGCACACCAGGTTCAAACCTGAAGCATAACCTACTGCATCAGCAAAAACCATTCAAAGGCCATATCAATACAAAACCTACTGCAAGCTTACCTGCTGTTAAAGCCTCATAACCATATAACCAAAACCATACCAACCTACTAACATAATCTCAAACCTGAACAACCATCAAACACAACCATCAACCTGCCTAATCCAAGCAGGCCTCACAAGTTATCAAACACATAAACATACAAACTCAAAAATTACTCAAAACCTGCAGAAAAAACCTCACCATACTGTCCAACAACATAGCCTACTGCACTACCTGCTGAAATCATCTACCAGCCAAGCATACTGGCCTGAAACCCCCTCCAAAAAAAGAAAAACACAAAAGCTACAGCAAGCATAAACTTGTTAAGCATCATACCTGTCTAGTTTTCAAACCTCAAAGCATCACATCTCAAACTCAGGGAAGCATATCCAAAGGCAAAAAGAGCATACAGAAGAGGCATACTCAGAAGCAAAGGTTCAAGGCAACCTAGGCCCTCAGTACAAACATCACAGGGCAACATAAACAATCGTTCAAGGGGCAACAAGTATACAGTGTTCAAGAAGAAGAGAGAAAGTTCATCCAAAGGCAACGTGAGCAGTAGAGAAGAAGAAAGCTAGTCAAAAATCGTTTCAACAGTAGCAATCTCAAAAGGCAGTTCAAGAGCCTCAGAAGCAAGCTTCATCATAGGCAAGAAAAAAAGCAACCAGATAAAAGATACCAGGGACATCAAGAAAGCTCTCATCACGCATTCCCTTCACCGGGCCTCCTCCTCAACGCCTCCCAGTTCCGGTTCCCTTTTCTCCGTCCCCAAAAAGGTTAAGGTAGCTTTTCGTTCCTCTTCTTTAATCTCGAATAACAAACAGTAATAAGCATGTGGAATCAGAAGTCAAACTAAGCAAAAAAACAAGAAACTTAGTAAAAACCCTAATGCGTGAAAAAGACGAGATCGTTACCCTTTCCGTCTGGGTTTGGTCTAACCACGGAGATGAGCGGAACCGGAGGTGGCGTTGGGTGGCTCGGCATTTGGAATAGACATTACATTCAGCGACTAATAGAAAGCGAAGAAGAACGATGAACCTCAGTGAACGGCGCGCCGCTGCTAACCCTAAAACCTTCGTTCCCAATTGAAACGCCAAACAACCCTAAGAATTTGTTTCCAGCATTGGGCCTGACCCGTTTTGAATCCCTCTGAAGCCCAACAAAATCACCTAACATTTTTTATAATAAACACTAATCTTTTTCTTTTTTACTAAACCATATATTTTTCTAACTTAACATTTTTTCCATATATTAAAGTTGAAAATACTTGTTTCTTTTTATTTATTTACTCTTTTATTTAAAATATATTTTGTACATATTATACATTTTTTTATCATATAGTTAAAATATCTTTTTTAAGTATATATTTGTATATAAAATACTTTTTTTTATCATATAATTAAAATTGAAAACTTTTTAATTAATATACTTTTGTACATAATAATAGAAATACATTTTTTCTCTAATATTAGAATTCACAAACATTTGATTAAAATACTTTTTGTATAAATAAATAAAGATACATTTCTTAATTAAAACTTGAACATTTTCTTATTACACATATCTAAATACAAAATGCAAGACTACGTAAACACATATTTAGGTCAAAAACCCTAAATACGCTTCAATCTCACATTTCGCACCTGTAAATAAATTACATACATATACATGTACACTTACACAAATACATTCATATTGCCCTATACATTTGTTTATCTTATATTTGTATATTCGATATTTACATTTTTGATCGCAAATTCGATTTGGTTGTAACTTATTGGATACTATAAGTCTCATCCCCATTCATACACTTGTACCCCCACTCCCGGATACTATTTTGTAATAGCGTAGATTTTACATTTCGGCAATTTACAGTTTTCCAATTATACCATGGTTAGACCTAGGGTTTGCATGTACATAAAATCAAACGCTAGATAACCTAATACAAGACAAATACATGTAATCAATACACCATCACACTTGCACCCCCTAGGGTAATCCCACATGTTGCCTTCCAAAATGGGCCATGCTTGCACGTCGAGTATCTTTGGCAAAACAAAATCAAATGATCATAAGTCTCAAAGTGTTGCCTAAAACAGAATGATCATAGTCCCTTCAAAGCAAATTGCCAAAGACACTTGGCATCATTGCATTCATGGTCCATACGATGACCCGCGCCCGTCCCGAATAAACTTCCTAAAACGCAAGATTGTCCACCAAATTCCAATGGTGGAACAAAATTGTTAAAAAGGGGTTAAAACATGACAAAAACCTTTGAGTACAATAGGGTAGACAAAACTCTTAGTTACTTAAGATCAATTTGCAAAAACACTTGCCTTCTTTTCAAAAACCACAATCCACAACACTTTCAAACAAACTCTCAAAAACATTTGAAAACATCTTTTCGAAAAGATCCACACTTTTGTAAAACACTCAATCACGAGTCAAATACATTAGTTGCCTAAGACAAGGCATCTTTTTCCAAAACATTTTCAAAAGCACCCACACACACACCATTTTCAAAGCAATCGAAAATCAAGGCAAGTGATCTAAAAAACCAAGTGACTAAGAGCCCATGGATAACCATGGATGAAAAGGGTGCTAATACCTTCCCTTTTCATAATCTACCCCCCGGACCCACGAAATATCTCAAAAGGTTTTTGTTGTGCTTTTTTAACCTTTCCTTTAGGATAAAATAAAAAGTCGGTGGCGACTCTTGCTCAACCGCACAAGTGCGAATACGAACGCAAAACACTAGTCAGTTCTCCCACCGTATCACACTAGGGTTTTCAGAAAGCTATCATCATAAAACCATTCAAATAGGCAAGAAAGATACAAAAATACCAGGAAGCAAGCTCATCAGCATCATCACTCCACGCCTTGGCCGCCTAAGGAGCCTCCTGTCCAAGCTCTCCTCCTTCCCTCCAACAAAGGTATTGTCCTCCTTTCTTTAACACCTCACACAACAATAATAATATAGAAGATCAGAATGTGTCAAAAACCAATAACGAGCAAGACTAAAATCCAAAACCCTAAAACATAAAAAAGAAACCGTTACCTTTTCGTATCGCCTCCTTGCTTAACCATGGAGGGAGGAGGAGTTGGAGGTGGCGCCTAGTGGCCATAGGCGGAGTTCGTTCAGGAGTATTGCTTAAAGAAAGATGAAGAGGACAACGAAGAAGAAGATGGGAACGACGCCACTCATCAAGCCTCTGTAACTCTATTCTGAGGCAAACAAGATGAAACCCTAAACAAAAAAAGTGTCAAACCCGTTTGGGCCTCTGCCCCATTAACCTGCTAAGCCCAATCATAAAACTAGCGCACACCCCCCTTTCCCTTTTTTTGAATCTGTTTGTTTCTTTTCTTTGGGCCATGTACATAAACTCTAGAGCCCACTTGTCTTTTTTTATGTTTTTAAAAACATTTCTTTTCATGTTACTAATATTTTTTTTTATAACTAATTTTGTTAAGAAAAATAATATACTAACTTTTTTTTTGTTTGTATAAAAATTTTATTAATATTTTCATTACCTTAAAAAACCAAAATACATAAAAAATAGATTTTAATAAGATTAATTGATTTTCCCCTTTAAAACCTTTTTTTTTGTTTACATAACATTAACTAAAATATATAAATAATAGTTTTCTTTAAACTTAAAACATTTTTCTTTTCTTTTCTTTAAAACCTTTGTTTATATATAACAAAAACATAATAATACTTAATAATACATTAGGTTAACATTTGCATCATTTGTAAATAATCACACTTTCACTAACACTTTTGATTCTCTTTTATCCTTATACTTGGTTATGCTTTACATTGAGAATGCGATTCGATTTGGTTGTAAATATTATTTGGACACTACTATCCTGATAAGACTCATCCCCATTTGTAAATATTTGTACCCCCATCCCCGGATACTTATTTGTAATAGCTTAGACTTTAAATTCCCGCAATTTATCGCTTTCTATATACTGTATAGTAATTAGGGTTTGTATGCGAAGATTCAAAATCAACCGCTAGATAACCTAATACAAAGATAAATGCATGACAATCAAATACACAATTCACACTTGCACCCCTAGGGTAATCCCGCTTGTTGCCTTCCAAAATGGGCCATGTTTGCATGTCAAGTACTTTGGCAAAATAAAACAAAAAAACAAAATGATCATAGTCCCTCGATGACGCTTTCGAAGTTTCCTAAACAAAATGATCATAGTCCCTCAAGCAAATTGCCAAAGATACTTGACACTATTGCATTCATGGTCTATACGATGACCCGCGCCTGTCCCGTTAACATCCTAACACAAGGTTGTTCACCAAATACAATGGTGAAACAACACTGTTAAAAGGGTTAAAACATGAGAAAGATCTTTGAGTAAATTTAGGGGTAGACAACTCTTAGTTACTTGATCAAACTTGCAAAACACACTTGCCTACTTTCAAAACACACTCCACAACACAACTTTCAAAACAACTTTCAAAAACATTGAAACATCTTTTCGAAAAGACAAACACCTTTGTAAAACATTCGAGTAAAGAATTGTTACAACGGTTGCCTAGACAAGGCATCTTTTTCAAAACATTTTCAAAACCACACACACAAAGCACCATTTCACACAATTGAAAATCAAGGCAAGTGATCTAAAACAAGTAACTAAGAGCCCATGGATAACCATGGATGAAAAGGATGCTAGCACCTTCCCTTTTCATAATCTACCCCCCAAACCCACAAAAACATCTCAAAGGTTTTTCCTGTGCTTTTTAACCTTTCCTTTAGGATAAAATAAAAAGTCGGTGGCGACTCTTGCTAAACCGAACAAGTGCGAATACAAACGCAAAACCTCAAGTCAGTTCTCCCACCGTGTCACAGAACTGGCGACTCTGCTGGGGAGTAAATTAAAAATGGGGTTACCTTAGGGTTTTATATCACCTTTACATACTTGCTTTGATTGCTTTGATTGCTTTACTTTTTGGGTCCTTATTTGGGTTTATTGTAAATCCTACACCCGGATTTAGGGGCACCTTTTTAGGTAAATAGCAATAAAACTGTGAGGGAACTGTGCGGGGTATACCGACATGGTTGAAGCAGTAGCTATGTTAGTGTGACATATTTGTGAGTACCGGTAACCCTTGAGTTCAATCAAGGAGAGTACGGGGCTGCTGAGCGATGTCATGAAGCACTAACAAACTCTTAGAACCTTAATTGACCATCTTAGCCTTTTTAGGGGTAGTGAGATGACCGACTTTGGTGCAGTCCGAAGTTGGTAGATACTCGATACTACACTCATTGAGGGTTGTTTTCTTGGAATGTTTTGGTCGCCAGTTAAGTGGCTAAACCAAAACAATGAACATAGAAAATAATCCAATGATATTGAGCTCCTTAGAACCCGGTTTCTATTTTAGGACAGGATGAGCCAACTAACTTCAAGAGGGTACTTACCTACAAACCCCATGCAAGCCTAAACCTAAGGACTTGTTTGTTTTGTGTGAATATGATTACCTGTATATACACTTACTTGCTCTCGCATACATGTACATAACATCATAACATCATACCATAGCATTTTCAATAACCATTTCAAGGATCTCGAGGGTCTGTTGATGCAGGGTCACGTTGAACCAGACGTCTACCCAAGGGGCAAGAGGTTTCTCCTCTAAACAAATGCCATCAAAGATCAAGTGCAACAACTTGAATCAGGGCCTATGACCCACTCGACATGGTGAGCTTGATTCTCGTGGAAAGACATCCACAGGTGCAAAGTTCTCCAATCAAAGATCGAAGTTCAACCTCTAACATTCTCTTGTGTTTACCCCAAGAGATCCTTGAAAACATGCATTCACATATCATGCATTGCATCATAACAGTTTTTCCTTTTCAGGTTTCCTTATTCTCATACTGTTTATTTCAGTAGAGATGGCTCTGGAGCAGACTATCAAGGGCATCCAGGCTCAAAACGTTCAACTTCAAGGGATGTTCTTGAACCTATCTAAGGGGAAGGAAGAGTTGAAAGTACTCCTCGCTAGGAACCTGGCTGAGAAAAATTCGAAAGACAATAAGGATCAACAGTTGGAACAACTGCGAACTGAGGTTGAAGCAATGAGAACCCAAATGCTAGGGCATATGGCTCTTATCCAAGGCCTAGCCCGAAGACAAGAAGAGCTGGGAACCATTAGCAATCAATTTCGTCAAGACGGTTGCAACCGTATGGGGCAAACAATCAGGATTGGAAATCAAGGCCTTGATCAACTTCCCATGAGACAAGAAACCGGTTTAAAGGAGAGAAGACCCTCTCACTTTGCTTCCACATCACGAGCCCAACAACGACTTCGTCAACATCAACCGGATAATCATCCAAAGGGGGAAAGACTTCAAAGGCAATTCACCCAAATCAACATGCCATTGTCACAAGCATTGCAGCACATGTTGAAGTTGAATCTGATTACGGTGACAAACCCTCATCCGAACCCCAAAACTTTTTCTCCCAGCTACAATCCAGATGCCAGGTGTGCCTATCATTCTTATAGTCCTGGACATGATACAAACGATTGTTGGGTGTTGAAGTACAAAATTCAAAACCTGATCGACAAAGGAATGCTGGAGTTCACACAAGATGGCCAAACTGAATTCTTCTGCCAAAGGTTCACCACCTAAGATGACAAAGCTCGAACGGAGAGACTTTTTGTTCCATCTGAATTTTGCAAGTTGTAATTTCTTGTTATTCAAACAATTATCTGTTAATGTCAAACTTTGTTTCATTAATGCATTGCATATGTTTGTCTTGAATTCATCCATTCGTTTTCACTACTCTTATGATTTCTTTATGATATTTAACTCTTGATAAAAAGCTACAAGCCTTTAGAGGGAGGATGACGAAACAATGCCATAATCTCATACAGTATGCTTTTGAACAGACCTTGCTGACGATGTACAGGCATTCTTTCAAATACTAAACACTGGAGTTATAAGGAAGATAATCCCTAGTCAACCCCTTCGAGCCAAAGAAGTAGGAGTTTTCTGTTCTTAACAATTAAAACCTTTGATTAAACCTGGGGCAGGGTAGTCTCTCAGTTAATTCAAAAAAGATGCGCGTCGAAGTCGCAAACTCTCAGTTTGTAATACAAAGAAAGACATTCCTTTGGAATCAAAAGACAGTGATGGTTCCTTATCTCATAGGCAGTCATTACCTCTTAAAAGAGAAAAGCCCACTAAGCCAAAACCTATAAAGGAGGCTTAAGAAAGCTGGGGCATCCCGCTGACAGTAATCTCGAAAAACAGGAACAGTCAGGCAAAAGTTAGGGATAACAAATCAAAAGAAAGAGGTCATTACAAATCCTCAACAACATGAAAAATGTTGCAAAAGAAAAAAGGAGGATGACTGCCCTCCAAATTCAATTGGTGTGAACCATGACCAAAAAGTCGTTCCAAATTCGAATAGAGTGCGACGCACAATTAACTGAGTTTAGGATTGAAGAACATTATGAAGAGCGGGTGGGTACAAATATACTTTGAGCCTTTATCCTTTGTTTCTTAAACCGTGAACCAAGCCACGTTACAACCCTTCAAAAGTCCTAATTGAAGCATGGGTTAGTTCGAAAGCATACTGTTACAAAAGGTATCCTGACTCCTGTAAGGCTTTGCTCTAAATCTTGTGTTGAATTTGTCTTATAAAAAGTTTTCTGCTAAAAAACGCATTTTTTTCAAAACTTCGAGACAAACATAAACTTTGCATTACTTGAATATCACTGTTTACATTTGGCTATTTGTTTGACAACGGAAAAATTCACACAATGAATATCCGATGAACGAAAGCTCTCTCAGTGAACAAAATCACTTCAAAAAGGATGACACTTCCATTGACAAATCTCCTATCAACAAAGGGGCATGACATGTCACTATCCAGCACACTTGGGGCAGTCCAGTTAAGGTTTCAACAGATCTTTCAAAGTTCAGTTAACCTGGGGCAGTCCAGTCAAGATTTCAACAAATCTCTCAATTACAGATTAACTTGGGGCAAGTCTCCTTCACCATCACTTGGGGCATTCGAATGTAAATCTCAAGGTCGTTTAAAATTTCCTTCATCACCTGCTGGAAGTTACGATCAACATCAAAAATTCCTTCATCACCTGTTGGAATTCAAGGTCGTTCAAAATCTCCTTCATCACCTGCTGGAAGTTACGATCATCATCAAAATTTCAATTATCACCTGCTGGAAGTTGCAACCACCAACAGAATAACGGACAATTGAAGCTCCTAAAAATCTGTTTCTCTCAAGAATGAAGACTCTCATCCTTAAAACCTCAGAAGATTGGTATACTCCCAGTTTCTGACCGTTAACAGAATGAAGATTCTCATCACCTCAGAAGATTGGTATACTCCCAATTTCTGACCCTCAAGAATGAAGACTCTCATCCTTAAAACCTCAGAAGATTGGTATACTCCCAGTTTCTGACCGTTAATAGAATGAAGATTCTCATCACCTCAGAAGATTGGTATACTCCCAATTTCTGACCCTTAACAAAATCAAGATCAACATCTTCCGAGATTTCCTTCTAGAGATAGTTCAGATGTGACCCAGATTTGGCGACATTCCGATACTTATTCCAGATTCCCTTCTAGAGATAGTTCAGATGTGACCCAGACATGGCGACATTCCGATACTTATTCCAGATTCCCTTCTAGAGATAGTTCAGATGTGACCCAGATTTGGCGACATTCCGATACTTATTCCAGATTTCCTTCTAGAGATAGTTCAGATGTGACCCAGATTTGGCGACATTCCGATACTTATTCCAGATTTCTTTCTAGAGATAGTTCAGATGTGACCCAGATTTGGCGACATTCCGATACTTATTCCAGATTTCCTTCTAGAGATAGTACAGATGTGACCCAGATTTGGCGACATTCCGATACTTATTCCAGACTTCCTTCTAGAGATAGTTCAGATGTGACCCAGATTTGGCGACATTCCGATACTTATTCCAGATTCCCTTCTAGAGATGGTTCAGATGTGACCCAGATTTGGCGACATTCCGATACTTATTCCAGATTTCCTTCTAGAGATAGTTCAGATGTGACCCAGATTTGGCGACATTCCGATACTTATTCCAGATTTCCTTCTAGAGATAGTTCAGATGTGACCCAGATTTGGCGACATTCCGATACTTATTCCAGATTTCTTTCTAGAGATAGTTCAGATGTGACCCAGATTTGGCGACATTCCGATACTTATTCCAGATTTCCTTCTAGAGATAGTACAGATGTGACCCAGATTTGGCGATATTCCGATACTTATTCCAGATTTCCTTCTAGAGATAGTTCAGATGTGACCCAGATTTGGCGACATTCCGATACTTATTCCAGATTTCCTTCTAGAGATAGTTCAAATGTGACCCAGATTTGGCGACATTCCGATACTTATTCCAGATTTATTTCTAGAGATAGTTCAGATGTGACCCAGATTTGGCGACATTCCGATACTTATTCCAGATTTCTTTCTAGAGATAGTTCAGATGTGACCCAGATTTGGCGACATTCCGATACTTATTCCAGATTTCCTTCTAGAGATAGTACAGATGTGACCCAGATTTGGCGACATTCCGATACTTATTCTAGACTTCCTTCTAGAGATAGTTCAGATGCGACCCAGATTTGGAGACATTCCGATACTTATCCCAGATCAATACCTGCAGCAATCAAAAGATTCTTGCAATCCCCAACGGAGCTAAAACTTCCAGCTATCAATCCCCAAGCAGAATGAAGACTCTCATTCTCAGTTTCTCATGGGATATTCAGATATTCCCCAGTGAAGATCTCCTCAAGACAGGAATCCCCAGTAGATTGACATACAACCCAAGCTCTTGATCCCCCAACAGTGGTTCCAGGACTTCTCATTTCCAACAATCCCCTGCAGCGGTCAAGGATTTACTTTCCCCAGCAGCAGTCAAAGATTTCATTACCCAGGATTCGTCTTCCTCAGCAAGACAACTACTTAGCTTACATGCGCATCCATTCATATCATAAACATTGATGAAGTACAATTAATTACATCACGACATTGCATACAACTAACTCTTTACCTTTTCAGGAAAGATCAATCAACAGACAAAGATCATCATCTTCCGAGATTCCTTCTAGAGATAGTTCAGATGTGACCCAGACATGGCGACATTTTGATACTTATTCCAGATTCCTTCTAGAGACAGTTCAGATGTGACCCAGACATGGCGACATTCTGATACTTATTCCAGATTCATTCAAATACAGTCCGAATACGATCCAGATTCAGATGTAATTCTGATACTCACCCACTCACCAACGACATACAGTTCAACAAACATTCTCAGATGGCATCTCTAAGCCCATCCTCCTACCAACAATTTCCAGATGGCATCTCTAAGCCCATCCCCCTGTCACATCTCCAGATGGCATCTTTAAGCCCATCACCAAATGGCATCTTTAAGCCCATCACTAAATGGCATCTTTAAGCCCATTCCCTCAAACTACACTTTGACGAGTGCAAATTTTTTGGGCACTCTAGTGTCCAATCTCCTTTTACCTTCGAGTCGCGAACGGAAAACTTGCCAATCTAACTCTTCAGGTTCAAGAAGATTGAACAGGGGCAACTGTTGTACCCCAAAATTTGCCCTCCTCTTTTTACAAGAAATCACAGCTTCGGGCTTTTCCTGATTTTTTAGATTGGCTTAAGAATCGGTCAAACAGACTTTCCTCATCAGTCAGACAAAATTAGGGTTTCCATTGATTTTGAATCCGTTCAAGCAGTTTGTTAGGGTTTGTTTGAGTTTGGCTCAGGGTTTGATCAGGCGGACGCTCCTTTGACAATAAATCAAGAATTAGGGTTTGCGCGCGCATTCTCAGAAGGAATTAATTCTACAGTTCTTTTCAATTGACTCTGGGACATGGGTTGAGGCTTCTGATTGAAAGTTTGAAGTTTAAGTTTGATCAGTGAGATAAAGGACATATGGACGTTTGTTTGTTTAACTGTGCATTGCTTTTGGTTATTCGGAATGCCGGACGTTTATTGATTATTTATAATTTCTAAGTTAAAATTATTGGATAATTTCCAATTATTATAATTCAAGAAATTTAAGTAATTAAATAAATAAATGCAGAAGAATTAAAAAGATATCTGACAAAGAAATATTTTTATTCATTTTTAATTGTTTGTTACAAATATTATTTGAACACTGTAAATTTATTTACAGTTGTTTACATTAATATTATTACAATGATTAAAAGTAATTTAAAACTATATCCTAAATCTCTGGAAATCTTCATCTTCTACTGATTGCATCCTTTGCTCAATTGATATTTATCTGCAAAAACAAAAAAGGAAGAAGTCAGTACAGATAAATTAAGAGCATTCTCAGACAGTTAATTAAAACTCATCATTAAAAGTGTTGGCCGGAATCAGTTTGTTCGCCCTCTCTGCAAATCACAAGAAGACTCTTGGTTCACAAAGAGGGAAAGAAAATTATCTTGCAAGCATATGAATTAAATACAAGGCAGCATGTTAAACAAAATGCCCAAGAATGCATAAATTCAAACAAGACCGTCACTAAAACAAACAAGTTACAAACAAACTGCACATGGAAAACTAAGTTACCAAGAGATGTCAACCAAGCTGCCAAAAGATATCAAAGCTATCAAAAAAAAAACTGTCAACAAGTACACAAAAGATATGCAGGAAATCTGGAAATATGCAGAGGAAAGCTAACATTGCAAGCATACATTTTCAAAATCTTCATCATTTCCCAACCAACACTTTTTCAGAAAAAGTACAGTCTAAGCAATAAACAATGCTTTTTTTCTGTGGAGAGAGAAAGAGAGAGAGAAGTAGAGAGGCTTACAGTGGGCAGGATTAAGACAAAGAGATATAAAACAAAGAGATCAGAACAGTTCAAAGGAGGCAGAAAAACATAAAGAAAAATATAACACAAGCTCTCAAGCCTGTAACTTCAAAACAAGCTTCCAAACTACCTCAAGCAAGCTTACATTCAACCTGCCTGCATAATAAAAACAAGCCTGAAAGCCTTGAAAAAAACAAACAAGCTTACAAACTGAAGCAAGCCTGTAACCAGAAGCCTGTCCCAAAGCCATACAAACCAGCATAAGCTTCAATAAACCTGTCTAAAAACCAGTAAACCTTCAAGCCCTTCAAGCCTGCTTAAGCTTGCCTCCAAACTGTAACATCCTGCCTAGAACACATAACAGAAACAAGCAAGCAAACTGATAAACCTCCAGCCTGTTTCAAAAATGTATCAACACAAGCCTGAAGCCTACTAACACCTCAAGCCTGCTAACACCTCAAGCCTGCTAAAACTCATAAACCTGTATAAAAACCAGTAAAAGCAAGCCTGTCAAAGCAAATCCCAACCAACCTGTCTCAAGCCTTATTCAAACAAAACTCAAACAAGCAATCAATAAGCCTGTCAAAAACATAACAGAAGCAAGCCTAAAAGCTTGTTCATCCAAAAGCCTGCATAAGCCTTGAAGTCTGTCAAATACGAGTCAAACTCACAAACTGCATAGCATTCAAAGAGCCCTCAGAACAACTTCATCATAGGGCCAACATCAAAATCAAAACACCAACAAAAACCCTCAGAACCAAATTCATCATAGGGTTAGCATATCCAACTCAGAATCAAAGCCAGAAGTAAAGACAACAACAAGGCAAGCAAGCAGAAGAGGAACAAGCATCTCAGATATCATCTTCATAGAGGCAAGCGATCAGAAGAGGAAAAGAAGCAAACAAGCTAGGGTTTTCAGAAAGCTATCATCATAAAACCATTCAAAGAGGAAAGCAAGATACAAAAATACCAGGAAGCAAGCTCATCAGCATCATCACTCCACGCCTTGGCCGCCTAAGGAGCCTCCTGTCCAAGCTCTCCTCCTTCCCTCCAACAAAGGTATTGTCCTCCTTTCTTTAACACCTCACACAACAATAATAACATAGAAGATCAGAATGTGTCAAAAACCAATAACGAGCAAGACTAAAATCCAAAACCCTAAAACATAAAAAAGAAACTGTTACCTTTTCGTGTCGCCGCCTTGCTTAACCATGGAGGGAGGAGGAGTTGGAGGTGGCGCCTAGTGGCCATAGGCGGAGTTCGTTCAGGAGTATTGCTTAAAGAAAGATGAAGAGGACAACGAAGAAGAAGATGGGAACGACGCCACTCATCAAGCCTCTGTAACTCTATTCTGAGGCAAACAAGATGAAACCCTAAACAAAAAAAGTGTCAAACCCGTTTGGGCGTCTGCCCCATTAACCTGCTAAGCCCAATCATAAAACTAGCGCACACCCCCCTTTCCCTTTTTTTGAATCTGTTTGTTTCTTTTCTTTGGGCCATGTACATAAACTCTAGAGCCCACTTGTCTTTTTTATGTTTTTAAAAACATTTCTTTTTATGTTACTAATATTTTTTTTTATAACTAATTTTGTTAAGAAAAATAATATACTAACTTTTTTTTTGTTTGTATAAAAATTTTATTAATATTTTCATTACCTTAAAAAACCAAAATACATAAAAAATAGATTTTAATAAGATTAATTGATTTTCCCCTTTAAAACCTTTTTTTTGTTTACATAACATTAACTAAAATATATAAATAATAGTTTTCTTTAAACTTAAAACATTTTTCTTTTCTTTTCTTTAAAACCTTTGTTTATATATAACAAAAACATAATAATACTTAATAATACATTAGGTTAACATTTGCATCATTTGTAAATAATCACACTTTCACTAACACTTTTGATTCTCTTTTATCCTTATACTTGGTTATGCTTTACATTGAGAATGCGATTCGATTTGGTTGTAAATATTATTTGGACACTACTATCCTGATAAGACTCATCCCCATTTGTAAATATTTGTACCCCCATCCCCGGATACTTATTTGTAATAGCTTAGACTTTAAATTCCCGCAATTTATCGCTTTCTATATACTGTATAGTAATTAGGGTTTGTATGCGAAGATTCAAAATCAACCGCTAGATAACCTAATACAAAGATAAATGCATGACAATCAAATACACAATTCACACTTGCAACCCTAGGGTAATCTCGCTTGTTGCCTTCCAAAATGGGCCATGTTTGCATGTCAAGTACTTTGGCAAAACAAAACAAAAAAACAAAATGATCATAGTCCCTCGATGACGCTTTCGAAGTTTCCTAAACAAAATGATCATAGTCCCTCAAGCAAATTGCCAAAGATACTTGACACTATTGCATTCATGGTCTATACGATGACCCGCGCCTGTCCCGTTAACATCCTAACACAAGGTTGTTCACCAAATACAATGGTGAAACAACACTGTTAAAAGGGTTAAAACATGAGAAAGATCTTTGAGTAAATTTAGGGGTAGACAACTCTTAGTTACTTGATCAAACTTGTAAAACACACTTGCCTACTTTCAAAACACACTCCACAACACAACTTTCAAAACAACTTTCAAAAACATTGAAACATCTTTTCGAAAAGACAAACACCTTTGTAAAACATTCGAGTAAAGAATTGTTACAACGATTGCCTAGACAATGCATCTTTTTCAAAACATTTTCAAAACCACACACACAAAGAACCATTTCACACAATTGAAAATCAAGGCAAGTGATCTAAAACAAGTAACTAAGAGCCCATGGATAACCATGGATGAAAAGGGTGCTAGCACCTTCCCTTTTCATAATCTACCCCCCAAACCCACAAAAACATCTCAAAGGTTTTTCCTGTGCTTTTTAACCTTTCCTTTAGGATAAAATAAAAAGTCGGTGGCGACTCTTGCTAAACCGAACAAGTGCGAATACAAACGCAAAACCTCAAGTCAGTTCTCCCACCGTGTCACAGAACTGGCGACTTTGCTGGGGAGTAAATTAAAAGTGGGGTTACCTTAGGGTTTTATATCACCTTTACATACTTGCTTTGATTGCTTTGATTGCTTTACTTTTTGGGTCCTTGTTTGGGTTTATTGTAAATCCTACACCCGGATTTGGGGGCACCTTTTTAGGTAAATAGCAATAAAACTGTGAGGGAACTGTGCAGGGTATACCGACATGGTTGAAGCAGTAGCTATGTTAGTGTGACATATTTGTGAGTACCGGTAACCCTTGAGTTCAATCAAGGAGAGTACGGGGCTGCTGAGCGATGTCATGAAGCACTAACGAACTCTTAGAACCTTAATTGACCATCTTAGCCTTTTTAGGGGTAGTGAGATGACCGACTTTGGTGCAGTCCGAAGTTGGTAGATACTCGATACTACACTCATTGAGGGTTGTTTTCTTGGAATATTTTGGTCTCCAATTAAGTGGCTAAACCAAAACAATGAACACAGAAAATAATCCAATGATATTGAGCTCCTTAGAACCCGGTTTCTATTTTAGGACAGGATGAGCCAACTAACTTCAAGAGGGTACTTACCTACAAACCCCATGCAAGCCTAAACCTAAGGACTTGTTTGTTTTGTGTGAATATGATTACCTGTATATACACTTACTTGCTCTCGCATACATGTACATAACATCATAACATCATACCATAGCATTTTCAATAACCATTTCAAGGATCTCGAGGGTCTGTTGATGCAGGGTCACGTTGAACCAGACGTCTACCCAAGGGGCAAGAGGTTTCTCCTCTAAACAAATGCCATCAAAGATCAAGTGCAACAACTTGAATCAGGGCCTATGACCCACTCGACATGGTGAGCTTGATTCTCGTGGAAAGACATCCACAGGTGCAAAGTTCTCCAATCAAAGATCGAAGTTCAACCTCTAACATTCTCTTGTGTTTACCCCAAGAGATCCTTGAAAACATGCATTCACATATCATGCATTGCATCATAACAGTTTTTCCTTTTCAGGTTTCCTTATTCTCATACTGTTTATTTCAGTAGAGATGGCTCTGGAGCAGACTATCAAGGGCATCCAGGCTCAAAACGTTCAACTTCAAGGGATGTTCTTGAACCTATCTAAGGGGCAGGAAGAGTTGAAAGTACTCCTCGCTAGGAACCTGGCCGAGAAAAATTCAGAAGACAATAAGGATCAACAGTTGGAACAACTGCGAACTGAGGTTGAAGCAATGAGAACCCAAATGCTAGGGCATATGGCTCTTATCCAAGGCCTAGCCCGAAGACAAGAAGAGCTGGGAACCATTAGCAATCAATTTCGTCAAGACGGTTGCAACCGTATGGGGCAAACAATCAGGATTGGAAATCAAGGCCTTGCTCAGCTTCCCATGAGACAAGAAACCGGTTTAAAGGAGAGAAGACCCTCTCACTTTGCTTCCACATCACGAGCCCAACAACGACTTCGTCAACATCAACCGGATAATCATCCAAAGGGGGAAAGACTTCAAAGGCAATTCACCCAAATCAACATGCCATTGTCACAAGCATTGCAGCACATGTTGAAGTTGAATCTGATTACGGTGACAAACCGTCATCCGAACCCCAAAACATTTTCTCCCAGCTACAATCCAGATGCCAGGCGTGCCTATCATTCTGATAGTCCTGGACATGATACAAACGATTGTTGGGTGTTGAAGTACAAAATTCAAAACCCGATCGACGAAGGAATGCTGGAGTTCACACAAGATGGCCAAACTGAATTCTTCTGCCAAAGGTTCACCACCTAAGATGACAAAGCTCGAACGGAGAGACTTTTTGTTCCATCTGAATTTTGCAAGTTGTAATTTCTTGTTATTCAAACAATTATCTGTTAATGTCAAACTTTGTTTCATTAATGCATTGCATATGTTTGTCTTGAATTCATCCATTCGTTTTCACTACTCTTATGCTTTCTTTATGATATTTAACTCTTGATAAAAAGCTACAAGCCTTTAGAGGGAGGATGACGAAACAATGCCATAATCTCATACAGTATGCTTTTGAACAGACCTTGCTGACGATGTACAGGCATTCTTTCAAATACTAAACACTGGAGTTATAAGGAAGATAATCCCTAGTCAACCCCTTCGAGCCAAAGAAGTAGGAGTTTTCTGTTCTGAACAATTAAAACCTTTGATTAAACCTGGGGCAGGGTAGTCTCTCAGTTAATTCAAAAAAGATACGCGTCGAAGTCGCAAACTCTCAGTTTGTAATACAAAGAAAGACATTCCTTTGGAATCAAAAGACAGTGATGGTTCCTTATCTCATAGGCAGTCATTACCTCTCAAAAGATAAAAGCCCACTAAGCCAAAACCTATAAAGGAGGCTTAAGAAAGCTGGGGCATCCCGCTGACAGTAATCTCGAAAAACAGGAACAGTCAGGCAAAAGTTAGGGATAACAAATCAAAAGAAAGAGGTCATTACAAATCCTCAACAACATGAAAAATGTTGCAAAAGAAAAAAGGAGGATGACTGCCCTCCAAATTCAATTGGTGTGAACCATCACCAAAAAGTCGTCCCAAATTCGAATAGAGTGCGACGAACAATTAACTGAGTTTAGGATTGAAGAACATTATGAAGAGCGGGTGGGTACAAATATACTTTGAGCCTTTATCCTTTGTTTCTTAAACCGTGAACCAAGCCACGTTACAACCCTTCAAAAGTCCTAATTGAAGCATGGGTTAGTTCGAAAGCATACTGTTACAAAAGGTATCCTGACTCCTGTAAGGCTTTGCTCTAAATCTTGTGTTGAATTTGTCGCAGTAAGCAAGAGTCGCCACCGACTTTTATTTTATCCAACAAGGAAAGGAAATAAGCACAGAAAAATTCCTTTTTTGAGATATTTCTGAGTACGGGGGTAGATTATAGAAATAGAAGGTATTTGCACCCTTTATATCCGTAGTTATCTACAGGCTCTTAGGTACTTGCTCATCAATTTCAAAATTGCTTCTCTGTGTTTGTGTGTGTTGTACCCTAAAATTTGCCCTCCCATATTCTTCAAGAATTGCAAAGAGCATGCTTCAAAATCTCCCCAAGGGTTGCACAGTTCAAGGGCATCTTAACAGTCAAAAACTAGGGTTTTGGTTCTGACAAAGAAATTGAAGTTTCCAAGGGTCCAATAAAGTCCAACATGCCTACAAACATGGTCAAGCATCCTCATACCAAGTTGTTGTACCCCAAAATTTGCCCTCCCATATTCTTCAAGAAATTGCCAAGCCAAGTCACAAAATTCCCCCAGGGTTGCACAGTGCAAAGGTCTCCTATACAGTCAAAACTAGGGGTTTGTGTTCTGATCAAGAGAATGAAGTTTTCAAAGGTCCAATCAAGTCTCATATGCCTACAAATATGGTCAAGTATCCTCATATCAAGTTTCAAGGCATTCAGCTCAAAATTGCACAGTCAAAACCCTAATTGCACTACACTCAACTGTAGGGGCAAAATGGTCATTTGACAGTCAAAAGTTCAAATTTTTGGTCAACATATCATTTTGAAGCCACAAACATCATTTGATCAATGCTTGATCATGATTCTCAAAATTTGGCTCAGAAAATCATCAAGATGCAAAAGTTTCCTTATTTGGACAGTTGAAAAAGTCAACTGAAATTGACCAGGGCATAACTTTCACATGGATTATCAGAAAAATTCCATCCAAAGCTCATTTTGAAGAGAAAGACATTTCCTACAACTCATCTTCATACTTCAAGTCCAAGAAATGCTCTCACAAAAAGTTATCAATTTCAACATTATAGGTCATTTTCAAAAGTCAACAAAAAGGGACTTTAAGTCAAAGGCCATAACTTGAGATTGGTAAATCAAAATGACATGGGACCAAAGACATTGGTTAGAGGACTCAAAGACCTTTCCAAAATGTCCAAGAACATGAGAAAAGCTTAAAAATTGAGCAAGTTGTGCCTTGTGGAAGTTGGGAAATTTTTGGATATTTTGAAAAGTCAACATTGATTCAAATGACCTAAAATTGCTAATGGGCCCATTTTTCTTCCATGATTCATCATTCCAAGCATGTGCACGACCACTTGGCCCAAAGGGAAGTATTTTCTCATTTTTTATTTATTTATTTGAATTATTATTTATATTAATTCATTTAAATCAAATTAAATATAGGAAAAATACTAACCTAAGTTTTCAAATCTTTTTGTACACATTTCAACCTCAAGATTTCGTGCCTAAGTCAATATGGAAAGAATTGGAGCAATTGGATCTTAATTGATACAAAAACATGTGAAAAAGATATGAAAAAGATCTTAAGAAATCAAATTTTCAAAAACCATTAATTCATTGGATTTGTTCTACTTTTGTTAACCTAATAGCCTCACTACATATGCCTGATCAAAAACCTAATCTTAATACACAAAAAGCTGCGCAGAAAAGCTCTCTACAAACTTGAAAAATTCTCTAAAAAACTCAACACTGAAATCATTGTTAGAGGGCGATTCAAGGCACAAAAACTATTCCAATAGCTTCCTCAAGTCTCCCTGAACATATTCCAATCATTAACATCCATTCAAACCCCAAGAATTGGTAACGAGAACCTTCCCTGTACAGAGAAAAAGTCACGATCGTATTTTTAATTCTAGGCATTCTCATGGCATTCTAATTGTGGATTTATATTCATTGTGATGTTTTAAAGCTAACCATGATGTTTAATTTGATTATTATGCTGTATATACAATTGTACCATGCTCGATTTCTAGGGTTTACAGGGTTGTAAATTTGGGGCTTTTGAAACGAAGTAAAATTAGGACTCAAGGCCACCACCATTGTAATCAGCAGACCTGGACGATCCTAAACATGCCCTCGCGCCTAATTTATGTTCAAGGATAGCCTAATCGCTATTTTCTTTAAAGCCCTCTAAGCCCACGCGTGGAAAACCGTTGCGTTATGGTCTTGTTTCAGAAAAATAAAAAAGGCCACGAAGAAGACGATCACGTGGAAAGCGTTGATTGGAGCGTTTGAATATTTCGCGCGCTATCCACTAACTCTTTTGTTTCCTTTTATATTATTTATTCGTTATTTATATATCAAATGCGTTGACATGGCTTAGTGGCACAGGCGTTGGTTGGTGATGCTAGTGACCTGGGTTCGAGCCCCAGGTCTGTGTAATTTCCATAATATTTTTCATTAGCAATTCCCATGCAGCGCCCAAGGTCAAGACATACCATGCATCCTCAAAGATCACCAGCCACGCGTCCATCAGAAGCAATCCAAGGGTGCAAAATTGATGAGCACCATAAACCCTAGTCAAAAGTCCCATACGTGTCATGCAAAAAGTCAGAAGGGCCATGCTTAACTGGGCCAGATTGCTAAGGCCTATACCTCCATATTGGGACTTCCACCCCCCCTGGTTTGCAATTTTCTTTTTTTATTTTGTTTTCAATTGTTATTTTATTTACTTTATTGTTTTGATTTAACTAATTATTTTTTTAACAAAATACAAAAACATCATAAAAAATCAGAAAAGATAAAAAATATAATGATTATTTATTTTGATATTTTCTTGTAAATAAATTAGCATGTAATTAATTAGTTTTTAATTAGGTTACAATTTTAATTCTTTTCATAATAAAATATAAAAAATGTAGAATTAGGTTTAATTAGTTTTTAATTCCTTTTTAATTTTTTTTTCCTTTTTCATAATAATACTATTTATCTTATTTACTTTCATAATTAAAATTGTAAAATAATTAGGGTTTCATTTAGACTTAAAAACTCCAATATTTTTCTTAATAACTTAAAAAATAATTAGAACTAGGTTTAACATTTTATTTTAGTTTTAATTAATTCTCTTTTTCTATTAAATCTTAAAAAACACCAAAAACACCAAAACATTCTCTTTTAATTTTAATTTTAATCCCTCATTAACTTTAATTTTTGCAAAAGGGTCCAACGCCCATATTATTAATTCTTTTATTTCGCATATTTATTTTATGTCATTTAAATAATTATGTACCTCTCCCGAAGCCTTGTAACATTTACCTCTCGCACTTTACTTTATTTGCTTTATTTATTTTCCGTCAAATCGGGTCCGGTTTAATTTTGGCGATGTGGACCCGCGCCATTTGTAATAGCTTTAGATTTACTTTTTCTCGCAATATTTTAACTGTTAAACAAAGCATGCAAGAATGAATGGCCATAATAAAATCAAGCGTAGATCACTTTAACATGACAAGACAAATACAAATGAAAACGACACACAGTTCGCACACACCACCCCTAGGGTACGCCTCACTGTTGCCTTGCCTCGAAAGGTGATCGTCGAGTAGAGGATGTCTTAGTAAGTCCTCATGATCCGGGAACCTGGCATGAGGGTAGCTTCTAAGGTGTCTTCCCATTGCTCTGGTGATCACCATGTCCCGAACCTCGAATTGACCCGAACACCTCCAACGGTGGTGCTACCTACCTCTCAATGGTGGGATGGCGCTACTTTAAAGGACATTTACACAGACGAATTCCTTAGGGTAGGTAGGTTCTCGTAGATACTTGCTCTAATTTCAAAAACAAATTCAAAAATACTTTTCACACCGACACCTTTTCAAAAAGCTTTCGAAAGCATTTTTTCAAACACTCTGACACAAGAGTCGAACTGAAATTTTCAAAGAAACTTTTTAAAAAAACCACAATTGAAAAGCAAACAAACCATTTTTGAAAACACAAATGAGCAAGTATCTAAGAGCCCATGGATAACCATGGATAGAAAGGGTGCTAACACCTTCCCTTTCTATAACCTACCTCCCGAACCGAGAGCAATCTCTTTAAGGAATTTTTCTGTGCTTTTGTCCTTTCCATTTGGAGAAAATAAAAGACGGTGGCGACTCTTGCTTCCGCGACATTTCGCGAACCAGCTTTAAACAGTCAGTTCCAGATCCACCGATCACAGAACTGGCGACTCTGCTGGGGACTAAACTTAAAGTGGGGTGTACCTTAGGGCTAGTTCATAACTGTGTTTTCAATTGTTTTCCTTGTGTGCTTTAAATTGTGGGTCGCTTGGGAGTTCTATAGATCCTAACCCGGATCTGGGGGATACCTTCTTAGAAAGTAGCAACAAGGCTGTGAGGGAACTATGCGGGGTATACCGACATGGTTGAAACAGTCTGCTACGTTGATGTGGCACTTTGGTGTGTACCGGTAACCCTTGAGTTCAGTCAAGGAGAGTACGGGGCCTCCGCGTGGTGTCATGAAGCATCAACAGACCTTAGGAACCTTAATTGAACTATCTTGGCCTCTTTAGGGTAGTGAGATAACTGACTTTGGTGCAGTCCGAGGTTGGTTGATACTCGATACTACACTCAATTGAGGGTTGCTTTCCTGGAATATTTCGGTCGCCAGTTCAGTGGCTAAATCGAAACGATGAACAATGAAAGCAATCCCGTGATATTGGGAACCTTAGAACCCGGTTATTTTGATTAGGACAGGCTGAACCCACCAACTTCAAGAGGGTACTACCCAGACCCCATGCTGGCCTTAAACCTTAAGGGCTTGTCTTGTGTGCCTTGTGTGCCTTACATGTTTGTCTTTGTAAATATCTGTGGTGTGTTTAATCATAGCATCATGACATCATCCAGCATCATAAGCATTGACTAACCATTTCAGGGGTTCGAATTTTCATCTTTGTTCTTGTTTTGTAGGACATGGAAACTGTTCGTAGAAAGACAATTCAAATCAATCTTGTAAGGATCCCTCCTCAGCTCAAGGAGCTTATATCCAGGATTCCTGAGAATTCTTCATTCAGTGAAAGACATGGAAGCCTCATCAGCTTGGTCAACACCAACATTGAGGAAGATATGATCAAGGTTCTGTTCCAATTCTTTGACCCTCTGCATCACTGTTTTACCTTCTTGGATTATCAGTTGGTACCTACATTGGAGGAGTTCTCCCGGCTCCTGAAGATCCCTATCCTTGATCAGCTACCCTTCAACGGTACAGAAAAGGAACCTAAGCTTGAAGAGATTGCTAAAGCCTTGCACCTACAGTCATCTGACCTCAAGGGACATTGGGAAGTTAGAAGTGGTATCAAAGGGTTCTTAGCCAGGTTTCTGTTTGAAAAGGCCCTTGAATGTTGGAAATCCCTTGACTTGCAAGCTTTTGAAGAGGTTGTGGCCCTCCTTGTCTATGGTTTGGTGTTGTTTCCTAACCCAGATCAGCTTATTGATATCAGTGCTGTTCAGATCTTTATGTCCAGGAATCCTATACCTACGTTGCTGGGGGACATCCTTCACTCATGTTACACTCGAACCATGAGAAAAAGAGGTGTCCTTATGTGTTGCACTCCTCTCCTGGGAAGGTGGTTTATTTCGCACCTTCCACAATCAGTCTTGAAGAATGAGCGGGGTTTGAGATGGTCACAACGGTTGATGACTCTTACACATGCAGATATACATTGGTGCCCTAGGTCCAGAGAAGATGTCACCATCATTGATCGTTGCGGGGAGTACCCTAATGTTCCTTTACTTGGAATCAGAGGAGGCATTACTTATAACCCATGCCTGGCTTGGAGACAATTTGGTTATGCTCGGAGGGATGGTCCTCATGACATGTTAATCCCTGACATAGTTTTTGACTTCGACAATGATACTCAAGGACTTCGCCAGAGATTTATCAGAGCCTGGAGGATGCCAAGTAGGATAGACAACAAGACACTGGGGCACAGGAACTCCATCCCTTTGGAGCCTTATCTCAAGTGGGTACGCGCCCGCTCCCAGAAGCTAGTGATGCCTTATCCCCATATGCTCCCTGTGATCAAAGAACCAGTCCTGGAAGGGGAAGTGTCCTACACTATTCAGCACCCTGATATGCCCACATCCTGGGAAGAGATGCAGAAGAGCTGGATCCAGCTTAAGGAGGAAAGGAATTCTCTTGAGACTAGTCTGCATGCCAGTGAAAAGAAGGTCTTGGAGCTCACTCGCCTGTTGCATGAGGAGAGGAATCTCAACACCTACATAGCTCCGAAGAGGATGCGCAGTGTATTTTGGGATTGATTTGATTTTTGTATTTGTGCCCATGAGGCCTTGATGTATTAAACAATGATTTCTTTAAATGATAACGTGTGTTCCTTTTTGTCTACAACAAAGTTGAATTTTCGAACCCTTGAATACATTGCATAACCACATCTCATTCATCATGTGCATAGCAGGTTTTTCCTCTTTTCAGGTTGCTTACAGTTCTTCGCTGTTTATTTCAACATCATGAATCCCGAATCTGCATCAACTGAGACATCAATCAAGGCTCTTCAGGTGCAGAATGCACAATTCCAGGAACTAATCAAGGGTCTAGCTCAAGGCCAAGAAGAACTGAAGGCTATGCTCCTGAAGAAGGAGAAGAAGAAGAAGAGAAGAACTGTTCTGTTCAACTCGGGCCGAAGGTTTGGCAATACTCTGCAGCATGAAGAGGCTGGTTCTTCTGTTGGCAAGAGTCCTTCTCAGGCAGAAGTGAAGGTCCCTAGTCCGGTAGTCTCCGACAACGAGACTGATTTTGATGAAGAGCAGTACCCTCCTGCAGACGACAGATATAAGCAACTGGAGGACAGATTGAAGGCTATGGAGGTTCAACAGGTACCTGGGCTGGATTTCGGAGATCTGGGTTTGTCAACTGGTGTGATCATCCCTCACAAGTTCAAAGCACCATCCTTCTCTAAGTATGACGGGGCGTCTTGTCCCAAGCTGCATCTAAGGTCCTATGTTCGGAAAATTCAGCCGTACTCTACGGACAAGAATTTATGGATCCACTTCTTCCAGGAGAGTCTTTCAGGGACTCATCTCGAATGGTTCTATCAGCTGGATGGGACCAAGGTTCGTAACTGGGAGGAGTTGGCTACTGCTTTCTACAAGCAGTATCAATATAATGCCGACCTTGCCCCCACACGTACCCAACTCCAGGGTATGTCGTTAGGTGCAAGCGAAGGTTTTAAGGAGTACGCTCAGAAGTGGAGAGACCTGGCTGGCAGAGTACAGCCACCGTTGACTGATCGGGAGTTGGTAGACATGTTCTTGGGGACCCTATCTGGGCCATTTTTCAACCATCTCATTGGGAATTCTTCTGCTGGTTTCACTGATTTGATCTTGACTGGAGAGAGGATTGAAGCTGGGTTAAAATCTGGAAAAATTCCGAAGGGTGCATCGTCTAGTTCGGAAAAGAAACCATTCAAGAAGGAGTCTAGTGCCGTATATGGTTCCCGGAAATCAGAGAGACATGAGCACCGCCAATCTGTCAGTGCGGTAATGATTGCTAAGCCTGCTGCCGCTCCCCGGCCAAACAATCCCCAGAAGGTTGAAAGACCCCGGAGAGAATTCACCCGCTTAAGCATGACTTTGTCACAGATCCTGCCACAGTTGCTCTCAACCAATTTAGTGACTGTCAGGGAGGCGCCGAAGTTCCCAAATACTGCATCTCCTAAGTACAACCTGAATGCTCGTTGTGCTTACCATTCAGATAGCCCGGGGCACTCTACTGATGACTGTTGGGCATTAAAGAACAAGCTGCAGGATCTTATTGACGCCCAGGAGGTACAGTTCGAGGCATCTGAGAAGCCTAATGTGGTGACAGCTCCCCTACCTGCTCATGGGGTTAATGCTATTGGGGACGAAGAGGAAGTTGATGAAGCTGAGTTTGATAGCTGGATCTACCCGGCAACCGACGGTGGACTCAACAATTGGAGTGCAAAGGACAACTTATCTGTTTCTCTTGTTACTAAGTAATGAATTCCTATGTTTTGTTATTTTGTAATAAACAATGATAAACTCTATGGCCCGGTGTCTTACCCGAGGCACCGTGGTTCTATTTGTGAGGGCATACAAACTGTCATTTCATATATCATGAATGAAAATCTTGGACATATTTTTCGCATTGCAAATATTGTGCTCCTTTTCTGTCTTTCTTTTCCTTTTACATAAATTTCAAAACAGCTGTATTTACACACACACTCACTCATACAGGTTCCAATCCACTCTGGATCTCACTGATAACAACTCTGCTACTGCCAATTATGACTTCGAAAATCCGATCAACTTAGCCGAAGACGAAGGTGAAGATGATTGTGAAGTGCCTGGCGAGCTTGCAAGACTGTTGCTTCAGGAAGAGAAGGCAATTCAACCCCATGAAGAGCCAGTGGAAACCATAAACTTGGGTACTGAGGCAGACAGAAAAGAGGTAAAGATTGGTGCCAACCTAGAACTCAGCGTGAAGCAACGGTTAACCAAGATGCTGCATGATTATATGGAGATCTTTGCCTGGTCCTACGAAGACATGCCCGGGTTGGATACCGATATTGTAGTCCATCACTTGCCAACTAAGGAAGACTGCCCTCCAATTAAGCAAAAGGTCCGTCGGATGCGTCCAGAGATGTCTGAGAAGATTAAGGCCGAGGTTATGAAACAGTTTGATGCTGGGTTCCTTGCAGTGACTTCTTACCCTCAGTGGGTTGCTAACGTGGTGCCGGTACCTAAGAAGGACGGTAAGGTTAGAATGTGTGTCGACTACAGGGATCTGAACAGGGCCAGCCCCAAAGATGACTTCCCTTTACCTCACATTGATGTCCTTGTTGATAATACAGCTCAGCACAAGGTATTCTCTTTCATGGATGGCTTTTCAGGTTACAATCAGATCAAGATGGCACCTGAAGACATGGAGAAGACTACATTTGTTACTCAGTGGGGCACCTTCTGCTACAAGGTCATGCCTTTTGGATTAAAGAACGCTGGGGCAACCTACCAACGTGCCATGGTCGCCTTATTTCATGACATGATCTATCACGAGATAGAAGTGTATGTGGACGACATGATCGCTAGGTCCCAGACTGAGGAAGAGCACCTGGATCACCTGCAGAAGTTGTTTGACCGGTTGAAACTGTACAAGCTGAGATTGAACCCGAACAAGTGCACCTTCGGGGTAAGATCTGGGAAGTTGCTAGGCTTCGTGGTCAGTGATAAAGGTATTCAAGTGGACCCTGCTAAGGTCAAAGCTATTCAAGAGATGCCAGTTCCTAAGACAGAGAAGGAAGTCAGAGGCTTTTTAGGACGCCTAAATTACATCGCTCGGTTCATCTCACACCTAACTGCTACCTGTGAGCCAATCTTCAAGCTGCTGAAGAAAGATCAGGTAGTACGTTGGAACGATGAATGTCAGACTGCTTTCGACAAAATCAAAGAGTATCTCCAAGAACCACCTATCCTTATGCCACCGGTTGAAGGGAGACCTCTGATACTATATCTAACAGTGCTGGACAACTCAATGGGGTGTGTGCTGGGGCAGCATGACGAGTCTGGCCGAAAAGAGCATGCCATTTATTACCTTAGCGAAAAGTTTACCGACTGTGAGACCCGATACTCACTGCTTGAGAAAACTTGCTGCGCTTTGGTATGGGCTGCTCGCCGGCTGAGGCAGTATATGCCGACTCACACTACCTTGTTGATCTCAAAGATGGATCCTATAAAGTACATATTCGAAAAGCCTGCTCTGTCGGGGAGGATTGCAAGATGGCAGATGATCTTGACGGAATACGACATTCAGTACACGACCCAGAAAGCCATCAAGGGAAGTGTATTGGCAGACCACCTGGCACATCAAGCTGTAGATGACTATCAGTCAATGAACTTCGAATTCCCGGATGAAAGCATCATGATTGTGACTGATTGTGAAGTACCTGGACTGGATGAAGGACCTGAACCAGGATCCCGATGGTCTATGCACTTTGACGGAGCCTCCAACGCTTTGGGAAATGGCATTGGCGCCATAATCATATCTCCACAAGGTACTCATACTCCACTAACTGCCCAGCTATGTTTCAACTGTACCAACAACATGGAAGAGTATGAGGCGTGCATCATGGGTCTTCAAGCTGCGATCGACCTAAGGATCAAATTTCTAAGTGTCTTCGGAGATTCCGCTCTTGTGATCAATCAGATCAAAGGAGAGTGGGATACGAAACATCCAAACCTGATTCCTTACAGAGAATGTGTGTTGACCCTGATCCCCCACTTCACAGAGATAACCTTTGAGCACTTTCCAAGAGAAGAGAATCAGCTGGCGGACGCGTTAGCTACAATGTCTTCAATGTTCAAGGTCAAATGGGATAATGAGGCTCCCCGGATCATCATCTGGAAACTGGACGAACCGGCATACTGTTGTGATCTCGAAACTGAGTTGGTGACTGAGAAGCCTTGGTACCACGAAGTGAAGAGATATCTGGAAGCTCAGGAATACCTTGAAGGTGCCTCTGTCAATGATAAGAAGTTCCTAAGAAGGTTCGCAGCCAAGTTCTTCCTTAGCAACGACATCTTGTATAAGCGAAACCATGATTCAACCTTACTGCGTTGTGTGGATAAGACTGAAGCAGAAAGAATCATGGAAGAGCTACATGAAGGGACCTTTGGTACGCATTCCAGTGGACACACTATGGCTAAGAAAATCCTACGGGCAGGATATTACTGGTCCATAATGGAAGCTGACTGCTACCAACATTCCAGGACATGCCACAAGTGCCAGATCTATGCAGACAAAGTGCATGTTCCTCCGGTTCCCCTGAATGTTCTGACTACGCCTTGGCCATTTGCAATGTGGGGCATAGATATGATCGGCGAGATTAAACCTACGGCATCTAATGGACATCGTTTCATCCTGGTAGCGATTGATTATTTTACGAAGTGGGTTGAGGCAGCTTCCTATGCTACGGTAACCAAGACTGTTGTGGCACGGTTCATTCGGCACAACCTGATCTGTCGGTACGGCGTCCCTGAGCGAATTATTACAGACAACGGCACCAATCTAAACAATAAGATGATCGCCGAGCTCTGCGAACAGTTCAAGATACAGCACCACAATTCTTCGCCTTACAGACCGAAGATGAATGGGGCTGTAGAAGCAGCAAATAAGAACATCAAGAAAATCGTGCAGAAGATGACAGTAACTTATAAAGATTGGCACGAGATGTTACCATTCGCTCTACATGGGTACCGAACCTCAGCTAGGACGTCAACCGGGGCAACTCCTTTCTCTCTGGTTTATGGCATGGAGGCCGTCTTACCGATTGAAGTACAAATTCCCTCTCTCCGGATAATGAAGGATGCAAATCTGAACGAAGATGATTGGATCCAGACACGACTTGATCAACTCAACCTCATTGATGAAAAGAGACTTGCTGCTATCTGCCATGGTCAAACATATCAGAAACGGATGATCAGGGCATTTAACAAAAAAGTCAGACCACAGGAATATCAAGTTGGGGATCTGGTAATCAAGCGAATCATCCTTCCTCAGAGTGATCCAAGGGGCAAATGGACCCCCACGTAGGAAGGGCCATTTGTGGTTAAACATGTGTTCTCAGGAGGAGCAATGATATTAACCAATATGGATGGTGACGACCTTCCTCACCCCGCCAATGCAGACATAGTAAAAAAATACTACGCATGAAAAAAGACCCGCTAGGCTGATATGCCTAGGCAAAAATTAGGGCTTCCCGTCGAACCAAAAGGGTTCGGGCAAAATGAAGGGATGAAAATGAAAAAATCTGTACACCCGGCAAGTCGAAAACCTGAAAAGTCGGCTTGGGCAAAAATGGGTATCCCGGTGGACCGAAAACCCGAAAGGGCGGTCCAGGCAAAAATTAGGGATAAAAGCGTAATACTATGTCTCATTGGATCACTTTGCATCCAGAATCCGGTATCTACATCAAGTTCAGACGGCATCGATCAGTCAGCTTCACCTTCAACCAAGGTCATCAAGTGATGAGACGCTCGGAGTTATGAAGGCAATAGCAGAGTTGAAACCCAGTGGGATCATTCATTTCACACAGCTGTTTTACTTTCTTTTGTACAAAATTTGAATAAACTCTCTTGCTCGGCGGCGTTCCTCTTACTAGGACGTCAGCCTCTTGTACACAAAACGCCTATTCACAGGCCATTCAAAATCAATACAAATATACTTTTCAGTTAAACGTGCCAAGTGTTTTTCTTTTTCTGTTTTGTTTTGCAAAGAACGTCCAAGGTTCAATTTGTGATATATGCATTGACAATAATTTGCTAACTCATAAATATTTGCATACGAAACAAAGGAATTAATTGCAGGTGACACTAGAAACAGGGGCAATAAAGAGTTGTCTGAGCAGTCTAATTGTTCTGTCCTCTAAGGTACCAAGGTAGGTTCAGCTAAAGAACATAACCAGATACCTTAATTCCCCAGAGAGTGGTTCAGTAAAACAGCGCATTCTTCTCCAAGCAAAATTATCAAATCTCAAGGAAGTCGGATATCCTCCAGCAGATATCAACATTCTCCAGCAGCAATACATATATTCTTGACAAGCATCCCCGGCAGTCTCGTCCTAAAGATTGTTCCCCGGCGGTATACCAACATTCAAAGGAATCACTTCCCCCGTAGTTCAAAACTCCCCAGAAGAGTCCAATCCAGTTCCCCAGGAAAGTTAGAATTCATCTCCCCAAGCAGTAAGCTTATCCCCAGTAAATTCTGGAAGCTTATCCCCTAGCAGAGCACGAACGCGTCGTCCGGCTTTATTCAAAGAGTTATTTCCTTAACAGGATATAACTGGGTTATCCTCAGCCAAAAGCCACGGAAAGATCGTCCTCGACGAAGTCTTCTTACCCCAGCGAAGTCTATCAATACTTCCAACACAGCAAGGATATCCTCAGCAAGTTATCAACAATTCAGCAAAGCATCTCTATCCCCACAGAGTATGGCTTCCCAGCATGGTCGCTAGAGTATCTTTTCTCCCCGCAGAATCTGCCATTTGCCAAGTTTATTCCGCAACGGAGTCATCTTCTCCTACCGGTATTCTTGCAGTTATCATCCCCCAGCGGAAGCAAAATCTATTCTTCAAACATCAGCCCAGGATACGACTTCCCGGCACCCGTCAAGGATTCACTTTCCTAGACAAAAACATACATAAAACATCACATACATCATTATAACATGCATAGACACATCATACCATACGAGTCCCATTTATATTGAGAACATCATTGCTTGATCCATATCATGCATTGCATATGACTGACCTTTGCCTTTCAGGAAAGAATCACTTAAATTCTCAATCATCTTTCAAGACCTAGCCTGGTTCAGTTAAATCGACCCTAAGATTTTCCTGATGCTTATCCAGTCAAAGGCCTTCTCTGGTTCAGTCAGATCGACCCTAAGATCTCCCTGATGCTTATCCAGCTGAAGATATTTCAAGACCTTGTCCGGTTCAGTTAAATCGACCCTAAGATTTTCCTGATGCTTATCCAGTCAAAGGCCTTCTCTGGTTCAGTCAGATCGACCCTAAGATCTCCCTGATGCTTATCCAGTTGAAGACATTTCAAGACCTAGACCGGTTCAGTTAAATCGACCCTAAGATTTTCCTGATGCTTATCCAGTCAAAGGCCTTCTCTGGTTCAGTCAGATCGACCCTAAGATCTCCCTGATGCTTATCCAGTTGAAGATATTCCAAGACCTTTCCCGGTTCAGTTAAATCGACCCTAAGATTTTCCTGATGCTTATCCAGTCAAAGGCCTTCTCTGGTTCAGTCAGATCGACCCTAAGATCTCCATGATGCTTATCCAGTTGAAGATATTTCAAGACCTTGTCCGGTTCAGTTAAATCGACCCTAAGATTTTCCTGATTCTTATCCAGTCAAAGGCCTTCTCTGGTTCAGTCAGATCGACCCTAAGATCTCCCTGATTCTTATCCCAGTAGAAGACACCCAAGATTTTTCTCAACGAGCGTTGTTGAAGTTAAAGTCGCCCGAAGTTCTCTTACCATTTATGCTAAGGTAGTAACCATTCTTGGTTCATTCATCGCCGTTTGAAGCTCCAGACTCAGCTCCTGTAACCAGTCAGGACACATCTATACCAAGCATCTGAAAACCAGCTCCTGCAACGTGTCAGGTACTCATTTGTTCTTTTGCAGGTACGCAAGTTCTCGCTAAGGAATCTCTTACGCGATCAACCTCCAGATGGCATCTATAAGCCCATCATCCTATCCATCAATCTCCAAATGGCATCTATAAGCCCATTCCCATCATCACACTGCTACTATGTGAGCGCAAATTTCTGGGCACTTTAGTGTTCAATCATCTTCCACCTTCGGATTACGAAAGGCACGTCAGCCAATCTGCATCCTCAGGTCTAAGAAGATTGAACAGGGGCAACTGTTGTACCCCAAAATTTGCCCTCCCATATTCTTCAAGAAATTGCCAAGCCAAGTCACAAAATTCCCCCAGGGTTGCACAGTGCAAAGGTCTCCTATACAGTCAAAACTAGGGTTTGTGTTCTGATCAAGAGAATGAAGTTTTCAAAGGTCCAATCAAGTCTCATATGCCTACAAATATGGTCAAGTATCCTCATATCAAGTTTCAAGGCATTCAGCTCAAAATTGCACAGTCAAAACCCTAATTGCACTACAGTCAACTGTAGGGGCAAAATGGTCATTTGACAGTCAAAAGTTCAAATTTTTGGTCAACATATCATTTTGAAGCCACAAACATCATTTGATCAATGCTTGATCATGATTCTCAAAATTTGGCTCAGAAAATCATCAAGATGCAAAAGTTTCCTTATTTGGACAGTTGAAAAAGTCAACTGAAATTGACCAGGGCATAACTTTCACATGGATTATCAGAAAAATTCCATCCAAAGCTCATTTTGAAGAGAAAGACATTTCCTACAACTCATCCTCATACTTCAAGTCCAAGAAATGCTCTCACAAAAAGTTATCAATTTCAACATTATAGGTTATTTTCAAAAGTCAACAAAAAGGGACTTTAGTCAAAGGCCATAACTTGAGATTGGTAAATCAAAATGACATGGGACCAAAGACATTGGTTAGAGGACTCAAAGACCTTTCCAAAAGGTCCAAGAACATGAGAAAAGCTTAAAAATTGAGCAAGTTATGCCTTGTGGAAGTTGGGAAATGTTTGGATATTTTGAAAAGTCAACATTGATTCAAATGACCTAAAATTGCTAATGGGCCCATTTTTCTTCCATGATTCATCATTCCAAGCATGTGCACGACCACTTGGCCCAAAGGGAAGTATTTTCTCATTTTTTATTTATTTATTTGAATTATTATTTATATTAATTCATTTAAATCAAATTAAATATAGGAAAAATACTAACCTAAGTTTTCAAATCTTTTTGTACACATTTCAGCCTCAAGATTTCGTGCCTAAGTCAATATGGAAAGAATTGGAGCAATTGGATCTTAATTGATACAAAAACATGTGAAAAAGATATGAAAAAGATCTTAAGAAATCAAATTTTCAAAAACCATTAATTCATTGGATTTGTTCTACTTTTGTTAACCTAATAGCCTCACTACATATGCCTGATCAAAAACCTAATCTTAATACACAAAAAGCTGCGCAGAAAAGCTCTCTACAAACATGAAAAATTCTCTAAAAAACTCAACACTGAAATCATTGTTAGAGGGCGATTCAAGGCACAAAAACTATTCCAATAGCTTCCTCAAGTCTCCCTGAACATATTCCAATCATTAACATCCATTCAAACCCCAAGAATTGGTAACGAGAACCTTCCCTGTACAGAGAAAAAGTCACGATCGTATTTTTAATTCTAGGCATTCTCATGGCACTCTAATTGTGGATTTATATTCATTGTGATGTTTTAAAGCTAACCATGATGTTTAATTTGATTATTATGCTGTATATACAATTGTACCATGCTCGATTTCTAGGGTTTACAGGGTTGTAAATTTGGGGCTTTTGAAACGAAGTAAAATTAGGACTCAAGGCCACCACCATTGTAATCAGCAGACCTGGACGATCCTAAACATGCCCTCGCGCCTAATTTATGTTCAAGGATAGCCTAATCGCTATTTTATTTAAAGCCCTCTAAGCCCACGCGTGGAAAACCGTTGCGTTATGGTCTTGTTTCAGAAAAATAAAAAAGGCCACGAAGAAGACGATCACGTGGAAAGCGTTGATTGGAGCGTTTGAATATTTCGCGCGCTATCCACTAACTCTTTTGTTTCCTTTTATATTATTTATTCGTTATTTATATATCAAATGCGTTGACATGGCTTAGTGGCACAGGCGTTGGTTGGTGATGCTAGTGACCTGGGTTCGAGCCCCAGGTCTGTGTAATTTCCATAATATTTTTCATTAGCAATTCCCATGCAGCGCCCAAGGTCAAGACATACCATGCATCCTCAAAGATCACCAGCCACGCGTCCATCAGAAGCAATCCAAGGGTGCAAAATTGATGAGCACCATAAACCCTAGTCAAAAGTCCCATACGTGTCATGCAAAAAGTCAGAAGGGCCATGCTTAACTGGGCCAGATTGCTAAGGCCTATACCTCCATATTGGGACTTCCACCCCCCCTGGTTTGCAATTTTCTTTTTTTATTTTGTTTTCAATTGTTATTTTATTTACTTTATTGTTTTGATTTAACTAATTATTTTTTTAACAAAATACAAAAACATCATAAAAAATCAGAAAAGATAAAAAATATAATGATTATTTATTTTGATATTTTCTTGTAAATAAATTAGCATGTAATTAATTAGTTTTTAATTAGGTTACAATTTTAATTCTTTTCATAATAAAATATAAAAAATGTAGAATTAGGTTTAATTAGTTTTTAATTCCTTTTTAATTTTTTTTTTCCTTTTTCATAATAATACTATTTATCTTATTTACTTTCATAATTAAAATTGTAAAATAATTAGGGTTTCATTTAGACTTAAAAACTCCAATATTTTTCTTAATAACTTAAAAAATAATTAGAACTAGGTTTAACATTTTATTTTAGTTTTAATTAATTCTCTTTTTCTATTAAATCTTAAAAAACACCAAAAACACCAAAACATTCTCTTTTAATTTTAATTTTAATCCCTCATTAACTTTAATTTTTGCAAAAGGGTCCAACGCCCATATTATTAATTCTTTTATTTCGCATATTTATTTTATGTCATTTAAATAATTATGTACCTCTCCCGAAGCCTTGTAACATTTACCTCTCGCACTTTACTTTATTTGCTTTATTTATTTTCCGTCAAATCGGGTCCGGTTTAATTTTGGCGATGTGGACCCGCGCCATTTGTAATAGCTTTAGATTTACTTTTTCTCGCAATATTTTAACTGTTAAACAAAGCATGCAAGAATGAATGGCCATAATAAAATCAAGCGTAGATCACTTTAACATGACAAGACAAATACAAATGAAAACGACACACAGTTCGCACACACCACCCCTAGGGTACGCCTCACTGTTGCCTTGCCTCGAAAGGTGATCGTCGAGTAGAGGATGTCTTAGTAAGTCCTCATGATCCGGGAACCTGGCATGAGGGTAGCTTCTAAGGTGTCTTCCCATTGCTCTGGTGATCACCATGTCCCGAACCTCGAATTGACCCGAACACCTCCAACGGTGGTGCTACCTACCTCTCAATGGTGGGATGGCGCTACTTTAAAGGACATTTACACAGACGAATTCCTTAGGGTAGGTAGGTTCTCGTAGATACTTGCTCTAATTTCAAAAACAAATTCAAAAATACTTTTCACACCGACACCTTTTCAAAAAGCTTTCGAAAGCATTTTTTCAAACACTCTGACACAAGAGTCGAACTGAAATTTTCAAAGAAACTTTTTAAAAAAACCACAATTGAAAAGCAAACAAACCATTTTTGAAAACACAAATGAGCAAGTATCTAAGAGCCCATGGATAACCATGGATAGAAAGGGTGCTAACACCTTCCCTTTCTATAACCTACCTCCCGAACCGAGAGCAATCTCTTTAAGGAATTTTTCTGTGCTTTTGTCCTTTCCATTTGGAGAAAATAAAAGACGGTGGCGACTCTTGCTTCCGCGAAATTTCACGAACCAGCTTTAAACAGTCAGTTCCAGATCCACCGATCACACAAGTTTCAAGACTTACAACACAAAATTGCACAGTCAAAAACCCTAATTGCCCTACAGTCAACTGCAGGGGCAAAATGGTTATTTGACAGTCAAAAGTTCAAATTTTTGGTCAACATCTTATTTTGAAGCCACAAACATCATTTGATCAATTCTTGATCATGATTTTCAAGGCATGGCTCAAAAAGTCTCAAGATGCAAAAGTTTCCATATTTGGACAGTTGAAAAAGTCAACTGTAACTTGACCAAGGAATAACTTCCACATGGTTCATCAGAAAAATTCCATTCAAAGCTCATTTTGAAGATAAAGACATTTCCTACAACTCCTATTCACACTTCAAGTCCAAGAAATGCTCTCACAAAAAGTTATCAATTTCAACATTATAGGTCATTTTCAAAAGTCAACAAAAAGGCACTTTAAGTCAAAGACCATAACTTGAGATTGGTAAATCAAAATTACATGGGACCAAAGGCATTGGTTAGAGGACTTCAAGACCTTTCCAAAATGTCCAAGAACATGATCAAAGATTAAAAATTGAGCAAGATATTCCTTGTGGAAGTTGGGAAATTTTTGGGAATTTTGAAAAGTCAACTTTGCTTCAAATGCCTTAAAATTGCTAATGGGCCACATTTTCTTCCAAGAATCATCATCCAAAGCATATGCACGACCATTTGGCCCAAAGGGGATTTATTTCACCATTTTTATTATTTATTTGAATTTTTAATTACAAATAATTCATTTAATTAAATAAAATATGGAAAAAATACTAAACAAATGTATTTTGAATCTTTTTATACAGCATTTGCTCTCCTTAAAGACTCAAGATTCGTGCACAACAAAATTGGAAAGATTGGCCATGATTGGGATCAAAATCACATGGAAAAGATTTGAAAAATATTCATGGAAAATCAAATATCTCATACATCAATGCATTGATCTTTTGACTCAAATCTTTACCCTAATCCATCCCTCATATAAGTCTGATGCAAACCCTAAAGCTAAGGACCCTGGAAGCTGCGCTCAAGCCATAAACAAACTTTGCACTTTTTCAAGAAAATTTCAAAACTGAAAACACCATTCTAAAGCGTTTCAAGGCAAAACATTGATTCCATTAGCTTGCAAAGGCCTCAAGGGACATTCCTGGATCAAAACCACTGCCTCTAACGCAAAGAAACGGTAGAACACAGTTACCCTGTACAGAGATTTTTCCTTAATCGTATTCGAATCTACACGCCATATCCATGCATTTTTATTGTTGTTTTATACTAATGTGTTGATTCTGAAGCTAGTAGTATGATTTAATTGAAGAATGCTTGCATATATGGAGAGTTGCCATGAACGATGCCTAGGGTTTCAGAAACCTTGAATTGGAGACTTTGGCATAGGGTAAAATCAGAACATGAGACTTGCACCATTGAATTCGTGACGTTCCAAGGAATCTAAAACATCCATCGCGCCCTTTTTATATTTTGTTAATTCCTATTCGCTATTTTTCTGTAGTTCAGATTGTGGGGGTTTAAAACCCCCGCTATCTAGTTTCTTTTTCAGGCAAAAGTGAAGAACGAGTGGGGAAGAAGCAGGCGTGGCTAGCGTTCATTGGATCATTCAAATATTTTAGCGCGTTTTTCTGTTTTTACCAATAAGCGTGCTTTTTCACATATAATAATTACATCTCATTATACTTATGAATATACACGCAGCTCAGTTGGTGGAGAAGAGTATTGGTAAGCCTTGGGACCTGGGTTCGATCCCCAGGTCCCCTACTTTGTTTCATATTTTTCTTCCTAACGCGATTCTGTATAGCTTGCTTCCTGAGGTCTACCATGCAACCCCATAATCTGACGTGCCACACATCCCATAGCGTCAATCCAATGGTCCAGATCCAAAGCCTATGGAATGATTCAGTCAATGCATACACACGTGACCACCAAAAGTCAAAGGGGCCTCCAATAAATGGGCCAAAAATGCTGGATGACACCTCCAAATTGGGGTCAACACCCCCTAGGGTTTGTATTTCTTTTCTTTTTCCTATTCTTTATTATTTGTTTAATTTAATTATTTCCTTTTAATTAATATTTTCCTAATATAAAAAATAATAAAAATCAGAAAAGACAAAAACAAAAATATATTTTATTTAACATTTTTTTTGTAAAAAAAAAACTTATTAATTAATTTAGTTTTAATGCTAGGTTTAATTTTAAATGTTTTTTGTAATAAACTAAAAAATGTAGAATTAGGTTTTTATACTTTTATCTTTTTTCTTTTCTTTTTACTAATAATTAATTATTTATTTTTGTAAATAAAATTGTATTAATTAATTAGGTTACCTTTAGGTTTAATTTTCACATTTTTTAATAAATTAAAATAGCTAGAATTAGGTTTAATTCCATTAATTCTCATAAAAATCCATAAATACAAAAGAACTCCAAAAATTCTTTCTTTCTATTTAGACCTGATTAATTTCATAATTTTAATTCACTTCCTTTAAAAGGGTCCAACACCCTCGCATTCAATTTTAATTCTCTTCGCACTTTATTTCTTTTTGTGAATATTCATGTAATTCTCCCAAAGCCATGTAATAGCTTAATAGGACATTTATATTTCTCGCACTTTATTTTATTTCAAATCGGGTCCTGGATTAATTTGGCGATGTGGACCCGCGCCTTTGTAATAGCGTAGGACCTTTTGATTCTGTATCTTTTAAACTGTTAATTAAATTGCATGAAAGAATGAATGTCAAAATAAAAGCAACGCGTAGATCACCAATGCATGAACAAGACAAAAATAAATGAACATGACACACAAATCACACACCACCCCTAGGGTACGCCTCACTGTTGCCTTGCCCCTCGAAAGGTGATCGTCGAGTAGAGGATGTTTTAGTAAGTCCTCATGATCCAGGAACCTGGCATGAGGGTAGCTTCTAAGGTGTCTTCCTATTACTCTGGTGATCACCTTGTCCCGAACCCTCGAATTGACCCGAACACCTCCAACGGTGGTGCTACCTACCTCTCAATGGTGGGATGGCACTACTTTAAAGGACATTTACACAGACGAATTCCTTAGGGTAGGTAGACGACTCTAGATACTTGCTCTAATTTCAAAACAAATCAAAAAAAATACTTTTCACACCGACACCTTTTCAAAAAGCTTTCGAAAGCAATTTTTCAAACACTCTTGAGGACCGATACAAGAGTCGAACTGAAATTTTCAAAGGAACTTTTTTAAAACCCACAGTTGAAAAGCAAACAAACCATTTTTGAAAACACATTGAGCAAGTATCTAAGAGCCCATGGATAACCATGGATAGAAAGGGTGTTAACACCTTCCCTTTCTATAATCTACCTCTCGAACCGAGAACTAATCTCAATAAGGAATTTTTCTGTGCTTTTGTCCTTTCCATTTGGAGAAAATAAAAGACGGTGGCGACTCTTGCTTCCGCGACATTTCGCGAACCAACGTTAAACAGTCAGTTCCAGATCCACCGATCACATAACTGGCGACTCTGCTGGGGACCTAAACTTAAAGTGAGGTGTACCTTAGGATAGTTCATAACTGTGTTTTCAATTGTATTGACTTGCTTGCTTTAAATTGTGGGTTGCAAGGGAGTTACATAGATCCTAACCCGGATCTGGGGATACCCTGTTTAGGTAGCATAAGCTGTGAGGGACCTGTCCGGCGTAGACCGACACGGGTGAAACAGTGGCTACGTTGGTGTGGCACCTTGGTCTGTACCGATATCCCTTGTGTCGCAACGAGGAGAATATGGGTCTTCTGAGGAGTCATTAAGCACCAACAGACCTTAGAACCTTAAATGACATAACTTGGCCATTAGAACAGTAGCAGTATGCTACGCCCATTGACGCTAAACTCTCGTGATGGTTCTGGCCGCAAGAAAAGATTGCGATGCTGGAGTTATGACCGATTGAGGGTAGTCAATGATATTGGGATCCTCTAAGAACCCAGTTACTTTGATAGGACATGTATGAACCAACAAATTGAAAGAGGGTAATACCTAGACCTCATGCTGGCCTAAACTTTAGGGGTTTGTCTTGTGTGACTTGTGTGCCTTACCATGTTTGCCTTTGTAACTCTTTGTGGTGTGCTTTATCATAACATCATAACATCATGAGCATTGCATGCATCCTGCATAAGGACTGACCATTTCAAAGACAAGAGGGTTTCACCTTTGCTCTGTTTTGTAGGACATCATGATGCATGTGCGAAGGAATACTATTCGGTTCAACTTTGTTCACCCACCTGAGTTGCTTGAAGAGTTGGTTAGCAGAATTCCAAATACCACTTCCTTCATCCAAAGGCATGGTTCCCTTCTCAGTTTAGTCACTGCAAAGCGGGATCAACAGTTGATGAGTGTCCTGACCCAGTTCTATGACCCTCTGTACCAGTGCTTCACCTTTCAAGACTTCCAGCTGGTCCCTACCCTAGAAGAGTTCTCTGATTTACTTGGTATCCCTATCTTGGATCAGACTCCTTACACGGGTTGGGAAAAGACCCTCAGGCTTGAGGAGGTTGCTGCAGCTCTTCCTTTGACCCATCAAGAAGTAATGGACAACTGGGTGATTAGAAGCGGAGTTAAGGGTTTCTTGGCCAAGTTTCTGATTGGTAAAGCTAACAGTTTCTGGAATGACCTGGACTTTAGGGCATATGAAGACATCCTAGCTCTCTTAATCTATGGGCTAGTCTTGTTTCCTAATCCTGACAACTTCATCAATGTCACTGCCATAAGGATCTTCATATCTCAGAATCCTGTGCCCACTCTCTTGGGTGACATCCTGCAACAACTTTGTGCCCGTACTGCCTGAAGACGAGGAACTCTATGGTGTTGTATCCCTTTGTTGGTGAGGTGGTTTATTTCGCACCTCCCTAAGTTCGTGCTGAAGAACCAAGAAGGAAGAGGTTGGGCTCACAGGTTAATGTCTCTCACTGACAAGGACATCATTTGGACTTTCAGAGGTTTGGATGAGATAGCTGTTATTGATCGTTGCGGAGAATACCCTAATGTTCCATTGATTGGTACTCAAGGAGGAATCTCTTACAATCCATGTCTAGCGCTCAGTCAGTTTGGAAGAGCCAGAAGAGCAGGGCCTCATGAGATGTTAGTGCCTCACATCAGCTTTGAGTTTCAGGTGGATAGTGACGAGCTGCGTCGTAGGTTCATCAAGGCTTGGGACAAAGTTCATAAAGCTGACCCACAAGAGTTAGGGCCAAAGACTTCTCTACCTATGGAAGCCTACTACAAATGGGTTCGCATCCGTGCTCAGAAGTTAGGTATGCCATATGAAGCTGTCAGACCAATCATTCTTGAGTATCCTGACAAAGATGGGGCTCCTCCAACTGTCCTCCCTCCTCAGATACCTACTGATTATGAGACATTAAAGAGGTCTTGGTCGCAACTGCAAGAAGAACGGGATTCGTATCGAGAAAAGTTCAATGAGCAGGAATTGAAGATCCAGAAGCTGACAAAGCAGTTGGAGAATGAGCGAGCTCTGAATGACTACATCCGTACTGAGAAGAGGAGACCATGGGATCAATAAAGAGCTCTGGATGTTCTTTTACAGTTTTATTTCCCTTTTCAGTATTTCCCTTTTTTGTAACGCCTAAGGGCAACTTGTTGAACAATTTAAGTTTCAAAGTTGAATCTAATGAAGTGTGTTCCTTTTTGTTTACAAAGCTGATTCCCGATTGTCTTTGAAAACATCAATCATACGCATTCCATTCATCATGTGCATAGCAGGTTTTCTTCTTTTCAGGTTGCTTACTATTCTTCGCTGTTTATTTCAGCATCATGAACCCTGACTCATCATCAACTGAGATGTCTATCAAGGCTCTTCAGGCGCAGAACGCGCAATTTCAGGAACTGATCATGGGTTTGGCTCAGGGCCAAGAAGAGCTGAAGGCTTTGCTCCTGAAGAAGGAGAAGAAGAAGAAGAAGAGAACTGTTCTTTTTAACTCGGGCCGAAGGTTTGGCAACACTCTGCAGAATGAAGAGGCTGGTTCTTCTATAGGCAAGAGCAGTCCCCAAGGGGGAAAAGGTCCTAGTCCGGTAGTCTCTGACAACGAGACTGACTTCAATGAGGAACAGTATCCTCCGGCTGAAGACCGGTATAAGCAGTTGGAGGACAGACTGAATGCTATGGAGATCCAACAAGTGCCTGGGCTGGATTTCGGAGACTTGGGCTTATCTACTGGTGTGATTATTCCTCACAAGTTTAAGGCACCATCTTTCACCAAGTATGACGGGGCATCTTGTCCCAAGCTACACCTCAGATCTTATGTGCGGAAGATTCAACCGTACTCAGTGGACAAGAACTTGTGGATCCATTTCTTCCAGGAGAGTCTTTCAGGGACTCATCTCGAATGGTTCTATCAGCTGGATGGGACCAAAGTTCGTAACTGGGAGGAGTTGGCTACTGCTTTTTATAAGCAGTATCAATATAATGCCGACCTTGCCCCTACACGTACCCAACTCCAGGGTATGTCGCTAGGGTCAAGTGAAGGTTTTAAAGAGTATGCACAGAAGTGGAGGGATCTGGCTGGCAGGGTGCAGCCTCCGTTAACTGACCGGGAGTTGGTGGATATGTTCTTGGGGACCCTATCTGGGCCATTTTTCAACCATCTTATCGGTAACTCATCTGCAGGGTTTACTGATCTTATTCTGACTGGAGAGAGAATAGAGGCTGGAATGAAGTCTGGCAAAATTCAGAAGGGTGCATCTACAAGCTCTGAGAAGAAACCCTTTAAGAAGGATGCCAGTGCTATATATGGGTCTAGAAGACAAGAGAAACCTGAACGCCGCCAATCTGTCGACGCGGTGATGATTGCTAAGCCTGCTGCCGCTCCTCGGCAAACCAATCAGCAAAGGGGTGAAAGACCCAGAAGAGAGTTTACCCGTCTAAGTATGACTCTATCACAAATCTTGCCGCAGTTGCTGTCCACCAACTTAGTGACTGTCAGGGAGGCCCTGAAGGTTGTGAATACTGCCTCCCCCAAATACAATCCAAATGCCCGCTGTGCTTATCACTCCGATAGCCCGGGGCATTCCACTGATGACTGTTGGGCCTTAAGGAATAAGGTGCAAGACCTTATTGACGCAAAAGAGATACAATTTGAAGCGCCTGAGAGGCCAAATGTGGTAACTGCTCCCATGCCCCAGCATGGAGTGAATGCCGTGGAGGAAGATGTGTATGCCGTTTCTGTGGATGATGTAGCTACTCCCTTGATGACCGTTAAGAGGAACCTACTGCTGGCCGGTTTATTTCCGGGTTGTAGTGAAGGTTTCCTTTTCTGTGCTGTTTCCCTTTCTGGTTGTCCTTTGCTGAAGTTGGGCATCCAAAGCCTAATGGACAGCAAAGAGATCCTGTTCAAGAAGACTGCTGTTCAGGTGGTTCCGGTGGAAGAAGTTTCTGTTGTTACAATCTTTAATAATCCAATCAAGGCTCTCCCAAGGAAGCCAATTAAAATCATGACTGTCACACCCATTGTGATTACTGTTCCGGGGCCTCTCCCCTATGAATCTGAGAAGGCTGTCCCCTGGCACTATGGAGCAGACGTGTATGTACATGGAATCAAGCAAGAGTTCAATACTGGCACCAACATCAGCAATATCACTGGTCCAGCCAAAGTTACCCGCAGTGGCAGGCTCTTCTCGCCTGACATTGTGCCACCCGCTATTCCAAGACCCCTCACTATAACACCTGCAAGTGTACCTGTTCCCAGTTCTGATCAAGTTGTTTCCCCTGCTGCCGAGTCATCTAATGCTCGGGGCAAAGGGATTGAAGATGAGCCTGCCTGAATGGAGGCACCAAGATCTGTGAATGCTGAGGCCTCCCAACAAGAGATGGAGGAAATTCTGAAAATAATCAAGAAGAGTGACTTTAATGTTGTTGAGCAGCTGGGGCATACACCCTCCAAAATCTCCATGCTCTCCTTACTACTGTGCTCAGAGGCCCATGCTAAGGCCCTGATTTCATTCCTCAAGACGGCCCATGTGCCACAGGAGACATCTGCAGTCCAGTTTACTGATTGCGTAGCAAATCTGACAGTGGACAATGGTTTGGGTTTCTCAGACGCTGACCTTACTGCTAAGGGAAAGGACCACAATGACGCCCTGCATGTCTCTATTGAATGCATGGGCACTACTCTTGCGCACGTGTTGGTGGACACTGGTTCTTCCCTGAATGTGCTACCCAAGAAGGCCTTAGACCGTTTGGATTGTGAAGGCCTGGAGCTGAAACCTAGCAATATCATCGTCAGAGCCTTTGACGGTTCTAAGAGGATGGTTCATGGAGAGGTAGACATTCCTATTCGTGTGGGTTCTCAAGTATTCGACTCTACTTTCTATGTGATGGATATCCGTCCATCGTATTCTTGTCTACTGGGTCGACCTTGGATCCACAAAGCTGGGGCAATGACCTCTACCCTACACCAGAAACTCAAGTACCCCGTCAGAGGGAAGATCGTCACTGTGCAAGGGGAGGAGGAGTATATGGTGAGCCATTTGAATTCCTTCAGGTATATTGAGATGGACGGGGAGTTTATTGAAACCCCCTTTCAGCATTTCGAGGAGGTACCTCCAACATTGGCAGCAGCGGAAACAGTGGTCGAAGAGGATGCTCCTTTGAAGATGGCTTCCTTGAAGGATGCCCGGGCGGTGATCAAGAAAGGTGAATGTGCTAACTGGGGCAGGCTCCCTGATTTTACGCAAAAAACTGACAAGTTTGGACTGGGTTTTACTGCAGAGGGTCAGAAGGCTATGCGCAAGGCAAAGATCAGAAGACCTCCTGTGCTCATTACCAACCCAGGAGTAAATGCCATTGGGGATGAAGATGAGGTGGAAGAGTCAGAGTTTGAAAGCTGGATCTACCCGACGACTGATGGTGGATTGACCAATTGGACTGCTAAGGATCATACTCCTGTTACTTTTGCTACGCAGTAATAAACTCCTTTGTTTTGTTATTTGTAATAAACAATTAAAACTCTATGGCCCGGTGTCTTACCCGGGGCACCGTGGCTCCATTTGTGAGGGTATATTAAATTGTCATTTCATATATCATGAATAAAGACCTTGGACGTTTTCTCGCATTTCAAATCTTATGCTCCTGTTCTTTCTTTCCTTTCTTTATATATTGCAAAACAGCTGTATTTACACACACTCACTCATACAGGTTTCAATCCACTCTGGATCTCACTGGTAACGACTCTTCTACTGCCAGTTATGACTTCGAAAATCCGATCAACTTAGCCGAAGACGAAGGTGAAGATGATTGCGAAGTGCCTGGCAAGCTTGCAAGACTGTTGCTCCAGGAGGAGAGGGCAATTCAACCACACGAAGAGCCAGTAGAGACAATAAATCTGGGTACTGAGACGGACAGGAAGGAAGTTAAGATTGGTGCCAACCTAGAGCTCAGCGTGAAGCAACGGTTGACTCAGATGTTACATGATTATGTGGAGATCTTCGCCTGGTCCTACGAAGACATGCCCGGGTTGGATACTGATATTGTGGTCCATCACTTGCCTACCAAGGAAGACTGTCCTTCGGTTAAGCAAAAGGTCCGCCGTATGCGTCCAGAGATGTCTGAAAAGATAAAAGCTAAGGTTATGAAGCAATTCGATGCCGGATTTCTTTCAGTGACTTCTTACCCTCAGTGGGTTGCTAATGTGGTGCCGGTACCAAAGAAGGATGGTAAGGTTAGAATGTGTGTTGATTAAGGGATCTGAACAGGGCCAGCCCCAAAGATGACTTCCCTCTACCTCACATTGATGTCCTGGTTGACAATACTGCTCAGCACAAGGTGTTCTCTTTCATGGATGGTTTTTCAGGGTATAATCAGATCAAGATGGCACCTGAAGACATGGAAAAGACTACCTTTGTTACTCAGTGGGGCACCTTCTGCTATAAGGTCATGCCTTTTGGACTGAAAAATGCTGGGGCAACCTACCAACGTGCCATGAATGCTTTATTTCATGACATGATCCATCATGAGATTAAAGTGTATGTTGACGACATGATCGCAAGGTCCCAAACTGAGGAAGAGCACCTAGATCATCTGCAGAAATTGTTTGACCGACTGAAGTTGTACAAGCTGAGGTTGAACCCGAACAAGTGCACCTTCGGGGTAAGATCTGGAAAATTGCTAGGCTTCGTTGTAAGTGATAAGGGTATTCAAGTGGACCCTGCCAAGGTTAAAGCTATTCAAGAGATGCCAGTTCCTAAGACAGAAAAAGAGGTCAGAGGCTTCCTAGGACGTTTGAATTACATTGCTCGATTCATCTCGCACCTAACCGCTACCTGTGAACCAATCTTCAAGCTGCTGAAGAAAGATCAGGTAGTACGTTGGAATGATGAATGTCATGCCGCTTTTGACAGAATCAAAGAGTATCTCCAAGAACCACCCATCCTTATGCCACCGGTTGAAGGGAGACCTCTGATACTATACCTAACAGTGCTTGACAATTCAATGGGGTGTGTGCTGGGGCAGCATGACGAGTCTGGCCGAAAAGAGCATGCCATTTATTACCTTAGCAAAAAGTTTACCGACTGTGAGACCCGATACTCACTGCTCGAGAAAACTTGCTGCGCTTTGGTATGGGCTGCTCGCCGGCTGAGACAGTATATGCTGACTCACACTACCTTGTTGATCTCCAAGATGGATCCAATAAAGTACATATTTGAAAAGCCTGCTCTGTCTGGGAGAATAGCAAGATGGCAAATGATCTTGACAGAATACGACATCCAGTACACAACCCAGAAAGCCATCAAAGGAAGTGTATTGGCAGACCACTTGGCACATCAGGCAGTAGACGACTATCAGTCAATGAACTTCGAGTTTCCAGACGAGAGTATCATGATAGTGACTGATTGTGAAGTACCTGGACCGGATGAAGGATCTGAGGAAGGATCCCGATGGTCTATGCACTTTGACGGAGCCTCCAACGCTTTGGGTAACGGCATCGGCGCTGTGATAATATCCCCTCAAGGCACGCATACCCCACTTACTGCCCGACTATGTTTCAACTGCACCAACAACATGGCGGAGTATGAGGCATGCATCATGGGTCTCCAAGCTGCGATTGACTTAAGGATCAAGTTTCTGAGTGTCTTCGGAGATTCCGCTCTCGTGATCAATCAGATCAAAGGAGAGTGGGATACGAAACATCTGAATCTTATTCCTTACAGAGAATGTGTGTTGACTTTGATCCCCCACTTCACAAAAATAACTTTTGAACATTTCCCAAGAGAGGAGAATCAGTTGGCGGACGCGTTAGCTACAATGTCTTCTATGTTAAGGTCAAATGGGACAATGAGGCTCCCCGGATCATCATCTGGAAACTGGACGAACCATCATACTGTTGTAATCTCGAGACTGAATTGGTGACTGAGAAGCGTTGGTACCATGAAGTGAAGAGATATTTGGAAGCTCAGGAATACCCTGAAGGTGCGTCTGTCATTGATAAGAAGTTTCTGAGAAGGTTCGCAGCAAAGTTCTTCCTTAGCAACGGCATCCTGTACAAGCGAAACCATGATTCGACCTTACTGCGTTGTGTAGACAAGACAGAAGCAGAAAGGATCATGGAAGAGCTACATGAAGGGACCTTCGGAACATATTCCAGTGGACACACGATGGCAAAGAAGATCCTTCGGGCAGGGTATTTCTGGTCCACCATGGAAGCTGACTGCTACCAACATTCTCGGACATGCCATAAATTCCAGATTTATGCAGACAAGGTGCATGTTCCTCCAGTTCCTCTAAATGTTCTGACTGCGCCTTGGCCTTTTGCAATGTGGGGCATAGACATGATCGGTGAGATTAAACCTACGGCATCCAATGGGCATCACTTCATTCTGGTGGCGATTGATTACTTCACGAAGTGGGTTGAAGCAGCATCCTACGCTACGGTAACCAAGACTGTTGTGGCACGATTCATTCGGCATAATCTGATCTGTCGATACGGCGTCCCAGAAAGGATCATTACAGACAACGGTACCAATCTTAACAACAAGATGATCACTGAGCTCTGCGAGCAGTTTAAGATACATCACCACAACTCTTCTCCTTACAGACCGAAGATGAATGGGGCTGTAGAAGCGGCGAATAAGAACATTAAGAAAATCATGCAGAAGATGACAGTGACTTATAAAGATTGGCACGAGATGTTACCGTTCGCTCTACATGGGTACCGTACCTCAGCCAGGACATCAACCGGGGCAACTCCCTTCTCCTTGGTCTACAGTATGGAGGCAGTCTTACCGATCGAAGTGCAAATACCCTCTCTCTGGATAATGAAGGATGCAAATCTGAACGAAGATGATTGGATCCAGACACGACTTGATCAGCTAAACCTTATTGATGAAAAGAGACTCGCTGCTATCTGTCATGGTCAGACGTACCAAAAACGAATTATCAGGGTATTTAACAAGAAGGTCCGACCACAAGAATATCAAGTTGGGGATCTGGTAATCAAGCGTATCATCCTTCCTCAGAGTGATCCAAGGGGCAAATGGACCCCTACGTACGAAGGGCCATTTGTGGTTAAACATGTGTTCTCAGGAGGAGCCATGATTCTAACCAACATGGATGGTGACGACCTTCCTCACCCCGCCAATGCAGACATAGTAAAAAGATACTACGCATGAAAAAGACCCGCTAGGTTGACATACCTAGGCAAAAATTAGGGCTTCCCGGCGAACCAAAAGGGTTCGGGCAAAATAAAGGGATGAAATGAAAAAAATCTGTACACCCGGCAAGTCGAAAACCTGAAAAGGCGGCTTGGGAAAAAATGGGTATCCCGGTGGACTGAAAACCCGAAAGGGCGGTCCAGGCAAAAGTTAGGGATAAAGCGTAATACTATGTCTCATTGGATCACTTTGCATCCAGAATCCGGTATCAGCATCAAGTTCAGACGGCATCGATCAGTCAGCTTCATCTTCAACTAAGGTCATCAAGTGATGAGACGCTCAGAGATATAAAGGCGATAGCAGAGTTGAAACCCAGTGGGATTATTTTATTCACACAGCTGTTTTATTTTCCTTTGTACAAATTGTATAAACTCTTTTGTTCGGCGGCGTTCTCTTACTAGGACGTCGGCCTCTTGTACATAAAACGCCTATTTTACAGGCAAATTCAAAAATCAATACAAAAATCACTTTTCAGTTAAAATTGTTTGTTTTTCCTTTTTCTGTTTTGTTTTGCGAAGAACGTCCAAGGTTTAAGTTGTGATATATGCATTGACAATAATTTGCTAACTCATGAATATTTGCATACGAAACAAAGGATTAATTACAGGTAACATTAGAAACAGGGGCAGTAAGAGTTGTCTAAGCGATCTAATTGTTCCGTCCTCAAAGGTACCAAGGTAGGTTCAGCTGAAGAACATAACCAATACACCTTAATCCCCCAGAGAGTGAACCAGCAAGTCAGTGCACTCTCCCCAAGCAAAGTTGCATATCAGCCTTAAGGAAGTTGGGTATCCTCCAGCAGATCTCAATATTCCCCAGCAATATACAGGCATTCTTAACAAGCATCCCCGGCAGTCTTGGCCTAAAGATTGTTCCCCGGCGGCATATCAAGCATTCAGTGGAGTCACTTCCCAATGAAGTTCAAATTCTCCCCAGGAGAGTCCAATCCAGTTTCCCCAGGAAAGTTGGAATCCATCTCCCCAAGCAGTAAGCTTATCCCCAGTAGATTCTGGAAGCTTATCCCCGTAGAGCACGAACGCGTCTCCTGGCTGTATTCAAAGGTTATTTCCCTACCAGGATATAACTGGGTTATCCTCAGCCAAAAGCCATGAGAAGATCGTCCTCGGCAAAGTCTTCTTATCCCCAGCGAAGTCTATTAGCACTTCCAATACAACAATGGTATCCCCAGCGAAGTTACCATCAACATTTCAGCAAGTACTTCTCTCCCCACAGAGTATTATTCCCCAGCAAGACCACTAGAGTAATTTTCTCCCCGTAGAGTAATCCATTCGCCAAGTTTATTCCCCAACGGAGTTATCTTCTCCTACCGGTATTCTTGCAACTATCATCCCCAGCGGAAACAACAAAGCATGGTTCTTCAACATCAGCCCAGCAGTGACTTCCCGACGCCCGTCAAGGATTTATTTTCCTAAGACGAAAATATGCGTTCATCACATGGTCATACATCATGATACATGCATATACGCATCATATCTTACATATCTCATTTATATTGAAAACATCATTGCTCGATCCATATCATGCCTTGCATATAACTGACCTTTACCTTTCAGGAAAGATCCAGTTAGGTTCTCAGCTATATTTCAAGACTTTAGTCTGGTTCAGTTAAATCGACCCTAAGATTTTCCTGATTCTTATCCAGTCAAAGGCCTTCTCTGGTTCAGTCAGATCGACCCTAAGATCTCCCTGTTTCTTATCCAGTTGAAGATTTCAAGACCTAGACCGGTTCAGTTAAATCAACCCTAAGATTTTCCTGTTTCTTATCCAGTCAAAGGCCTTCTCTGGTTCAGTCAGATCGACCCTAAGATCTCCCTGTTTCTTATCCAGTTGAAGATTTCAAGACCTAGACCGGTTCAGTTAAATCGACCCTAAGATTTTCCTGATTCTTATCCAGTCAAAGGCCTTCTCTGGTTCAGTCAGATCGACCCTAAGATCTCCCTGTTTCTTATCCAGTTGAAGATATTTCAAGACCTTGACCGGTTTAGTTAAATCGACCCTAAGATTTTCCTGATTCTTATCCAGTCAAAGGCCTTCTCTGGTTCAGTCAGATCGACCCTAAGATCTCCCTGTTTCTTATCCAGTTGAAGATTTCAAGACCTTGTCCGGTTCAGTTAAATCGACCCTAAGATTTTTCTGTTTCTTATCCAGTCAAAGGCCTTCTCTAGTCCAGTTAAATCGACCCCTAAAAGATTTTCCTGATGAAGACTCAGTAGAAGATATCCAAGATTCTCTCAGCGTTACTGTTGAGGTAGAAGTCACCCAAGATTCTCTCAGTGTTACTGTTGAGGTTGAAGTCGCCTATGATCCTCTCAGCGTTACTGTTGAGGTTGAAGTCACCCCAAATTCTCTCAGCGCTCCTGTTGAGGTAGTAATCGCCCCAAGATTCTCTCAGCGTTCCTGTTGAGGTAGTAATCGTCCAAGGTTCTCTCAGCGTTCCTGTTGAGGCAGCAATCGTCCAAGGTTCTCTCACCGTCCCGTTGAGGTAGTAACCATCCCTGGTTCATTCATCACCTTTTGAAGCTCTAGATTCAATTCCTGTAACCAGTCAAGGCGCATCCATACAAAAAGTTTGAAGACCAGCTCTTGTAACAGGTCAGGTAATCATTTTCTTTTGCAGGTACGCAAGTTCTCGCTAAGGAATCTCTTACGCGATTGACACCCAGATGGCATCTATAAGCCCATCCACCTATCCATCACCTCTCAGCATGGCATCTATAAGCCCATCATCCTATCCATCAATCTCCAAATGGCATCTGTAAGCCCATTCCCCACATCACACTACTATGTGAGCGCAAATTTCTGGGCACTCTAGTGTTCAATCATCTTCCACCTTCGGATTACGAAAGGCACGTCAGCCAATCTGCATCCTCAGGTCTAAGAAGATTGAACAGGGGAAACTTTTGTACCCCAAAATTTGCCCTCCCATATTCTTCAAGAATTGCAAAGAGTATGCTTCAAAATCTCCCCAAGGGTTGCACAGTTCAAGGGCCTCTTAACAGTCAAAAACTAGGGTTTTGGTTCTGACAAAGAAATTGAAGTTTCCAAGGGTCCAATCAAGTCCCACATGCCTACAAACATGGTCAAGCATCCTCATAACAAGTTTCAAGACTTACAGCACAAAATTGCACAGTCAAAAACCCTAATTGCCCTACAGTCAACTGCAGGGGCAAAATGGTCATTTGACAGTCAAAAGTTCAAATTTTTGGTCAACATCTTATTTTGAAGCCACAAACATCATTTGATCAATTCTTGATCATGATTTTCAAGGCATGGCTCAAAAAGTCTCAAGATGCAAAAGTTTCCATATTTGGACAGTTGAAAAAGTCAACTGTAACTTGACCAAGGAATAACTTCCACATGGTTCATCAGAAAAATTCCATCCAAAGCTCATTTTGAAGATAAAGACATTTCCTACAACTCCTCTTCACACTTCAAGTCCAAGAAATGCTCTCACAAAAAGTTATCAATTTCAACATTATAGGTCATTTTCAAAAGTCAACAAAAAGGCACTTTAAGTCAAAGACCATAACTTGAGATTGGTAAATAAAAATTACATGGGACCAAAGGCATTGGTTAGAGGACTTCAAGACCTTTCCAAAATGTCCAAGAACATGATCAAAGCTTAAAAATTGAGCAAGATATGCCTTGTGGAAGTTGGGAAATTTTTGGGAATTTTGAAAAGTCAACTTTGCTTCAAATGCCTTAAAATTGCTAATGGGCCACATTTTCTTCCAAGAATCATCATCCAAAGCATATGCACGACCATTTGGCCCAAAGGGGATTTATTTCATCATTTTTATTATTTATTTGAATTTTTAATTACAAATAATTCATTTAATTAAATAAAATATGGAAAAAATACTAAACAAATGTATTTTGAATCTTTTTATACAGCATTTGCTCTCCTTAAAGACTCAAGATTCGTGCACAACAAAATTGGAAAGATTGGCCATGATTGGGATCAAAATCACATGGAAAAGATTTGAAAAATATTCATGGAAAATCAAATATCTCATACATCACTGCATTGATCTTTTGACTCAAATCTTTACCCTAATCCATCCCTCATATAAGTCTGATGCAAACCCTAAAGCTAAGGACCCTGGAAGCTGCGCTCAAGCCATAAACAAACTTTGCACTTTTTCAAGAAAATTTCAAAACTGAAAACACCATTCTAAAGCGTTTCAAGGCAAAACATTGATTCCATTAGCTTGCAAAGGCCTCAAGGGACATTCCTGGATCAAAACCACTGCCTCTAACGCAAAGAAACGGTAGAACATAGTTACCCTGTACAAAGATTTTTCCTTAATCGTATTCGAATCTACACGCCATATCCATGCATTTTTATTGTTGTTTTATACTAATGTGTTGATTCTGAAGCTAGTAGTATGATTTAATTGAAGAATGCTTGCATATATGGAGAGTTGCCATGAACGATGCCTAGGGTTTCAGAAACCTTGAATTGGGGACTTTGGCATAGGGTAAAATCAGAACATGAGACTTGCACCATTGAATTCGTGACGTTCCAAGGAATCTAAAACATCCATCGCGCCCTTTTTATATTTTGTTAATTCCTATTCGCTATTTTTCTGTAGTTCAGATTGTGGGGGTTTAAAACCCCCGCTATCTAGTTTCTTTTTCAGGCAAAAGTGAAGAACGAGTGGGGAAGAAGCAGGCGTGGCTAGCGTTCATTGGATCATTCAAATATTTTAGCGCGTTTTTCTGTTTTTACCAATAAGCGTGCTTTTTCACATATAATAATCACATCTCATTATACTTATGAATATACACGCAGCTCAGTTGGTGGAGAAGAGTATTGGTAAGCCTTGGGACCTGGGTTCGATCCCCAGGTCCCCTACTTTGTTTCATATTTTTCTTCCTAACGCGATTCTGTATAGCTTGCTTCCTGAGGCCTACCATGCAACCCCATAATCTGACGTGCCACACGTCCCATAGCGTCAATCCAATGGTCCAGATCCAAAGCCTATGGAATGATTCAGTCAATGCATACGCACGTGACCACCAAAAGTCAAAGGGGCCTCCAATAAATGGGCCAAAAATGCTGGATGACACCTCCAAATTAGGGTCAACACCCCCTAGGGTTTGTATTTCTTTTCTTTTTCCTATTCTTTATTATTTGTTTAATTTAATTATTTCCTTTTAATTAATATTTTCCTAATATAAAAAATAATAAAAATCAGAAAAGACAAAAACAAAAATATATTTTATTTAACATTTTTTTTGTAAAAAAAAAAATCTTATTAATTAATTTAGTTTTAATGCTAGGTTTAATTTTAAATGTTTTTTGTAATAAACTAAAAAATGTAGAATTAGGTTTTTATACTTTTATCTTTTTTCTTTTCTTTTTACTAATAATTAATTATTTATTTTTGTAAATAAAATTGTATTAATTAATTAGGTTAACTTTAGGTTTAATTTTCACATTTTTTAATAAATTAAAAATAGCTAGAATTAGGTTTAATTCCATTAATTCTCATAAAAATCCATAAATACAAAAGAACTCCAAAAATTCTTTCTTTCTATTTAGACCTGATTAATTTCATAATTTTAATTCACTTCCTTTAAAAGGGTCCAACGCCCTCGCATTCAATTTTAATTCTCTTCGCACTTTATTTCTTTTTGTGAATATTCATGTAATTCTCCCAAAGCCATGTAATAGCTTAATAGGACATTTATATTTCTCGCACTTTATTTTATTTCAAATCGGGTCCTGGATTAATTTGGCGATGTGGACCCGCGCCTTTGTAATAGCGTAGGACCTTTTAATTCGGTATCTTTTAAACTGTTAATTAAATTGCATGAAAGAATGAATGTCAAAATAAAAGCAACGCGTAGATCACCAATGCATGAACAAGACAAAAATAAATGAACATGACACACAAATCACACACCACCCCTAGGGTACGCCTCACTGTTGCCTTGCCCCTCGAAAGGTGATCGTCGAGTAGAGGATGTTTTAGTAAGTCCTCATGATCCAGGAACCTGGCATGAGGGTAGCTTCTAAGGTGTCTTCCTATTGCTCTGGTGATCACCATGTCCCGAACCCTCGAATTGACCCGAACACCTCCAATGGTGGTGCTACCTACCTCTCAATGGTGGGATGGCACTACTTTAAAGGACATTTACACAGACGAATTCCTTAGGGTAGGTAGACGACTCTAGATACTTGCTCTAATTTCAAAACAAATCAAAAAAATACTTTTCACACCGACACCTTTTCAAAAAGCTTTCGAAAGCAATTTTTCAAACACTCTTGAGGACCGATACAAGAGTCGAACTGAAATTTTCAAAGGAACTTTTTTAAAACCCACAGTTGAAAAGCAAACAAACCATTTTTGAAAACACATTGAGCAAGTATCTAAGAGCCCATGGATAACCATGGATTGAAAGGGTGCTAACACCTTCCCTTTCTATAATCTACCTCCCGAACCGAGAACTAATCTCAATAAGGAATTTTTCTGTGCTTTTGTCCTTTCCATTTGGAGAAAATAAAAGACGGTGGCGACTCTTGCTTCCGCGACATTTCGCGAACCAGCGTTAAACAGTCAGTTCCAGATCCACCGATCACAGTGTGCTTTGAAAAGTTTTTGTTTTGACTTTGATTTAACTCTTGCTTCTGTCTTCAAGAGTGTAATGAAGTGTTTTTGAAAACTTTGTTTGTAAAGGAGTGTAAGTGTGAAAAAAGGTTTGTTTTGTTTGAGCAAGTACTTAAGAGCTTAAACTACCTACTCAAAAAAAGAATCATTCTATGTTTATTTCCTTTAGACAATGCTATCCCACTATTAGTGAGTAGGTAGCCCCGTCGTTGGAGTTTTGAGGTTCAATTCGAAAGGGACGTACGGTCACTAAAGCAATGTTAGGACGTCTTAGTAGTAAACCTAATGTCTTAGATCAATTATCCGAGGCAACAATATCTGAGGCAACCTTTCCGAGGCAACTTTGATCTTTGGATAAAAGGACGACCACTAAAGCCTCCTATACTCAATGACCGTTTACCGAAGGCAACCAAGTGGGAGTGCACCCTAGGAGTGCGCATGTGCGAGTGATTCAATTTCAGATTTATTATCTTTGCAAATTTTAGGGTTATCTGACCGTTTTAAATTTTTACATACATTCTTGTCATGCATCCTAATATCATACATCTAACAGTTTAGTATTTTGCGGAATTTAAATGCGGAAATTAAACTACGCTATTACAAGGCTTCGGGTATTTACATAGCCAAAAACAAACCCTTTTAAAATAAAGCGATAATGATAACACTGAATCGCACTATGTTTCTGACTCGAATATCACATGTTTTCCTTAGTTTTATTATTGTTTTTCTAGTATTATGCCCTTGTTTCCTTTGTTTTCAGGTCACATGTCCTTTCAGAGCCTTCAGAGAAGAAACAAGCGAAAATGCCAGAAAAATAGGGTTTTCCCAAGAAAATACACACATGGCGTCCAACTCCGCGCCGGCTACAGGGAACACGCTGACATGGCGCACTTTCACCCAGGGGCCAACTGCCATGTTCCCAAAATCTCTCCATTTTCACTCACCACGCCCGCGGGGAGGGTGACCACGCCCGCGACCTTCACAAACCATTTCCCGATCAGAAGGAGTTGAGGGGCATGCTCGTCTCTACAGAGTTTCAGGATCTTCTATAAATAGCAAGTTCATTTCATTTTCGTTTTCATCCAAACTTAGATGCAAACTTAGATCCAGTCAAGTTACTGCTTAGGCATATATTACTACTTTGTAAATTGATAATCTTCTCATATCGGGAAGTTATCACACTTGAGTGTGTGAGTTTGTATTCAAGTTTGGAGCACTTTGGTTGAAGTTTATCATACTATCTTTTACATTTCCACGACTTGTATCATATTCAAGCCTCCGATTGGGGCAAGGTTCTAGTTTAATTGCTTTCATTTATTTTATGCTCTTACCATAGTCTACACGTTTTATAGACTCTAAATGCTCTTACCATAGTCTACACATTTTATAGACTCTAAACGCTCTTACCATAGTCTACACGTTTTATAGACTCTAAACGCTCTTACCATAGTCTACATGTTTTATATACTTTAAACACTCTTATCATAGTCTACATGTTTTATAGACTTTAAATGCTTACCATGTCTAGCTAAATTTATTAGGGTTTGAATATAAGGATCGAATCATAACTATGTTCTGCATGCCATGCTAATAGAAATACCTTTGGGATGTTTTAGTTTTTAATACTGGTTTAAATGTGTTTAAAAGTTTATGGGTAAGATCGAAAGCCGTCCATACTTGAGATTAAGCCAGATTAGTTCTTGACCAAACGAAAAGAGCGAAAGCAGTTTGTTTGGTTAAGTAGGATTACTTGATATAATTTTAGAAAACGATTTTGAAACTATTTGCGGACGCGTTTGTGGGATTAAAATATGATTCTTGGTCAAAAGCCAAGGATCTCTTTAAGTTAAGTTTTCCAAATTAAAACACTTTTCACTAAGTCAAAATAACTTGTTTCTTAAAAATAGGTTTACTTCTTTAACGCGTTAGGCACCCTTTATAAGTGACAATAAAGAAATTTAATTTAAAGAGTAAACCCGGTTCTTAGTATGCGAAAGCTACAAGTTCCTGTTAAACAGTTCTTTGCTATAAATGGAAAATATTGCCCAAAAGTAAATATTATACATGCGTGCTAGGACACTGTCTGATCTCGTGATTTACATTCGATCTCGTTTGTTTTATCTCTTTAATTTTATTCGCTTTTATTTCCCTGTACTGAACTCAATCCCTTACTGATTTGCCTTAGATAAACACCTTAATAATAGAGTCGATAGATTGACAATTGGTCTATGTGGTTCGATAATCTTATATATTACTTCGATAGGCTGTGCACTTGCAGTTATAATTTAGACTATACAGTAAAAGCCCATCAAGTTTTTGGCGCCGTTGCCAGGGACCAATTTTGCCAAATTTCGTACCTTTTTGTTATCCTGTTTAGACTAAGGCTACTTATTTAGCCGATAGATGCGTAGAAATCGTAGCACCAGTAACCTAATAGATCCTTTAGTAGAACCTGAATGTTTCGCTCGAGCCTGTCTCTTTATACGAAAGTTGAAGAAAGCTATGGCCGAGGACCGTAATCAAAGACCGCTTAAGGAATTTGCCCAACCATCTAACGAGGAACCTAGTTCTAGTATAGTAAATCCAGCTATAACAACTAACAACTTCGAACTAAAACCCTCGCTATTACAATTAGTTCAACAAAACAAATTCACTGGTCTCCCTACCGAGAACCCGAATCAACACTTGAAGGCATTTATCCAATTAGCCGACACCCTCAAAGCAAATGGTGCCACATCTGAAGCAATACGCCTAAGATTGTTTCCATTCTCTCTAAGAGGGAAAGCTCACGATTGGTTAGATTCCCTCCCTGCCAATTCGATAACAACTTGGGAGGTCCTTAGAAGAGTGTTCCTTGCCAGGTATTTTCCCCCTAGCAAAACCGCTATTCTTAGAAACCTGATCACTAGATTAACCCAAAACCAGGGAGAATCTCTATTTGAAGCTTGGGAAAGATATAAAGACCTTTTAAGAGCTTGTCCACACCATGGCCTAGAGCAATGGTTGATCATTCACACCTTCTATAATGGACTCCATTATAATACCAAAATGTCTATCGACGCTGCTGCAGGTGGTGCGCTGATGAACAAACCTTACCATGAAGCTTGTGCCCTGATCAAAGATATGGCCCAAAACCATTACCAATGGGGGGCAAAACGAGCGACAGTGGAGAAGAAGGAGACCCAAGGAGGGGTGCATGAGATAAGTAGCATGAACATGATGCAAGCTAAAATGGACGCCCTAGCCTTAATAGTAGATAACATATCCCAAAACCCTGCCACAGTAGCTGCACTCCACTCGGAATGTGAACTCTGTGGAACCCAAGGACATCCAACTTCAGATTGTTACCTGTTGAATGAGTCTAGCTCAGAACAAGTCAATTACACCCAAGGAAACCCGTTCTCAAACACCTATAACCCTGGATGGAGGAATCACCTGAATTTTTCCTATAAAAACAACAATCCAATCCAACATCCTGGAACACCCAGATCGCAAGGTTTTCAACCTCAAAAATCAAACCAACCTATGCAAGTTGTGCCACCAAGACCAAATCTTAGGGAAACCCTAGATACTTTTATCGCAACCCAGACTCAGCAAAACAAAGAATTTATGAACCAAAACGCCCATACAAACAAACTAGTAACACAACTAGCAACTAAGTTTGACCAAATGATGACCCATCATAAGATGCTCGAGACTCAGATCTCGCAAGTAGCTCAAACACAAGCCACGCAAACCACACCTGGAGGAGAATTCCCTGGACAAACTCAACCTAATCCTAAAGGACGAGCGAATGCTATCACTCTAAGAATTGGAACCTCTTACGATGGACCGAAACTTCCAACGATGTGTGTACCCGAAAAACCAAAAAAAGATAGCATACCTGAGGACCAAGTAGAGAAACCAGAGGAACCAAGAACCCAATAGAACCAGGTGGAAGAATCGAAAGATAAAACTTATACACCACCTCCACCCTATAAACCTCCAATACCATACCCACAAGGACTTAAACAAACCAAGATAGAAAGCCAATACCAAAAATTCATCAAAGTAATAGAGAAACTCCATGTAGAGATTCCCTTTACCGAAGCGATTACCCAAATACCATCATATGCTAAATTCTTAAAAGACATCATGTCAAACAAATGCGGACTCGACGATCCTAAACCCCTAGAATGTCATTCCATCTCTGAAAATAAACTTGCAAAAAAGGACAAAGATCCTGGAGGTTTTTCTATTCCTTGCATCCTAGGAAATCATATGATCGACACAGCCTTCTTAGACCTAGGAGCAAGCGTAAGCTTAATGCCTTTGGCAGTTTGCAAGAGGTTAAACTTAGGAGAACTACAACCAACCAAAATGTCTTTACAACTAGCTGATAGATCTGTCAAGTACCCCACAGGGATATTAGAGGATATACCAGTTAGAATAGGTCAGTTGTATATCCCAACCGATTTCATGGTACTGGATATTAAAGAAGATGACGAAATCCCGATTCTCTTAGGAAGAAAATTCTTGTCAACCGCCGGAGCTATAATCGACGTTAAGAAAGGAAAACTTACCTTCGAAGTAGGAGATGAAAAGATAGAATTTATCCTCTCTAAATTCCTTATGGCACCTGTGATAGGAGATGCATGTTATGCAATCGACATCATTGATGAATGCGTAAATGAACTTGAGCAAGATGAATCCTTAATTAAACTACCACCAACACCTATTCTAGAGGATTGTGATACGGTGGGAGAGAACTGACTATTTTTGGAATGCTGGTTTGCGTTTTGCGTTTGTTTTCACAAAATGTCGCGGTAAGCAAGAGTCGTCACCGTCTTTTATTTTATCCAACAAGGAAAGGAAAAAAGCACAGAAAAATTCCTTTTTGAGATATTTCTCGGGTTCGGGGGGTATATTATAGAAAGGGAAGGTGTTAGAACCCTTTCTATCCGTGGTTATCCACGGGCTCTTAGGTACTTGCTCAAAGTGTTTTCAAAAATTGCTTTTCTTTGTGTTTGTGGGTTTGAAAGGAGTTTTTTGTTTGAAAAGTGTAAGTGCGAAAAGTTTTATTTTATTTTGAGAGAGCAAGTACTTAAGAACCATCTACCTACTCGAAAAAGGAATCAATTTGTACTAATGTCCTTTAGACAATGCTATCCCACTATTGATGAGTAGGTAGCGTCGTCGTTGGAGTTTTAAGGGTCAATTCGATTAAGGGACGTGCGGTCACTAAAGCAATATTAGGACGCCTTAGCGGTAACCCTAATGTCTTAGATCATTTTTCCAAGGCAACCGTTTCGAGGCAACTATGATCTTTGGACAAGAGGGCGACCTCTAAAACTTCCTATACTCAATGACAACTTTCAAAGGGAACCAAGTGAGGTGTACCCTAAGAGTGCACATGTGCGAGTGTGTTGTTTCAGTTAATTTCATCTTTGTACATGTCAATGGTTATCTATGTTGATTTTAGGTTCAAACATTTGATATTGTCATGCATTCCCTATTACCAAACATGTAACAGTTTATAAGTTGCGGAAATTAAATTGCGGAAATTAAACTAACTATTACAAGGCGTAGGGTATTTACATCGCCAAAAACAACCCTTGAAATTAAAATGCGGAAAGTAAATAAAGCGGTAAAATAATTAAAGTCCTAATTAAACTATTACATTCCGGGAACAAATACAATATTGGATAAAAGAAAGTAAATCGTGTGCGGAAATTAAATCGGGTGAGTTTTTAGGGTTTTGACCCTTTTTTGAAAGAAAGTGATTTTTTGGTTATTTTTGAATTAAAAGGAGATTAAATTAAGTTAACAATTAAATAAATTAATTAATTAATTAAAAAATATATTTTTTGATTTTTGGGTATTTAAAGAAATAAAATAAATTTGATTTAAAGTAAGTGAAACCTAATTATCTACATTGATTTTAAATATTGCAAAAATATTAAAAGTTAAACCTAATTAAAACTAAATTAATTGAATTAATATTTATTTACAAAAATAAAATGCTGAATTTAATTTTAATAAATAAAATATATTTTTTGGTTTTTTTGATTTTATTAAGAAAAAGATTAATTGGTTAGTGATTAAATAATAAAAATAATAATACAAAACAATTAAATAAAATAAATAGGAAATAGAAATAAAAATACTCAGGGGGTTCTGGGCCCAAAAGGAGGTAAGAATTGCAATTTTCCAGGCCCATTACGTTGCAAGCCTGGTTGACTTTCTGATTCTCCACACGCTGGTTGACTTGAGAGCATGATAGTCATCACATCTGGACCACCAGATCTGGCCTTGGGCCATCTGGCGTTTGGAGATTTGAAGGAGTATGATGGACCACACTTGCTGAAGCGAGTTGGATTTCCTGAAGAAAAATAATAACATGAAAATATGGGGACCTGGGATTCGAACCCAGGTCCTATGAGCCACTGAACAACGCGCTTACCACTACACCACTGCCTTTCAATCGTTAGTGGATTAGATAACAATTATTATATGGGAAACAAATAATATGCCAGAATTAAAAAATAAAAAGCGCGAAAGTTTGAATGGTGCAATAGGATGGGGACACGTCTTCGTCCCTGTCCTCAGATTTACACAGAGGTTACCTGCGGATTTAAATCCGCAGTAAAAGGCATAGGTCCAATCCAAAATCCATCTCAGGCCATATAAATGGAGGGTGATACCATGGATGAACTCGTCTCGTTCCCCTGAGTAAGATAGTACCCTTCTCACAAGCCAATTGTCCCTGTAATGGAAAGCCCTAAAAAAACCCTAAAAAACCTTTTAATGGCATTTTGGATTATAGGTCAGATAAATACAATCAAATAATATAGAAAGCATGGAAATTGTTTGGTGATTGCAAATATGCCATTAGTTTCTTGTAATGATGCGCAAATCTTGAAACACGAAAGCAAGTTCAGAGGGAGGTCGTATGTCACTTACAGTGCGTTTGAGGAGGTGAATGGCCTTGCTTTTGATTGTTACAGACTCAGTGGATGTCTAGCAATTGATTCACGTTGAGTTTTGGTTCTGAATTGGCCTCTAAGACTGATTTCAGTTTCAAGCTTTTTTGATAATTTTCCAAGTTTTGTTCTTGTGATTTTGCAGCCTCTAACCTCTAATTCTCGTGCCTTTAGCTTGTATATATAATGAGCATTGGATTAGGTTAACATTTGTGGACTCAATCTTGGTGCATTGATGTTTTAGGATTTGATTTGATCCTCCATGAAAAACCTTCCAAAATTGTCCAAATTCCATCTTTTTGTTCATGATATGGTGAGATACGAGTTTGATCATGTCCATGATGACAATTAAGGTCTGTAACAATCAAAAAGATCCTAAATGATCAATATTTGGATTTTATTTGGATTTAAATTGATTTAAAATGAATTAATTCAATAAAAATCAAATAAAATAGAAAAATTAATAAATGGACACAAGGCTGGAGCTAGGACACGTGTGTAGTGTGACAAGACCAAATCAAGTGGAAAAGAATGGGCCCATTTGACAAAATTTGAAGTTTTGGGGATAGTTGACTTTTGGCAATTTTGCAAAAATGCCCAACTTCAACAATGCATAACTTCTTCAATTTTGAAATTTTGGAAGTTTTCTTGGACTTTTTAGAAATCTTGAGATTTCCTATAACCAACCCTTTTGGTATCATCTCATTTTGATATTCCATGCTCAAGTTATAAGCTTTGGCAAAAAAGGTGTTTTTGTTGACTTTCAAAAATGACCTATAATGTCCAAATTTATAACTTCTTGTGAGTGCATTTCTTGATCTTGGGGTGTGAAGATGGATTGTAGGAAATTGAATCCTCTTAAAAATTAGCTTTGGATGGGTCATTTATCATAAAGTATGAGAAAGTTATGCTTGGATAAAGTTGAGTTGACTTTTCCTACAAAACCCTAATTTAGCAACTTTTGAGTCTTGATGAATTTTGAGAAATCCTTGATGAATCATGATCAAACCTTGATCAAATGATGAAATATTCTTCAAAATGAGAATGTTGACAAAAAATATTGAAGTTTGAATGTATTTGGGTCACAGTTGACTTTTTCCCTAACACAGTCAATTTTTGGACCTCTTGAGCAATTGACTGACCAAACTTCCTCTACAAGGCTTGAAATTTGACATGGATGAGCTTAAGAACATACTAGGACATTGGGGAGAACTTGAGGTCATTTGGATGCAAGGAACTTGATGCAACACAAAACCCTAATTTGGGGTTGACTGCCTTATGAGATGATTTGACTGTCCAACTCTTGAGCAATCTTGAGCCATTTGGAGATTATTCTTGCAATGTCTTGAGAAATATGGGAGGGCAAATTTTGGGGTACAACATCTGTCCCTGTTCAATTTTCTTAAACCTGAGGATATAGATTGGCTTTCGGGCCTTTCGTGATCCGAAGGTGGAAGATGATTGAACACTAGAGTACCCAGAAATTTGCACTCGCATGATGTGATATCAGCATTGTGATGTCGGGAATGGGCTTACAGATTCCATTTGGAGATTGTTGATAGGTGGTCTGAACTTCGACTGGAATAGGAATCAGGGAGATCTTATCGGCGATCTGACTAAACTAGAGGAGGTATTGGATTTACTTTGGCTGGATCAGCATCAGAAAAATCTTTAGGAATCGATTTAACTGGACCAGACAAGGTCTTGGAATACTTTGACTGGATCGGCATCAGAAAAATCTTTAGGAATCGATTTAACTGGACCAGGCAAGGTCTTGGAGTAACTTCAACTGGATCGGCATTAGAAAAATCTTTAGGAATCGACTTAACTGGACCAGAGAAGGCCTTTGACTGGATCGGCATCAGAAAAATATTTAGGAATCAATTTAACTGGACCAGACAAGGTTTTGGAATAACTTCAACTGGATCGGCATCAGAAAAATCTTTAGGAATCAATTTAACTGGACCAGAGAAGGCCTTTGACTGGATCGGCATCAGAAAAATCTTTAGGAATCGATTTAACTGGACCAGACAAGGTCTTGGAATAACTTCAACTGGATCGGCATCAGAAAAATATATAGGAATCGATTTGACTGGACCAGAGAAGGCCTTTGACTGGATCGGCATCAGAAAAATCTTTAGGAATCAATTTAACTGGACCAGACAAGGTCTTGGAATAACTTCAACTGGATCGGCATCAGAAAAATCTTTAGGAATCGATTTGACTGGACCAGAGAAGGCCTTTGACTAGATCAACATCAGAAAAATCTTTAGGAATCGATTTAACTGGACCAGACAAGGTCTTGGAATAACTTCAACTGGATCGGCATCAGAAAAATCTTTAGGAATCAATTTAACTGGACCAGACAAGGTCTTGGAATAACTTCAACTGGATCGGCATCAGAAAAATCTTTAGGAATCGATTTGACTGGACCAGAGAAGGCCTTTGACTGGATCGACATCAGAAAAATATTTAGGAATCGATTTAACTGGACCAAACAAGGTCTTGGAATAACTTCAACTGGATCGGCATCAGAAAAATCTTTAGGAATTGATTTGACTGGACCAGGGAAGGCCTTTGACTGGATCGGCATCAGAAAAATCTTTAGGAATCGATTTGACTGGACCAGAGAAGGCCTTTGACCATAGTTGAGAATTTAACTGCATCTTTCTTGAAAGGTAAAGGTCAGTCATATGCAATGCATGATATGGATCAAGCAATGATGTTCTCAACATAAATGAGATTGTATGGTATGATGCGTATATGCATGTATCATGATGTATGAAAATGTAATGCTTTAGCTGGGGAAAATAAATCCTGGATAGCTGCTGGAGAATAGAATTGAATTCTTCGTTTCCGTTGGGGATGGTGAACAAAGGTGACTGCGAGAATAAACCTGCAGGAGAGGATGACTTTGTTGGGGGAATAAACTAATGAGGAGATTACTCTGTGGGGAAGAGATGCTCTGCTGAGGATTCCACTGATAAGCTCCGCTGGGGATGGACTACCGTTGCTGGTGATATTAAATCTGTTGAGGATTGAATTCCTGTTTGTGAAAGGAAAGAACTTCGCTGGGGATGATCTTTCAGTTGTGACTTGCTGGGGACAACCCTGTTAGACTTTTGTGGGGATAACCCTCTGAATTCTGTTGGGAATGATCCTTTGAACCTGGCTGGGGAGATTTATTTTGTACTCCGCTGGGGATAAACTTACAGAGTCTACTGGGGATGATGATTCAACTCCGTTGGGGAAGTTTTTTTTCCAGATTGTGCTGGGGAAATATTGACTCCACTGGGGGGTATCTTGTATTCTGCCGGGGAGCATTCTTATACTTCGTTGGGGAATATTAAGACTGCCGGGGATATCAGGCCTTTTTAGTGCTGATGGTAGATCAGCTCTGCTTGGGGAAAGTATTGCTGATTTGTTCATAGTTGCAAGTCTCAGCTGGGAGGGCTACCATTACTGCCTTATTCTGCGGGGAGTGAAGGTATCTTAGCCATATTCTTCAGCTGAATCTACCTTTGTACCTGGTGGACAGAACAACTGTACAACTTGGACAATTCTTATTGCCCCTGTTTCTGATATTACCAGTAATTCGTCTTTCGTTTCGCATGTAAATATTTATGAGCAACAATCAATGTCAAATGCATATATCAAAAACAAACATTGGACGTTCTTTGCAAAACAAAATAGATAAAGGAAAAACGGTTTGAAATTTGTCTGAAAATGAATTGTATTGATTTGAAGTTTTGCCTGTAAATAGGCGTTTTTGTACAAGAAGCTGACGTCCTAGTAAGAGAACGCCGCCGAACAATAGAATTTACACAATTTGTGGAAAACAAAACAGCTATGTGAATAATCCCACTGGGTTCCAACTCTGCTATTGCCTTTATGTCCTCGAGCATCTCATCACTTTGCTACTTGGTTGAAGGTGAATCAGATCGATTAGTGTCGTTCGAGCTTGATAGTCGATACCGAAGTCTGGATGCAAAGTGATCCAATGAGACATAGTGTTACGCTTTGATCCCTAATTTTTGCCTGGACCGCCCTTTCGGGTTTTCAGTCCACCGGGATACCCTTTTTTGCCCAAGTCGCCTTTTCAGGTTTTCGACTTGCCAGGTGTATAGATTTTTTTCATTTTCATCCCTTATATTTGCCTGAACCCTTTTGGTTCATCGGGAAGCCTTTATTTTTGCCTAGGCCAGTCAACCTAGCGGGTCTTTGATTATGCGTAGTATCTTTTCACTATGTCTGCATTGACGGGGTGAGGAAGGTCGTCACCGTCCATGGTGGTTAGGATCATAGCTCCTCCTGAGAAAATGTTCTTAACCATAAATGGCCCTTCGTAAGTAGGGGTCCATTTTCCCCTGGGATCACCTTGAGGTAGAATAATGCGCTTGATTACCAGATCCCCAACTTGATACTCTTATCGTCTAACTTTCTTGTTAAATGCCTTAATCATCCGTTTTTGATACGTTTGACCATGACAAATAGCAGTAAGTCTCTTTTCGTCGATTAGGTTCAGCTGGTCAAGTCGGGTCTGAATCCAGTCATCTTCACTCAAACCTGCATCCTTCATGATCCAAAGAGAGGGTATCTGAACTTCAATGGGCAAGACTGCCTCCATGCCATAAACCAAGGAATAGGGTGTTACCCCTGTTGACATCCGTGCTGAGGTACGGTACCCATGAAGAGCAAATGGTAACATCTCATACCAGTCTTTGTATGTCACTGTCATCTTCTACACAATCTTCTTAATGTTCTTATTAGCCGCTTCGACAGCCCCATTCATCTTCGGCCGGTAGGGAGAAGAGTTGTGATGCTGTATCTTGAATTGCTCGCAGAGTTCAGTGATCATCTTGTTGTTGAGATTGGTACCATTGTCCATAATGATCCTCTCTGGTACACCATATCGACAAATCAGATTGTGCCGAATGAACCGTGCCACAACGTTCTTGGTAACAGTAGCAAAGGAAGTTGCTTCAACCCACTTCGTAAAGTAATCAATTTCTACCAGGATGAAACGATGCCCATTGGATGCCGTAGGTATGATCTCGCCGATCATATCAATGCCCCACATTGCAAAAGGACAAGGTGCCGTCAAGACATTTAGAGGGATTGGAGGTATGTGCACCTTATCAGCATAGACCTGGCACTTGTGACATGTTCGAGAATGCTGATAACAGTCAGCTTCCATCGTGGACCAATAATATCCTACCCGAAGGATTTTATTTGCCATGGTATGTCCATTGGAATGGGTTCCGAAAGTACCTTCATGTAAATCCGCCATGATCCTTTCTGCTTCATTCTTATCTACACAACGTAGTAAGGTCGAATCATGGTTACGCTTGTAAAGAATGCCATTGCTGATGAAGAACTTCGCCGCGAACCTCCTCAGAAACTTTTTATCATTAACAGATGCACCCTCGGGGTATTCCTGAGCTTCAAGATACCTCTTCACCTCATGATACCAGGGCTTTTCTGTTACCTCTTCAGTCTCAATATCACAACAATGTGCAGGCTCGTCCAATCTTTCAATGATAATCTGGGGAGCTTCGTTGTCCCAATTGACTTTGAACATAGAAGACATTGTAGCCAGCGCGTCCGCCAACTGATTCTCCTCTCTAGGGAAGTGTTCAAAGGTTATCTCCTCGAAATGGGGAAGCAATGTCAACACATACTCCTTGTAAGGAATAAGATTTGGGTGTTTCGTATCCCACTCGCCTTTGATCTGACTGATCACGAGAGCGGAATCTCCGAAGACACTTAGAAACTTAATCCTTAGGTCAATTGCTGCTCGTAGACCCATAAGGCACGCTTCATACTCCGCCATATTGCTGGTGCAGTTGAAACATAATCGGGCGGTAAATGGAGTATGAGAGCCTTTAGGAGATATGATCACAGCGCCAATGCCATTACCCAAAGCGTTCGAAGCTCCATCAAAGTACATAGACCATCGGGATCCTTCCTCAAGTCCTTCATCCGGTCCAGGTGTCTCACAATCAGTCATTATCATGATATTCTCGTTCGGGAATACAAAGTTCATAGACTGGTAATCATCCACTGCCTGATGTGCCAAATGGTCTTCCAACACACTTCCCTTGATTGCCTTTTGGATCGTATATTGGATGTCATACTCAGTCAAGATCATTTGCCATCTGGCTATTCTTCCGGACAACACAGGCTTTTCGAAGATATACTTGATTGGATCCATCTTTGATATCAACAGAGTAGTGTGAGTCAGCATATACTGTCTCAGTCGGCGAGTAGCCCATGCCAAAGCGCAGCAAGTTTTCTCGAGCAACGAGTATCGGGTCTCGCATTTGGTAAACTTTTTGCTAAGGTAGTAAATAGCATGCTCTTTTCGGCCAGACTCGTCATGCTGACCCAACATACACCCCATTGAGTTATCGAGTACTGTCAAGTATAAGATCAGAGGTCTCTCTTCAACTGGAGGCATCAGAATGGGTGGCTCTTGGATATACTCTTTAATCCTTTCGAAAGCGGTCTGGCATTCATCATTCCAACGCACCACTTGATCTTTCTTCAGTAACTTGAAGATTGGCTCAAAAGTAGTAGTCAGGTGTGAGATGAATCGGGCAATATAGTTCAGACGTCCCAGAAAGCCTCTGACTTCTTTCTCTGTTCTGGGAGCTGGCATCTCCTGTATAGCTTTCACCTTGGCAGGGTCCACTTGAATACCTTTGTCGCTCACGATGAAACCCAGTAGCTTACCAGATCTCACCCCGAAGGTGCACTTGTTCGGGTTTAACCTCAGCTTGTACAACTTCAATCTGTCAAACAGCTTCTGCAGATGGTCAAGGTGTTCCTCCTCAGTTTGGGACCTTGCAATAATATCGTCGACGTATACTTCAATCTCATGATGGATCATATCATGAAACAAAGCAACCATGGCACGCTGATATGTTGCCCCAGCATTTTTCAGTCCAAAAGGCATGACCTTGTAGCAAAAGGTACCCCACTGAGTAACAAAGGTCGTCTTCTCCATGTCTTCGGGAGCCATTTTAATCTGATTATAACCAGAGAAACCATCCATGAAGGAGAATACCTTATGCTGAGCGGTGTTGTCAACCTGAAACGTCGATATGAGGTAGAGGGAAGTCATCCTTAGGAGTGGCCCTATTTAGATCCCTGTAGTCAACACACATTCGAACCTTACTATCTTTCTTCGGCACAGGAACCACATTGGAAACCCACTGAGGGTAAGAAGTAACTGCTAGAAAACCGGCGTCAAACTGTTTCATAACTTCAGCCTTGATTTTCTCAGACATCTCTGGGCGCATTCGGCGTACCTTCTGCTTCACGGGAGGACAGTCTTCCTTGGTAGGTAGGCGATGAACCACAATATCAGTATCCAACCCAGGCATATCTTCATAAGACCAGGCAAAGATCTCAACATAGTCATGCAGTATCTGGATCAACCGTTGCTTCACACTAAGCTCCAGATTTGCACCAATCTTGACCTCTTTCTTATTTGTCTCTGTACCCAGATTCACTGATTCTACCGGGTCTTCATGTGGTTGTATAGCCCTCTCTTCCTGAAGTAACAATCTTGCAAGTTCACCAGGCACTTCGCAATCATCTTCACCTTCGTCTTCGGCTAAGTTGATCAGACTTTCGAAGTCATAACTGGCAGTAGCAGGGTCGTTATCAGTGGGATGCAGAGTGGATGTAGATCATGATACGTGAGTGTGTGTAAAATAGCTGTTTTGAAATATATATAATAAAAGATAAACAAGGAGCGCAAGATTTGAAATGCAAGAAACGTCCAATGCTTTTATTAATGATATATGAAAATGACACACATAAAGCCCTCACAAATGAAGCCACAGTGCCCCGAGTAAGACACTGGGCCATAAAGTTTTAAAACATTGTCTGTTACATATTCAAAACAAAAAGGTTTCATTACTGGGTAACAAAATAAATAGGGATGAAGTCCTTTGCAGTCCAGTTGCTTGGTCCATCGTCGGTCGTAGGATAGATCCAGCTGTCGAATTCAGACTCTTCCACATCGTCTTCAATGGAATTCACTCCCGAGTTGCTGATGAACACGGAAGGTCTTCCGATCCGTGCATTCCGAACAGCCCTTTGAGCTTCTACAGTGAAACCCAAACCAAACTTGTTAGTCTTCTGTGTAAAATCAGGGAGTCGGCCCCAATTTGCACACTCACCCTTCTCAACAACAGCCCGGGCATCCTTTAAGGAAGCCATCTTCATAGGAGAATCTTCACTAATAGCCTCTGCTGACGCCAATGTCTGGGGAACCTCTTCAAAATGTTGAAATGGGGTCTCACTGAACTCCCCATCCATCTCTACATATAGGAAAGAGTTGAGATGGCTAACCATGTACTCTTCCTCTCCCTGTACTGTCATAATCTTCCCTTTGACCGGGTACTTCAGCTTCTGGTGGAGCGTTGAGGTTACGGCCCCGACTTTATGGATCCATGGACGACCCAGCAAACAAGAATAAGATAGCCGAATGTCTATCACATAGAACGTAGAGTTGAAGACCTGAGAACCAACCTTGATCGGGATATCAACCTCTCCATGTACCATTCTTTTAGACCCATCAAAGGCCCTGACGACAATGTTGCTTGGTTTCAGCTCCAACCCTTCACAATCCAACCGGTCTAGAGCTTTCTTAGGCAAGACGTTCAACGAGGAGCCAGTATCCACCAATACATGTGCAAGAGTAGTGCCCCTGCATTCAATGGAGACATGCAGGGCATTGTTGTGATTCTTCCCCTTAGCAGTCAAGTCGGCGTCCGAGAAACCCAACCCATTATCAACAGTCAAATTGGCCACGTAATCTGTAAACTGATCAGCTGATGTCTCTTGTGGTACGTGAGCAGTCTTCAAGAAGGTAATCAGAGCCTTGGCATGGGCCTCTGAGCATAACAACAGTGACAACATAGAAATCTTGGATGGGGTTTGCCCCAGCTACTCAACTATATTGTAGTCACTCTTTTTAATGATCTTCAGAATCTCTTCCATCTCTTGTTTAGAAGCTTCAACAGTAATCGTCTTCGGTGCCTCCGTCTGGGCAGGCACATCAGTGGTGATCCCTTTGCCCCGAGTGTCAGATGACTCGGCGACAGAGATAAGAATAGGAACTTGAACAAGAATAGCAGCAGGTACACTGGCAGGTGTAATAACAATAGGTTTTCGGGCAGTTGGTGGAGAAATATCAGGTGAGAAAAGTCTTCCGCTACGGGTGACTTTAGCAGGTCCAACAATATTGCTGACGTCGGTATCAACATCCAACTCTTGCTTAACTCCATGAAAATAAACATCAGCCCCATAGTGCCAAGGGACAACTTTATCAGAGGTATAGGGGATGGGCCCCGGAACAGTGATGATTACAGGTGCGATTCTTGGAACAGATGTAATTCTAACAGGCTTCCTCGAGGGAGCCTTGGCAGAATTGTCGAAAATGGTAATAATAGCAACTTCTTCAGTATGAACTACGAGAACAACAGTCTTCTCGAACAGAATTTCTTTACTATCCATCAGGCGTTGGACACCTGACTTCAAAAGATGGCAACCAGTTGGTAGAACATAACACATACAGTAACCTTCGCCACAACCTGGAAATAAACCGGCTAGCAAAAGGTTCTTCTTCACAATCATCAAAGGGGTAGCAATATCATTTATAGAAACCACAAACGAGTCTTCATCTATAGCATTTACTCCATGCTTGGGCATAGGAGCAGTCACAACATTAGGCCTTTCGGGCGCCTCGAACTCAACCTCCTTAGCATCAATTAAGTCCTGTATCTTATTCTTCAAAGTACAAAAATCATCTGTATTATGCCCCGGGCTATCAGAGTGATAAGCACAGCGGGCATTAGGGTTATACTTCGGTGATGTTGTATTCAGATTCTTTGGGGCTTCCCTTGGAATCACCAGATTGGTTTTCAGTAATTGTGGCAGAATCTGAGATAAGGTCATGTTGAGACAGGTGAATTGCCTTCGAGGTCTTTCGTCCTTTTGTTGATTGTTGTGCTGAGGAGCACCAACAAGCTTTGAAATAACAACCGCATTAACAGCTTGGCGGTGTTCAGGTCTATTATGTCTTCTCGAACTATAGACAACACTTGACTCTTTCTTAAATGGCTTCTTCTCGGTGCTTGATGAGGCACCCTTCTGTATCTTTCCAGCCTTAATACCAGCCTCAATCCTTTCACCAGTCATTATTAGCTCTGTAAATCCAGGCGAAGACCTTCCAATCAGGTGGTTGAAAAATGGACCAAACAGGGTCCCTAGAAACATGTCCACAAGCTCCTGATCAGCCAAGGGTGGTTGCACTCTTCCGGCGAGATCTCTCCACTTCTGAGCATAATCTTTGAATCCTTCACCCGTTCCCATTGACATACCCTGGAGTTGGGTACGCGTAGGAGCGAGGTCAGAGTTGTACTGGTACTGCATGTATAAAGCAATAGCCAAATCTTCCCAACTGCGAATACTGGCTCCGTCCAACTGGTAGAACCACTCAAGCTGAGTCCCTGAGAGACTGTCTTGAAAGAAATGGATCCATAGGTTTTTATCAGCGGTGTACGGCTGAATCTTCCTCACATATGACCGGAGGTGCAACTTCAGACAAGAAACTCTGTCATACTTAGCAAAGGCTGGTGCCTTGAACTTGTGGGGAATCACTACCCCAGATGATAGACCCAGATCACCAAAGTCCAGACCAGGCACTTTCTGAACTTCCATAGCACTCAACCGGTCTTCCAGTTGCTTGTATCTATCCTCAGCAGGAGGATACTGTTCTTCGTCGAAGTCTGTCTTGTTGTCGGAGACCACAGGGCTAGGAGCCCTTCTTTCCTCTTGACTATCTTTCCCTCCAGATGAGGTGGTAAAATCAACTTCATTCTGTAGCCTGTTTCCAAACCTGTGCCCTGTGTTAAACAAGATTGTCCTCTTCTTCTTCTTCTTCTTTTTCTCTTTCAGAATCAGGGTCTTCAGGTCTTGCTGACCCTTAGCTAGATTCATGAACAGCTCTTGGAATTGGGCATTCTGGGCCTGTAGGGCCTTGATGGCTTGCTCAGTTGAAGGTTCAGCAGACATGATGAGTGCTGAAATAAACAACGAAGAAGATAAGAGACCCGTAATGGGTACCTGTTATGAAGTGCATGGGATGAAATGCGTATGACATGATTTCAAAGACAATCAGGAGATTCAAATTTGTAAACAAGAAATGAAACTCACTTTATTAGATAAACTTTGAAATTCAAATTGTTCAACACATTGCCCTTAAGGAGTTACAAGAATGGAAATACTGAAAAGTAAATAAAAACTGGAAAGGAAATAATCAAAGGACAATCAATGCTCACATGGTCTCTTCTTGTCGGTGCGGACATAGTCATTGAGAATCCGCTCGCTCTCCAACTGCCTAGTCAACCTCTGGATCTTCTGCTCTTGCTCGTTGAACTTTTCTCGATAAGCATCTCGTTCCTCTCTCAGTTGTATCCAAGACCTTTTCAGTGCCCCAATGTCGGTGGGCATGTAAGGATGGAGGATGGTAGGAAGAACCCCCTCTTCATTAGAAACTTCAACAGTGACAGGCCGGACGGCTTCATATGGCATACCCAGCTTTTGGGCACGGATGCGGACCCATCTGAGATATGGCTCCATTGGAAGGGAAGTCTTTGGACCCAGCTCGTGTGGATCAGATCTATGAACTCTATCCCAAGCCCTTATGAATCTCCGGCGTTGTTCATCGCTATCCCCTTGAAAATCAAAGATGATACTGGGCATTAGCATCTCATGAGGTCCTTCTCTTCTAGCTCTCCCAAACTGACGTAAAGCCAAGCACGGGTTGTAAGAAATTCCTCCATGGGTTCCTATCAGTGGAACATTTGGATACTCCCCACAACGGTCAATAATAGCCACCTCGTCCATACCCTTGAGAGTCCAGATGATATCATTGTGCGAGAGAGACATAACTCTATAAGCCCAACCCATGCCTTCTTTGTTCTTCAGCACTGATTTGGGGAGGTGAGAAATAAACCACCTCTCCAATAATGGAGCACAACACATCAAGGTTCCCCGCTTTCGGGCAGTACGAGCATAGAGCTGATGAAGGATGTCACCCAAGAGAGTGGGTACAGGATTACGAGAGATGAAGACTTTTACCGTATTCACATCAACAAAAGAGTCAGAGTTCGGAAAAAAAACCAAGCCATATATTAGAAGAGCCAGAATATCCTCGAATGCCTTAAAGTCTAGACTATCCCAGAAATAGTTAGCCTTACCAACGAAGAACTTAGTCAGAAAGCCCTTTGCTCCACTTCTAGTCTCCCAATTGGCCATTACCTCATACTTTGTCAAATGAAGGGCTGAAGCAATCTCTTCTGGCCTAAGGGTCTTCTCCCAACCAGTAAACGGGGTCTGCTCCAGAATAGAGATACCGAGCAGATCAGAGAACTCTTCTAGGGTGGGAACCAGCTGGTAGTCCTGGAAAGTAAAGCAATGGTACAACGAATCATAGAATTGGACCAAAACACTCATCATCTGCTCGTCCAATTTGGAGGTGACCAAACTGAGAAGATAACCATGTCTCCTGAGGAAGGAAGTAGTATCAGGCATCTTTGCAATCAACTCTTTGAGCAAGGTGGGAACCTGGAACAGTTGATCCAGATGGTATTCCTACGCATGGGCATCATGATGACCTACAAAACAGAACAAAGATGAATCCCTCCTGTCTTTGAAATAGGTTAGTCCAATGCAAGATGTATGAAATGTTATGATGTCATGATGTCATGATAGAAATCACACCACAAGTATCCACAAATAGCAAACATGGTAAAGACACACAAGTCACACAGAGAGCCCTTAGATTTCAGGCTGGCAAGGAGCTTAGGTACTACCCTCTTTCAGTTCAGTTGGTTTAAACCTGTCCTAAAAATAGTAACCGGGTTCTAGAGGATCTCGATATCACTGACTACCCTCAATCGGTCATAATTCCCGTTTAGCAACCTTTTCTTGTGGCCGGAATCATCGCGAGAGTTTAGTCTCAATGAGTGTAGCATACTGCTACTGTTCTATGGCCAAGTTGGTCAATTTAAAGGTTCTAAGGTCAGTTGGTGCTTAATGACCCCTTAGATGACCCATATTATCCTTGTTCCAACACAAAGGATATCGGTACAATCTAAAGTGCCACACCAACGTAGCTACTGCTTCAACCGTATCGGTCTACGCCGTACAATTCCCTCACAATTTATTGCTACTTACCTAAAGGGTATCCCCCAGATCCGGGTTAGGATCTATAGTAACTCTGATACAACCCACAAATGTAAATCATACAAAGCAAACAATTGAAAACACAATGATCTAATCCTAAGGTACTCCCCACTTATTAATAATAGTCCCCAGCAGAGTCGCCAGTTCTGTGATACGGTGGGAGAGAACTGACTGTTTTTGGAATGCTGGTTTGCGTTTTGCGTTTGTTTTTGCAAAATGTCGCGGTAAGCAAGAGTCGCCACCGTCTTTTATTTTATCCAACAAGGAAAGGAAAAAAGCACATAAAAATTCCTTTTTGAGATATTTCTCGGGTTCGGGGGTAGATTATAGAAAGGGAAGGTGTTAGCACCCTTTCTATCCGTGGTTATCCACGGGCTCTTAGGTACTTGCTCAAAGTGTTTTCAAAAATTGCTTTTCTTTGTGTTTGTGGGTTTGAAAGGAGTTTTTTGTTTGAAAAGTGTAAGTGCGAAAAGTTTTATTTTGTTTTGAGAGAGCAAGTACTTAAGAACCATCTACCTACTCGAAAAAGGAATCAATCTGTACTAATGTCCTTTAGACAATGCTATCCCACTATTGATGAGTAGGTAGCATCGTTGTTGGAGTTTTAAGGGTCAATTCGATTAAGGGACGTGCGGTCACTAAAGCAATGTTAGGACGCCTTAGCGGTAACCCTAATGTCTTAGATCATTTTTCCGAGTCAACCGTTTCGAGGCAACTATGATCTTTGGACAAGAGGGCGACCTCTAAAACTTCCTATACTTAATGACCACTTTCGAAGGCAACCAAGTGAGGTGTACCCTAAGAGTGCGCATGTGCGAGTGTGTTGTTTCGGTTAATTTCATCTTTGTACATGTCAATGGTTATCTATGTTGATTTTAGGCTCAAACATTTGATCTTGTCATGCATTCCCTATTACCAAACATCTAACAGTTTATAAGTTGTGGAAATTAAATTGCGGAAATTAAACTAACTATTACAAGGCGTCGGGTATTTACATCGCCAAAAACAACCCTTGAAATTAAAATGCGGAAAGTAAATAAAGCGGTAAAATAATTAAAGTCCTAATTAAACTATTACATTCCGGGAACAAATACAATATTGGATAAAAGAAAGTAAATCGCGTGCAAAAATTAAATCGGGCGAGTTTTTAGGGTTTTGACCCTTTTTTGAAAGAAAGTGATTTTTTGGTTATTTTTGAATTAAAAGGAGATTAAATTAAGTTAACAATTAAATAAATTAATTAATTAATTAAAAAATATATTTTTTGATTTTTGGGTATTTAAAGAAATAAAATAAATTTGATTTAAAGTTAGTGAAACCTAATTATCTACATTGATTTTAAATATTGCAAAAATATTAAAAGTTAAACCTAATTAAAACTAAATTAATTGAATTAATATTTATTTACAAAAATAAAATGCTGAATTTAATTTTAATAAATAAAATATATTTTTTGGTTTTTTTGATTTTATTAAGAAAAAGATTAATTGGTTAGTGATTAAATAATAAAAATAATAATACAAAACAATTAAATAAAAGAAATAGGAAATAGAAATAAAAATACTCAGGGGGTTCTGGGCCCAAAAGGAGGTAAGAATTGCAATTTTTTAGGCCCATTACGTTGCAAGCCTGGTTGACTTTCTGATTCTCCACACGCTGGTTGACTTGAGAGCATGATAGTCATCACATCTGGACCACCAGATCTGGCCTTGGGCCATCTGGCGTTTGGAGATTTGAAGGAGTATGATGGACCACACTTGCTGAAGCGCGTTGGATTTCCTGAAGAAAAATAATAACATGCAAATATGGGGACTTGGGATTCGAACCCAGGTCCTATGAGCCACTGAACAACACGCTTACCACTACACCACTACCTTTCAATCGTTAGTGGATTAGATAACAATTATTATATGGGAAACAAATAAAATGCCAGAATTAAAAAATAAAAAGCGTGAAAGTTTGAATGGTGCAATAGGATGGGGACACGTCTTCGTCCCTGTCCTCATATTTACACAGAGGTTACCTGCGGATTTAAATCCACAGCAAAAGGCATAGGTCCAATCCAAAATCCATCTCAGGCCATATAAATGGAGGGTGATACCATGGATGAACTCGTCTCGTTCCCCTGAGTAAGATAGTACCCTTCTCACAAGCCAATTGTCTCTGTAATGGAAAGCCCTAAAAAAAACCTAAAAAACCTTTCAATGGCGTTTTGGATTATAGGTCAGATAAATACAATCAAATAATATAGAAAGCATGGAAATTGTTTGGTGATTGCAAATATGCCATTAGTTTCTTGTAATGATGCGTAAATCTTGAAACACGAAAGCAAGTTCAGAGGGAGGTCGTATGTCACTTACAATGCGTTTGAGGAGGTGAATGGCCTTGCTTTTGATTGCTACAGACTCAGTGGATGTCTAGCAATTGATTCACGTTGAGTTTTGGTTCTGAATTGGCCTCTAAGATTGATTTTAGTTTCAAGCTTTTTTGATAATTTTCCAAGTTTTGTTCTTGTGATTTTGCAGCCTCTAACCTCTAATTCTCGTGCCTTTAGCTTGTATATGTAATGAGCATTGGATTAGGTTAACATTTGTGGACTCAATCTTGGTGCATTGATGTTTTAGGATTTGATTTGATCCTCCATGAAAAACCTTCCAAAATTGTCCAAATTCCATCTTTTTGTTCATGATATGGTGAGATACGAGTTTGATCATGTCCATGATGACAATTAAGGTCTGTAACAATCAAAAAGATCCTAAATGATCAATATTTGGATTTTATTTGGATTTAAATTGATTTAAAATGAATTAATTCAATAAAAATCAAATAAAATAGAAAAATTAATAAATGGACACAAGGCTGGAGCTAGGACACGTGTGTAGTGTGACAAAACCAAATCAAGTGGAAAAGAATGGGCCCATTTGACAAAATTTGACGTTTTGGGGATAGTTGACTTTTGGCAATTTTGCAAAAATGCCCAACTTCAACAATGCATAACTTCTTCAATTTTGAACTTTTGGAAGTGTTCTTGGGCTTTTTAGAAAGCTTGAGATATTCTCTAACCAACCCTTTTTGTCTAATCTCATTTTTATATTCCATTCTCAAGTTATAAGCTTTGGAAAAAAGGTGTTTTTGTTTACTTTCAAAAATGACCTATAATGTCCAAATTTATAACTTCTTGTGAGTGCATTTTTTGATCTTGGGGTGTGAAGATGGATTGTATGAAATTTAATCCTCTTCAAAATGAGATTTGGATGGGTCATTTCTCATAAAGTATGAGAAAGTTATGCTTGGTCAAAGTTGAGTTGACTTTTCCTTCAAAACCCTAATTTAGCAACTTTTGAGTCTTGATGAATTTTGAGCAATCCTTGATAAATCATGATCAACCATTGATCAAAGGATGAAATATCCTTCAAAATGAGAATGTTGACAAAAAATCTTGAAGTTTGACTGTATTTGAGTCACAGTTGACTTTTGCCCTAGCAAAGTCGATTTTTGGACCTCTTGAGCAATTGACTGACCAAACTTCCTCTGCAAGGCTTGAAATTTGACATGGATGAGCTTGAGAACATAATAGGACATTGGGGAGAATTTGAGGTCATTTGGATGCAAGGACCTTGATGCAACACAAAACCCTAATTTGGGGTTGACTGCCTTAGGAGATGATTTGATTGTCCAACTCTTGAGTAATCTTGAGCCATTTGGAGATTATTCTTGCAATGTCTTGAGAAATATGGGAGGGAAAATTTTGGGGTACAACAAGGATGATGGATATAAATAACCTTACATTTATGACAACCTCTTTTAATGTTTAGCTCTTACACCCGATCCTATGTCGTGTCTTAAAAAGCCATCTCTAGAACTCAAAGAACTACCCAAGAATCTAAGATATGAGTTTTTGGACGAAGAGATGAATCGCCCAGTTATAATTAACGCCACTCTTGGTCAAAACGAAACAAATCAACTCTTAGATACCATTTCCCGCTCAAAAGGAGTTGAGGGGCATGCTCGTCTTTACAGAGTTTCAGGATCTTCTATAAATAGCAAGTTTATTTCATTTTCGTTTTCATCCAAACTTAGATGCAAACTTAGATCTATTCAAGTTACTGCTTAGGCATATATTACTACTTTGTAAAGTGATAATCTTCTCACATCGGGAAGTTATCACACTTGAGTGTGCGAGTTTGTATTCAAGTTTGGAGCACTTTGGTTGAAGTTTATCATACTATCTTTTACATTTCCACGACTTGTATCAGATTCAAGCCTCTGATTGGAGCAAGGTTATAATTTAATTGCTTTCATTTATTTTATGCTCTTACCATAGTCTACATGTTTTATAGACTCTAAATGCTCTTACCATAGTCTACACGTTTTATAGACTCTAAACGCTCTTACCATGGTCTACACGTTTTATAGACTCTAAACGCTCTTACCATAGTCTACACATTTTATAGACTTTAAACGCTCTTATCATAGTCTACATGTTTTATAGACTTTAAATGCTTACCATGTCTAGCTAAATTTATTAGGGTTAGAATGTAAGGATCGAATCATAACTATGTTCTGCATGCCATGCTAATAGAAATACCTTTGGGATGTTTTAGTTTTTAATACTGGTTTAAATGTGTTTAAAAGTTTATGGGTAAGATCGAAAGCCGTCCATACTTGAGATTAAGCCAGATTAGTTCTTAACCAAACGAAAAGAGCGAAAGCAGTTCGTTTGGTTAAGTAGAATTACTTGATATAATTTTAAAAAACAATTTTGAAACTATTTGCGGACGCGTTTGTGGGATTAAAATCTGATTCTTGGTCAAAAGCCAAGGATCTCTTTAAGTTAAGTTTTCCAAATTAAAACACTTTTTTACTAAGTCAAAAAAACTTATTTCTTAAAAATAGGTTTACTTCTTTAACGCGTTAGGCACCCTTTATAAGTGACAATAAAGGAATTTAATTTAAAGAGTAAACTCGATTCTTTGTATGCGAAAGCTACAAGTTCTTGTTAAACAGTTCTTTGCTATAAATGGAAAATATTGCCCAAAAGTAAATACTATACATGCGTGCTAGGATACTGTCTGATCTCGTGATTTACATTCGATCCCGTTTGTTTTATCTCTTTAATTTTATTCGCTTTTATTTCCCTGTACTGAACTCAATCCCTTACTGATCTGCCTTAGATAAACACCTTAACAATAGAGTCAATAGATTGACAATTGGTCTCTGTGGTTCGATAATCTTATATATTCTTTCGATAGGTTGTGCACTTGCAATTATAATTTAGACTATACAGTAAAAGCCCATCAGATAAATGAAAATAAAAGGTCCTAATTAACTATTACAACTTGTGAACAGTTACATCAATATTGTAATAATAATAAAGCGCGCGATGAAATTAAGATCGGGGAGAAATTAGGGTTTTGACCCTTTTAACCTAATTAAAAGGAAATTGTTTTTGTTGTTTTAATAAAAGAATTAAGTTTTCAAATTAAGTACAAAAATTAATTAGCGATTAAATTAATTCATGAAAATAATAACATGACCTATTTTTGTGTTTTTGTTATTTTAAGAAAATAAAATAAAATAAAGTTAGAAATAAAAACCTAATTATTCTAATTAGTTTTAATTATTTACAAAAAGAAGTTAAAGTTTTACCTAAAATTAAAATCTAATTTAATTAATTAATTTTTTGATTAAAAAAAATCTAAACCTAATTTGTGAAAAGTGTTATTTTTTATGATTTTTTTGATAAAAGAAAATAATTAATTGTTAGAAAAATTAAAAAAATAAATTAAATAAAACAAATAAGTAAAAAAAGAATAGAGAAAGAGATTTGGGCCTGCAAGCAAATGGAGGGGGTGTGTGGACAACAATCTGGGCCCAAGACCATGAAGTCCACGCTTGACTTTTTTGAGATTCCATGCCATGCGTTGACTAGGCTCCATGGTGTTCCTCCATTGATGGCCTATGGATTTGGTCTCCTGACACTTGGCTGGCTGGATTGTGAGGATATATGGTGGACCCTGGGTTTGTATACGCATGAGATCACCTGAAAGAAATTAAGAAAAATACAAATGTTGGAGGCAGGGGTCGAACCCCTGACCTCAAGCTTCCTAACGCCTTAACGCTTGCCTGGCTACCACTGGGCCAATTGTTCTATTTGTTATAATAATACAAAATACTAATCAAATATAAAAAAGGCCCTATGTATCAAATCAGCGCGCGTTTTTTCAAACAGGCCAATGGTTGCTCGCCAGCTGGTCATCTTCCTCCTTGGATCTGTTGGTAAAAGTTCCAAACTTTTACCTACGGACGTTTGTCCGTAGCTACAAGTCCTGCAAATCTCAAAACTCAACACAAGCGTGATAAATAAAAACGAAGGCCATGGACAACTTCGTCTTGACCTGCTGAGTTCATTGGTGGCCCTTTCATGGCCCAATTTTGCCTGTAAACAAAACTCCTAAATCGAACCATAAAACCCTAGCTATGGTGAAATCCAATACAAGCCATGAAAATGCAATCAAATGTTAAAGGAAGCTTGCAAACATGATGGTGATCAAGAATATATCATTAATTCATGCTATCAATGTCTAAATCATACAAACCGAATTCAAGAATACATGGATGTCGTGATGGACTTACAGCGCGATATAGGGCCTGGAAATGCTTGCTTTTGATTGCTTTTGCTTGATGAGGATCCCAGGAATCGATTGGATGGTCCAAGGGTCTTGAATTGGCCTCTAAGTACGAATTCGATTCACCACTTTTTCTTGTTTTTTCAAGTTTTGTTTCTGGTTCATACGCCTCTTTCTCTAGCCTCTTATGGTCTGCATTCCTTCTATATGTATTGAGGAATATATTAGGGTTGAAAGAATGATCATAATCTTCCTCCATTATTGAAATTGATTGTGATTTAATACAGTTGAAAACCATTCCAAAAATAGTCCAAATCCAATCTTTTTGGGCACCTCATGCCTTTACACGAATTTGAATACTTGCCAACTGGATTTGAGACCTGAAACAAGTACAAAATCTTGAGTTTTCAATGCTTTAGATTTTTCCATGATTTATTTTGATTAAAATTGATTTAATTCAAATCAAAATCAAAATAAATAATAAAAACAAGATAATGACAAGTGGCAAAGGCTAGGGATCGTGGACCATGTTTCCAACTCAAAACAAGTGAAAAAGATTGGGCCCATTTGGTAAAAATTGAAGTTTTAGGCATAGTTGACTTTTGGCAATTTTGCAAAAAGGGTCAACTTCACCAATGCATAACTTACTCAATTTTGACTCTTTGAAGGTGTTCTTGGACTTTTTAGAAATCTTGAGATATCCTCTAAGAAAACCTTTTGGTCTCATATCAATTTGATATTCCATGCTCATGTATGAAGCTTTGACAAAAAAGGTCTTTTTGTTGACTTTTCAAAATGACCTATAATGTCCAAATTCATAACTTCTCGTGAGTGCATATTTTGAACTTGGGAGATGAATATGGATTATAGAGAATTGAATCCTCTCCAAAATGAGCTTTGGATGGGTCATTTCTCATAAATTATGAGAAAGTTATGCTTGGTTAAAGTTGGGTTGACTTTTCCTACAAAACCCTAATTTAGCAACTTTTGAGTCTTGGTGAATTATGAGAAATCCTTGGTGAATCATGATCAACCATTGATCAAATGATTAAATATACTTCAAAATGAGGATGTTGACCAAAAATCTTGAAGTTTGACTGTATGTGGGCCACAGTTGACTTTTGCCCTAGCACAGTCGATTTTCAGGCCTTTGAGCAATTGACTAAGCAAACTTTCTTTGCATGGCTTGAAACTTGACATGAATGATATTGAGAAAATATTAGGACAATGGTGAGCATTTGGGATCCCTTGGACTCAAGTATCTTGATGCGACATGAAACCCTAATTTGAGGTAGACTGCCTTAGGAGGGAGCTTGTATGGTCAACCCTTGGACTTTCTTGAGCAACTTAAGGATCTTTCTTGAAATGTTTTGAGAAATATGGGAGGACAAATTTTGGGGTACAACAGCTTCCCCTGTTCAATCTTCTTAAACCTGAGGATGTAGATTGGCTTTCGTGCCTTTCGTGATCCGAAGGTGGAAGAGGATTGAACACTAGAGTGCCCAGAAATTTGCACTCGCATGAAGTGGTATCCGTTTTGCAATGTTGGGAATGGGCTTACAGATGCCATTTGGAAATTGCTGACGAGGGGATGGGCTTAAAGATGCCATCTGAAGGAGTGTCGATCGCATAAGAGATTCCTAAGCGAGAGCTTATATACCTGTTGTTGAGGAAGATTCCTCTGAGGAATGTTGATCTCTGTCTTGAGAGAAATATAATTTTAGGAGCTTCAGTCGTCCTTTATCCTACTGGGGAATCATCTCTGTTGAATTTTAGGAACTTCGGTCGTCCATTATTCTACTGAGGAATCATCTCTGTTGAAATTTAGGAACTTTGGTCGTCCGTTATTCTACTGAGGAATCATCTCTGTTGAAATTTAGGAACTTAGGTCGTCCGTTATTCTACTGAGGAATCATCTATGTTGAAATTTAGGAACTTCGGTCGTCTGTTATTCTATTGAGGAATCATCTCTATTGAAATTTAGAAACATCGGTCGTCTGTTATTCTACTAAGGAATCATCTCTGTTGAATTTTAGGAACTTCGGTCGTCCGTTATTCTACTGAGGAATCATATCTATTGAATTTTAGGAACTTCGGTCGTCCGTTATTCTACTGAGGAATCATCTCTGTTGAATTTTAGGAACTTCGGTCGTCCGTTATTCTACTGAGGAATCATCTCTGTTGAAATTTAGGAACTTCGGTCGTCCGTTATTCTACTGAGGAATCATCTCTGTTGAAATTTAGGAACTTCGGTCATCCGTTATTCTACTGAGGAATCATCTCTGTTGAAATTTAGGAACTTCGGTCGTCCGTTATTCTACTGAGGAACCATCTCTGTTGAAATTTAGGAACTCCGGTCGTCCGTTATTCTACTTAGGAATCATCTCTATTGAAATTTAGGAACTTCGGTCGTCTGTTATTCTACTGAGGAACCATCTCTGTTGAAATTTAGGAACTTCGGTCGTCCGTTATTCTACTGAGGAATCATCTCTGTTGAAATTTAGGAACTTCGGTCGTCCGTTATTCTACTGAGGAATCATCTCTGTTGAAATTTAGGAACTTCGGTCGTCCGTTATTCTACTGAGGAATCATCTCTGTTGAAATTTAGGAACTTTGTTCATCCGTTATTCTACTGAGGAATCATCTCTGTTGAAATTTAGGAACTCCGGTCGTCCGTTATTCTATTGAGGAATCATCTCTGTTGAAATTTAGGAACTTCGGTCGTCCGTTATTCTACTGAGGAATCATCTCTGTTGAAATTTAGGAACTTTGGTCGTCCGTTATTCTACTGAGGAATCATCTCTGTTGAAATTTAGGAACTTCGGTCGTCCGTTATTCTACTGAGGAATCATCTCTATTGAAGAGGAAAGTTGAATTTGAACTACTATCTGGTCGTGGTCCAGGCTTTGTATTGGTAAGATTGACGACTATCTGGTCGTAATCCAGGCTTCGTGGTGTTTGATACTGTTATCCGGTCGAATCCAGGCTTCACAATATGTTGTAGAGATCAAGATACTATCCGGTCGCCTGGGCTTCATAGCTTGAATTTTGCGAGAATTTGATTGTATCTTTTCTGAAAGGTAAATGTTAATTGTATGTAATGCATGATATGTATCAAGCAATGATGTTCTCAAAATAAATGAGATTGTGTTGTATGATGCGTATGCGTATGTCATGATGTATGGATATGTAATGTTTTTTATGATATCCGCTAGCTGGGGAAAATAAATCCCGGATTGCTGCTGGAGAAAAGCGTTGAATTCTTTGTTCTCGCTGGGGATAGTGAATGAAGATGATTGTGAGCATAATCCTGTAGGAGAGAATAACTCCACTGGGGAATAAACTGACGAGAAAATGACTTTGTGGGGAAGAGATGCTTTGCTAGAGAATCTGTTGATAAACTCAGCTGGGGATGAGTTACCGTTGCTGGCGAGGAAAGTTTCTATTTGTGAAAGAAATGAACTCCGCTGGGGATGATTTTCCAGTTGCGACTTCACTGGGGATAATCTTTTAGACTCTACTGGGGACAATCCTCCAGACTCCACTGGGGATAATCTTCCAGACTCCACTGGGGATAATTTTCTTGTGCTGATGATAGATAAACTCTGCTTGGGGAGAATCTTACCGACTCATTCGCAGTTGCAAGCCTCAGCTGGGGAGAGCTATGTCCCATTTGAGATAGCTAACATCACTGTCTTTTTCTTATTCTAGAGGGAGTGAATGTTACTGGAACGCATGCTGAGGATATGACGATGACTTCGCATCAAGACTTTTATGCCCCTGTTTCTGTGGGAGAAGGTTCCTGCGGAGGCCTTGTGGATCGAGTGTTATCCCCACTTATGAGGTGCTTGGTAACTTTCGATCGAAATGATAAGTCTTCTTCTGGTAGGCAAGTGATGAGACGTCGGGACATAGTTATACGCTTTAATCCCTAACTTTTGCCTGGACTATCTTTTCAGATTTTTAGTCCATCGGGATACCCTTTCTTGCCCAATCCGCCTTTTCAGTTTTTCTACTTGTCGGGTGTACAAATCTTTTTTTATCCCTAATTTTTGCCCGAACCTTTTTGGTTCGTTGGGATACCCTTATTTTTTCCTAGGCCAGTCAACCTAACGGGTCTTTGTTCACACGCAGTATTTTCTGACTATGTCCATGCTCTCAGAGTGTATGGGGTTGTCACTGTCGGTAGTGTTGTGTTGCCATACTACTAGAAGATGTTTGTTTGATCATGCAAGATTCGTTTCTGGAATTTATGTCCAATGCCCCAAGTGATTCAGATGGAAATTTGCCCCTGGCTATTTGGCATCTTTGCGAGATTCCTTGAATCTTGACTTGACTGCCCCAGATGATAGACAATGATCATGCCGTGCCCCTTGGTTGGAAGTGTTTTTCCACTTGAGGGGATCCTTTTTATTGAGAAGGTTTTTTGTTCACTAGATATTCGTCGTGCGAATTTCTCTGTTGTTGAACAAATAGTCATATGCAAACAATGTTATTTTAAGAATGCAAAGCTTATGTCTGTCTTGAAATTTTAAAAAAAAATGCATTTTTCAGTAAAACAAGCAAATTTTGTAATATGTGATGTCAACTCAGGATTTACAGCAAGTCCTACAGGAGTCAGGATACCTTTTGTAACGATATGCTTTCGAACTAACCCATGCTTCAGCTAGGACTTTTAAGGGTTATAACGTGGCCTGGTTCACGGTTCAAGAAACAAAGGATAAAGGCTCAAATTTTATTTGTACCCACCCGTTCTTCGTGATGTTCTTTGATCCTAAACTCAGCTAATTGTGCATTTAGAACCCCAGTTGAGTTCTGGAATATTGTCCTTGATGTTCCGGTGATGGTTCGGATACTGACAATTTATTTTGAATAGGCAGTCATTTCTTTTTGTTGAGGGTTTGTAGGACCTCTTTCTTTTTGATTTTATTATCCCTGTCTTTTTTTCCTGAACTATTTCTTTTTGTGATTACAGTCAACGGGATGCCCCAGTTTTTCTTAAGTCTCCTTCATAGGTTTTGACTTAACGGGCCTTTATTTTGAAAAATAATGAATGCCTGCTTGGATGATTATGCGGAACCATCACCATCTTCTGATTCAGAAGGACGTCTTCGATGCCATTCATTGTGCACCTGGATTAACTGAGAAAACTACCCTGCCCCAGGTTGTGATTAAGGGTTTTAATTTGTGTGAAAGAAAAACTCCTACTTCTTTGGCTCAAAGGGTTTGACTAGGGATTATCTTCCTTATAACTCCACTGTTTAGGATTTGAAACAACGCATGTACATCGTCAGCGGGGTCCATTCAAAAGCATACTGTAGAGATCGTGGTATCGTTTTTGTCATCCTCCCTCTAAAGGCTTACAGTTTTTTAGTCGAGAGTTGAATATCACGAAATTAAATAAGAACGCATTTTTTGAAATAGTGAATACGAATGGATTGATTCAAAACAGACATATGCAATGCATTAATGAAATAATAAAGTTTTGACATGACTAAATGTTTGAACAATCAAAAGAAAATTATAAATTGAAAATTCTAATGAACAAAAAGTCTTCTTGTGAGAACTTGTCACTTCAGATGGTGTTGTACCCCAAAATTTGCCCTCCCATATTTCTCAAAATATTTCAAGAAAAATTCACAAGTCCAACCCGGCGCATCATATTCAGGTATTCTTTCGCCAAGATATCTCTGATAACGTATTCTCAAATTCAGGTTCGGCTCAAGAGTCAATTCTTTAAAGAAGGTATCCGAATGTGTGAGTTTTCTCGAAGAAATATGGTGAAAAAGTGTGCTGAAAGTGCAGTTTTTACGCGCTAAAAAATTCATAACTTGAAGATCGTGGCTCGTTTTGAACCCGTTCCGGTGGCCAAAATTCCATCTTGACATTATCTACGTTTTCATCTCTCGCGGCTGGAAGCCAATTTCGATCAGAAGGTCTTCAAAAATGTGGATTTATCAAGTATTTTTGCACAGAAAATTTGTGACAGAAGTTTATTTGCGTCATGTTCAGAAAATCATAACTTGGTCGATTTTCATCGTATCGAGCTGGTGCCGGCGCCAAAATTTCACAAATTAAGGTGACTACATTTTCACAGAAGGTATTGAGTTCAAACGATATTCAAAAGACCTTCATTTTTTGCTCAGAGTGTGTGACACGCCGAAAATCCTGAATGCTGAATATTATTTCATCTGGGCCGAAACTTCGAAAATTCATAACTCGGTCAATTTTTATCGGATTGGACTCATATTTTTACACAAGGTCACTGACTCATAGATCTACAACTTTGCTTCAAAAGTCGAGACCAAATTATGCACCGATCAATACCAGTTTTTTATTGAAGAACGTGTCAGAGTCGACACTGGAGCCCAAAATAAGTTTGTTTGAGCTGAAACTTCAAAAATTCATAACTAATTCACCGTTTATCCGATTGAGCCGATTTTCGGACAGGAGTTAGTTATCGATGTCGGCTACATTTTGTTTTCACATTTCAACTTCAAAAATTGCACTTAAGTCCCTGCGATTTAGCCTGGAAAGTGACGAACTCAAGTGAACATTGGAGGCTCAATTGCACATTCAAAGCCCATTTTCTTTACCCTAATTTTCATTATATAATCACCTTCTTTTCACACAAACCAGAGAGGAGAAAAAAGAGAGAAAAAACCTTGCCACAACACTGTTAGAATATCAAATTCTTTCAAGAACCCTAAAACCTTGAAATCCTTATTACAAATCCCTCTCTCACTACAAACAAGTCATCACAGTTACAAACCAACACCTCACTACTTCTTCAGTAAGGGTAAGGCTGGCTTGATCTCCATGATCCAAAGACATAAAAGCATTCACGTCACTAATTTTCCAGTAAGGGTAAGATTGATTTGATCTCCATGATCAAAAGGGCATAAAAGCATTCATGTCACTACTTTTCCAGTAAGGGTAAGGTTGATTTGATCTCCATGATCAAAATGGTATAATCATTCATACATGCCATATTGTGCCTAAACATTAAATTTCTTCATATATTGGCTTTATTTGCATTTTATGATTTTATTTAATGTGTTCATGAGATTCAACACTGCAGATTTAGACAGGATCCCATGCAGGTTCATTAAGGAATGTTGAGGCCAAAACACAAATGGCCAAAAGCCAAAAGCCAAATGGCCAAAGTAGAACAACTTATGCATGACACCAATACATGGCGAGGAATGTTAAGGAACGTTGAAGGCAGAACACAAATGGCCAAAAGCCAAAAGCCAAATGGCCAAAACAAAACAGTTTACACATGACGCCAATAGCTGTTTCACCCTCCAATCAGGCTCGTATACTCCTAAACTCCCTCTCTATTTGTATTATGTTCCTTTAATTAAGTAATCGTTATTATTTTTATTAATCACTAACCAATTAACATTTTTTTCCTAATAAAATCAAAATACAAAATATGTTTAATTATTATTAATCTCATCATTAATCTATTTTTTATAAATAAATAACTAACAATTAATTTAGTGTAATTTAGGTTTTAAATTTCAATCTTTTCTTAATAAATAAAAATATATAGAATTAGGTTTTTTAACATTTTTTCATCCTTTTCTTAATCAATTTTTTCTCATTTATTTATTATTATAATTACTATTTATTTTTGTAAATAAACATGCATATTAATTAATTAGTAAATTAGAGTAACTTTAATATTTTTTTTTATTAATAATTAAAATATTTAGAACTAGGGTTTCCTCTTAATTTTAATTTTCTTTATCTTCATAAATACCAAAAAATAATAAAAACATCTTCTTTTCTTTAATTAAATAATAATAGATTTTAATTTCGTTTAATTTCAAGCAAAGGGTCAAAATCCTCGGACATTCAATTTCAATTTCTTTCCACGCATTTATTTTCTTTTCGAATATTATGTAACTGCTCAAGGATTGTAATAGTAATTAGGTCTCTTTTTACTTTCCGCATTTTTATCAAACGGGTCTTTGTACTTTGGCGATGTATAGACCTGCGCCTTGTAATAGCGTAACTTTAACTTCCGCACTCTTAAAACTGCTAAACTTTGCATGAAAGAATGTATGGCCTAAATTAAAAACAAGCGTAGATCACCATGATACATGTACAAGATAAAATATAACATGAAAATAACACACATATTCACAAACCACTCTTAGGGTACGCCTCACTGTTGCCTTGCCCTCGAAACGTGGCCGTCGAGTATAGGACGTTTTAGTAAGTCCTTATGTCCATGACATGATCCAGTTGCCTCGGAAAAGTTGCCTCGAATTAAAAAAGGATCAATGGCATAAGGGTAGCTTCTAAGGTGTCCTACTGTTGCTCTGGTGACCACATTGTCCCTACAAATGAATTGACCCGAACACCTCCAATGGTGGTGCTACCTACCTCTCAATGGTGGGATGGCATTACCTTAAGGACATTTACACAGCCTAATTCCTTAGGGTAGGTAAATGACTCATAGATACTTGCTCTCTTCTAAAAAAACAAAACAAAAACCTTTTCACACCGACAGTTTTCAAAAAGCTTTCAAAACAATTTTTCAAACACTCTTGAGGACTGATACAAGAGTCGATCTGAAATCTTTAAACGAAACTTTTTCAAACCCACTCACACTTTGAAAAGCAAACACATTTTGAAAATACAATGAGCAAGTATCTAAGAGCCCATGGATAACCATGGATAGAAAGGGTGCTAACACCTTCCCTTTCTATAATCTACCTCCCGAACCGAGAGCAATCTCTATAAGGAATTTTTCTGTGCTTTTGTCCTTTCCATTTGGAGAAAATAAAAGACGGTGGCGACTCTTGCCTACCGCGACATTTCGCGAACCAGCGTTAAACAGTCAGTTCCAGATCCACCGATCACAGAACTGGCGACTCTGCTGGGGACATTTATAAAGTGAGGTGTACCTTAGGACTAAGATCACTTGTGTTTTCAATTGTTGTGCTTGTTTGCTTTATTATTGTGGGCTGTTTCGGAGTTACATAGATCCTAACCCGGATCTGGGGATACCCTGTTAGGTAGCATAAGCTGTGAGGGACCTGTCCGGCGTAGACCGACATGGGTGAAGCAGTGGCTACGTTGGTGTGGCACCTTGGTCTGTACCGATATCCCTTGTGTTGCAACGAGGAGAATATGGGTCTTCTGAGGAGTCATTAACCACCAACCGACCTTAGAACCTTAAATGACCCAACTTGGCCAATAGAACAGTAGCAGTATGCTACGCCCATTGAGGCTAAACTCTCGTGATGGTTCTGGCCGCAAGAAAAGATTGCGATGCTGGAGTTATGACCGATTGAGGGTAGTCAGTGATATTGGGATCCTCTAGAACCCGGTTATTTCTGATAGGACAGGTCTTAACCAAGCAACTGAAAGAGGGTAATACCTAGACCCCATGCTGGCCTAAACTCTAAGGGCTCTTTTGTGTGACTTGTGTGCCTTAAAACTTGACTATTTGCATACTTGTTATCTGACACTTGAGTTTCTTGCAGGTTTTGTTTATAGTCCTTAATCTGGACTCATAACAGGGTTTACCTACATTATTCCACGCATAGCATAACATCATGCCATCATACCATTGCACACATCCTACATAAGGACTAATCCATTTCAAGGATCTTAAGGATCTGTGATGCAGGTCATGATGAACCAAAATGTCTAGCAAGGGGCAAAGGGGATTTATTTTCCTCTAGCCAGGTTGATGATTCGAGTCAGGGGCTATGACCCACTTGATATGGTGAGCTTTGACTCTTGAAGAAGGTTCCCCTAACCAAGGTTGTTTGGAAGTCAAAACCAAACATGATGACTTGAGTCAGGGGCTATGACCCACTCGATATGGTGAGCCTTGACTCTTGAAGAAGGACTCTCAACAACATGAAGTTCCTTCAATCAAGCTACAATTCTAACAAATTTCTTGTTTACCCCGCGAGATCCTTGAAAACATTGCATGCATACATACACATCATTGCATAACAGGTATCCTTGTTACAGGTCACTTACCTTCTCCGCTGTTTATTTCAGCAATGGCTTCCCAACAAGATAACCAGGATCTTTAGACTCAAGAGACTCAGTTCAGGGAGATCTTCCTAAGCCTATCCAAGGGGCAGGAAGAGTGGAGGACACTCCTCATGGGGACTTTGGTCAGGAACAGTCCAGAAGACAGTAACGATGAACGGCTGAAACATCTGCAAGCTGAGGTAGATACAATGAAAACCCAGATGCTGGGGCAAAGGGCTCTCATCCAAGGTTTAGCTCGGGAGCAAGGAGAGTTGAGGACCATAATCAATCAGCTTCGGCAAGACATGAAGCAACCAGCCCAAGGCAGGGACCAGGTCTTTGATCAGCTTCTGAGAGGACAAGAATCTGGTATGGTGAAGAATAGACTTCTCCAAATTGCTACCACTTCACAAGCCCAACATCAACCTCGCCCAGAGCAACAGGCTGATCAGAGTAAGCCAAGCAGGTCCAAGAGGTAGTTCACCCAGCTCAACATGCCGTTGTTTCAAGCTCTACAACACCTGCTGAGGTTGAATCTGATTACACTAAGGGCTCCTCCCCGGAACCCCAACATCTCTGCTCCTAACTATCATCCCAATAGGAGGTGTGCATACCACTCTGATAGTCCTGGACATGACACTTCCGACTGTTGGGCTCTGAGGAACAAGGTCTAGGATCTGATTAATGAAGGAGTAGTGGATTTCACTCAAGTGGGTCAGGCTGAATGCTCCTGCCATCCCTACAGGATTCACCATTTGAAATAACAAGTCCTGAAATGAGAAGACTTTTTGTCTATTAGAATTTTCAAGTTGTAATTTTCTTTCGATTGTTCAAACATTTATTCATGTTAAACATTGTTATTTCATTAATGCATCGCGTATGTCTGTTTTGAATCAATATATTCGCATTCGCTATATTCAAACTGCTTTCATTTTTTGATGTCAACTCTCGATTAATAATTCTAAGCCTCTTGAGGGAGGATGACGAAAACGATACCACGACATTTACAGTATGCTTTTGAACAGACCCCGCTGATGAGGTACATGCATTGTTTCAATTCCTAAACATTGGAGTTATAAGGAAGATAATCCCTCGTCAACCCCTTTGAGCCAAAGAAGTTGGAGTTTTTCTTTTCGAAAATTAAAACCCTTAATCATAACCTGTGGCAGGGTAGTTCTCTCATTTGATCCAAGTGCATAACGAATGGCACCAAAGAGGTCCTTACAAAACAAAAGACAATGATGGTTCCAAATAATCATAAAGACAGGCAGTCATTACCAAACAAAAACTAAAGCCCAATAAGTCAAAACCTATGAAGGAGACTTACAAAACTGGGGTATCCCGCTGACTGTAATTCCAAAAAGGAAACAGTTCAGGCAAAAAACAGGGATAACGCAATCAAAAAGAAAGAGGTCTTACAAACCCTCAACAAAAAAAGGAAATGACTGCCCATTCAAAATAAACTGTCAATATCCGAACCATCACTGGAGCATCAAAGCAAAGACTCGAACAAGGTCTAACGCACGATCAACTGAGTTTAGGTTTGGGGAACATCACGAAGAGCGGGTGGGTACAAATATAATTTGAGCCTTTATCCTTTGTTTCTTAAACCGTGAACCAGGCCACGCTACAACCCTTAAAAGTCCTAGCTGAAGCATGGGTTAGTTCGAAATCATACTGTTACAAAGGTATCCTGACTCCTTAAGGCTTGCTGTAAAATACTGAGTTGACATCACAGTTTACAAAAAAAAAACTCATTTGCTTTTATTGAAAAATGCATTTTCAAAAATTTCAAGACAGACATAAGCTTTGCATTCTTAAGATAACATTGTTTGCATATGATTATTTGTTTGAACAGCAGAGAACTTCGCACGACGAATGTCTAATGAACAAAAGCACCTCCAATCAAGGGGCATGGCATGATCATTATCCGTCATCTGGGGCAGTTAAGTCAAGATTCGGAGAATCTCTCAAAAAGCACCTCCAATCAAGGGGAAAATCTCCGCCTGAGTCACTTGGGGCATTGGACAGGAATTCCAGCAACAAATCTTGCATGATCAGACATCTTCTGGTAACATGGCAACACAAGCAGCCAGGGGCACCTCCCTGCATTCTAAGAGCGGGGACATAGTCGAAAAAATACTACGCATAATCAAAGACCTGCTAGGTTGACACACCTAGGCAAAAATAAGGGCTTCCCGGCGAACCAAAAGGGTTCGGGCAAAATAAGGGATGAAAATGAAAAATCTGTACACCCGGCAAGTCGAAAACCTAAAAAGGCGGCTTGGGCAAAAATGGGTATCCCGGTGGACTGAAAACCTAAAAGGGCGGTCCAGGTAAAAATTAGGGATCAGAGCGTATGACTATGTCCTGTCATCTTGTCACCTGCCTACCAGAAGTAGGTCTGTCCATCAACAAGCTATCAGCACCTCACCGGTCTTCCTCTCCCACCTCAGAAACAGGGGCAGTAATGAGTCGTCCAAACGGTATAATGATTCTGTCCATTAAAGTACCAAGGTAAGCCGAAGAACAGAACCGGTATACCTTAATTCCCTAGAGAGTGAGCCGGCAAGTCAGTACACTTTCCTCAAGCAAAATTACAATCAGCCTTAAGGAAATTGGGTATCCACCAGCAGATCTCAACATTCCCCAGCAATATACAGGCATTCTTAACAAGCATCCCCGACAGTCTTGGTCTAAAGATTGTTCCCCGGCGGTACATCAAACATTTAATGGAGTTACTTCCCCAATACAATTTTAAACTTCCCCAAGAGAGTCCAATCTAGTTCCCCAGGAAAGTTGGAATTCATCTCCCCAAGCAGTAAGCTTATCCCCAGTAGATTCTGGAAGCTTATCCTCGCAGAGCACGAACACGTCCCCCGACTTTATTCAAAGAGTTATTTCCTTACCAGGATATAACTGGGTTATCCTCAGCCAAAAGCCGCGGAAAGAGCGTCCTCGACGAAATATTCTTATCCCCAGCGAGGTCTATTAACACTTCCAACGTAACAACGATATCCCCAGCAAAGTTACCATCAGCATCCCAGCAAAGTACCTCTCTCCCCACAGAGTATTGCTTCCCAGCAAGATCGTTAGAGTACTTTTCTCCCCGCAGAATATTTCATTCGCCAAGTTTATTCCCCAACGAAGTTATCTTCTCCCGCCGGTATTCTTGCAACTATCATCCCCAGTGGAGGCAGAAATCTATTCTTCAACGTCAGCCCAGGAGTGACTTCCCGGCACCCGTCAAGGATTTATTTTCCTAAGACGAAAACATACATTCATAAACATCGCATTTCCATACATTATAGCATGCATATACGCATCATATCTTACAAATCTCATTCATGTTGAGAACATCATCGCTTGATTCATATCATGCCTTGCATATGACTGACCTTTACCTTTCAGGAAAGATCCAGTTAAGTTCTCAGCTATATTTCAAGACCTAGCTTGGTTCAGTTAAGTCGACCCTAAGATTTTTCTGTTTCTTATCCAGTCCAAGGCCTTCTCTGGTTCAGTCAGATCGACCCTAAGATCTCCTTGTTTCTTATCCAGTTGAAGATTTCAAGACCTAGACCGGTTCAGTTAAATCGACCCTAAGATTTTCCTGTTTCTTATCCAGTCCAAGGCCTTCTCTAGTCTAGTTAAATCGACCCCTAACAGATTTTCCTGATAAAGACTCAGTAGAAGATATCCAAGATTCTCTCAATGATTACTGTTGAGGTTGAAGTCGCCCAAGATTCTCTCAATGATTACTGTTGAGGTTGAAGTCACCCAAGATTCTCTCAATGATTACTGTTGAGGTTGAAGTCGCCCAAGATTCTCTCAATGATTACTGTTGAGGTTGAAGTCGCCCAGGATTCTCTCAATGATACTGTTGAGGTTGAAGTTGCCCAAGATTCTCTCAGCGTTACGGTTGAGGTTGAAGTCGCCTAAGGTTCTCTCACCGTTCCTGTGGAGGTAGTAACCACCCCTGGTTCATTCATCACCGTTTGAAGCTCCAGATTCAGCTCCTGTAACCAGTCAGGACACATCTATACAAAGAATCTGAAGACCAGCTCCTGTAACAGGTCAGGTAATTATCTTTCTTTCTCAGGTACGCAAGTTCTCGCTAAGGAATCTCTTACGCGATCGACAACCTCTCGATGGCATCTATAAGCCCATCCACTTACCAACAGTCTCCAAATGGCATCCATAAGCCCATTCCCGACAAAGCTCCATCACAGCTCCAGATGGCATCTATAAGCCCATCCCCCCATCCATCACTTCCAAATGGCATCTATAAGCCCATTCCCCCTACATCACATTGCTGATACTACATCATGCGAGTGCAAATTTCTGGGCACTTTAGTGTTCAATCATTTTCCACCTTCGGATCACGAAAGGCACGCAAGCCAATCTACATCCTCAGGTTTAAGAAGATTGAACAGGGGCAACTGTTGTACCCCAAAATTTTCCCTCCCATATTTCTCAAAATATTTCAAGAAAAATTCACAAGTCCAACCCGGCGCGTCATATTCAGGTATTCTTTCGCCAAGATATCTCTGATAACGTATTCTCAAATTCAGGTTCGGCTCAAGAGTCAATTCTTTAAAGAATGTATCCGAATGTGTGAGTTTTCTCGAAGAAATATGGTGAAAAAGTGTGCTGAAAGTGCAGTTTTTACGCGCTAAAAAATTCATAACTTGAAGATCGTGGCTCGTTTTGAACCCGTTCCGGTGGCCAAAATTCCATCTTGACATTATCTACGTTTTCATCTCTCACGGCTGGAAGCCAATTTCGATCAGAAGGTCTTCAAAAATGTGGATTTATCAAGTATTTTTGCACAGAAAATTTGTGACAAGTTTATTTGCGTCATGTTCAGAAAATCATAACTTGGTCGATTTTCATCGTATCGAGCTGGTGCCGGCGCAAAAATTTCACAAATTGAGGTGACTACATTTTTACAAAAGGTATTGAGTTCAAACGGTATTCAAAAGACCTTCATTTTTTGCTCAGAGTGTGTGACACGCCGAAAATCCTGAATGCTGAATATTATTTCATCTGGGCCGAAACTTCGAAAATTCATAACTCGGTCAATTTTTATCGGATTGGACTCATATTTTTACACAAGGTCACTGACTCATAGATCTACAACTTTGCTTCAAAAGTCGAGACCAAATTATGCACCGATCAATACCAGTTTTTTATTGAAGAACGTGTCAGAGTCGACACTGGAGCCCAAAATAAGTTTGTCTGAGCTGAAACTTCAAAAATTCATAACTTATTCACCGTTTATCCGATTGAGCCGATTTTCGGACAGGAGTTAGTTATCGATGTCGGCTACATTTTGTTTTCACATTTCAACTTCAAATATTGCACTTAAGTCCCTGCGATTTAGCCTGGAAAATGACGAACTCAAAACATTGGAGGCCCAATTGCACATTCAAAGCCCATTTTCTTTACCCTAATTTCCATTATATAATCACCTTCTTTTCACACAAACCAGGGAGGAGAAAAAAGAGAGAAAAAACCTTGCCACAACACTGTTAGAATATCAAATTCTTTCAAGAACCCTAAAACCTTGAAATCCTTATTACAAATCCCTCTCTCACTACAAACAAGTCATCACAGTTACAAACCAACACCTCACTACTTCTTCAGTAAGGGTAAGGCTGACTTGATCTCCATGATCCAAAGACATAAAAGCATTCACGTCACTAATTTTCCATTAAGGGTAAGATTGATTTGATCTCCATGATCAAAAGGGCATAAAAGCATTCATTTCACTACTTTTCCAGTAAGGGTAAGGTTGATTTGATCTCCATGATCAAAATGGTATAATCATTCATACATGCCATATTATGCCTAAACATTAAATTTCTTCATATATTGGCTTTATTTGCATTTTATGATTTTATTTAATGTGTTCATGAGATTCAACACTGCAGATTTAGACAGGATCCCATGCAGGTTCATTAAGGAATGTTGAGGCCAAAACACAAATGGCCAAAAGCCAAAAGCCAAATGGCCAAAGTAGAACAACTTATGCATGACACCAATACATGGCGAGGAAGGTTAAGGAACGTTGAAGCCAGAACACAAATGGCCAAAAGCCAAAAGCCAAATGACCAAAACAAAACAGTTTACACATGACGCCAATAACTGTTTCACCCTCCAATCAGGCTCGTATACTCCTAAACTCCCTCTCTATTTGTATTATGTTCCTTTAATTAATTAATCGTTATTATTTTTATTAATCACTAACCAATTAACATTTTTTTCCTAATAAAATCAAAATACAAAATATGTTTAATTATTATTAATCTCATCATTAATCTATTTTTTGTAAATAAATAACTAACAATTAATTTAGTGTAATTTAGGTTTTAAATTTCAATCTTTTCTTAATAAATAAAAATATATAGAATTAGGTTTTTTAACATTTTTTCATCCTTTTCTTAATCAATTTTTTCTCATTTATTTATTATTATAATTACTATTTATTTTTGTAAATAAACATGCATATTAATTAATTAGTAAATTAGAGTAACTTTAATATTTTTTTTATTAATAATTAAAATATTTAGAACTAGGGTTTCCTCTTAATTTTAATTTTCTTTATCTTCATAAATACCAAAAAATAATAAAAACATCTTATTTTCTTTAATTAAATAATAATAGATTTTAATTTCGTTTAATTTCAAGCAAAGGGTCAAAACCCTCGGACATTCAATTTCAATTTCTTTCCACGCATTTATTTTCTTTTCGAATATTATGTAACTGCTCAAGGATTGTAATAGTAATTAGGTCTCTTTTTACTTTCTGCATTTTTATCAAACGGGTCTTTGTACTTTGGCGATGTATAGACCCGCGCCTTGTAATAGCGTAACTTTAACTTCCGCACTCTTAAAACTGCTAAACTTTGCATGAAAGAATGTATGGCCTAAATTAAAAACAAGCGTAGATCACCATGATACATGTACAAGATAAAATATAACATGAAAATAACACACAAATTCACACACCACTCTTAGGGTACGCCTCACTGTTGCCTTGCCCTCGAAACGTGGTCGTCGAGTTGTTTCCAGTGATTTCTGGTAAACAACCGCTAGTCTTCCAAACTATCGAATAATCTTTCTGACTGTTATTCAATTCCTCTGGTAACTCACAGGATCGACTAGATTGATCCTAGGACTCCTTGGATATTAAGGTTACTCTCACGATCGAACAAATATTCATGGTTGATATTGCATACGTGTTTGGCTTATTTCGATTTCTCTCTCTCTAAGATTCTAAAGATGTAATCAAAATGTGTGTGCGAAAACTAAGTTACATGAATAAATGCTAATTGTAAAGACATGTAAAATTGCATAAAAGTAAAGTAAATGGTTTCGACTTACAAAACAATTAATATAAAGGATTTCTGGAACGTAAAAGGTTTGAAACATGAAGGAAGTGTTTAATGCAAGAAATCTTTAAATGACTTTAAGTAAAAATATGCGTTCGAAGGATAAGACTTGAAGGTAAAGGTATGGAAAATATGACAGTTTTCTGAGATATAAAGTGCTTGAAATATGAAGAAGACATTAAAATGTAAAACTTTGATGAAGAGATTTCGAAGTGAAAAGACTGTAAATGAGAAAACTTGTAAATGTTATTTGACAAAAGGATAAAGGAAAGTGCTGGAAATGGTAAAAGGTTTTCATTAAATCAGAAATACATGGTGCTATCATACATACATTTCTCTTGCATTCGTTTCCCTTGCCATGTGGTAGTTTGAATGTTACTGAGTATTTTGTATAATAGATATGACACACGAAATCCTAATACTAAGACTTCTATTTATACTAATTCGACCATAACGGTCTTGCTATAGGATTATGCCACGTTTAGAACATGCAGGACAATGCCTCTTTCGTCTTTCCACGTGTCCCCAAATGCTCCAGCATATAACTTTCAAACTTCGAAAGTCCCGCTTCCATTTGAATTCAAAATGCTTTGGTACTTCTCTGTTTCGAACGCTCTTCCCAGACACAGTCTTGTTGTTATTTCGAGACTTCTTTAGATATGTTCCCATAATTGCCACTCGAAGTTCCAAACTTTGACATACTTATTCGAAACACTGCTTCTGCTACTTCGAAACATGACACTTTACCTCATTTCGATCAACACGTTTAATTCATTTGGCTTCTAATAACATTATCAAAATCTTCAGCCAACAAATTGCCCCTTTAAAATATGTATTTCGATTCCTCTGAGAAATACCTATTTTAAACATCTACACAAGATTTTGATGGGACTTTCGAATCATCGTAACATTTAATGCATTTGACTCCAGTCACGTCAATCATAGCACCTTTTGGATTCCTTAACCGCCTGGAGCCGCTTCACAGCATGGTGCAGTTACAAATAATGATCATCTTTAAATCACGCCTATTACCCATGTTAATTTTACGCCACCTCTTCATCACACCAACCCATGATCTCCATGTATCACACCTTTATTCGGTGGATGTTTAAACTTCCCCATTATAAAACATCACCAACTTAATCTTTTTCTTTTCTTTTCACACTCTAAATCTTTTACCCTCCTTCTCTCGTAAAAAAAATCCAAGCTTTCAACATCTTTCAAAAATGTCTTCCTCTACCTCATCCTAACTCAAGAAAGTCTCCAAGAAGAAAGGAAAAACTGCAGGAGCTACCATGGAAAGTAAAATCATCACTCACCAAGGTCAATCCGTTCTTGCCCCTCAGATGATTTCAAAAGAAAAAGAAATGTTGTATGCGTCACAGGTACTCATTCCTACCAACGTTGCTGGTAAGAGGTTAGCTTTAAATGGCCCTCTTACGGTTTTTGAAATATTAAAAGACACCAGGACGATTTTCCCAGTTTGTTATAGCTTCAAACCCTTATTTAACAAAATGGACGCCCCTAAGGCAGTAGAATCTCCTAGTTCAAATACCATAGAAACCCCAACTGTTCCTCCTAAGGACCCCTTTATTTTGGATTATGTAAAAAGTAATTTTAAGCCATTTCGATCTTGCCCCACCTCTGATATTGCTTATCAAAATTGGTTCACGAAAGTAGAAGCTAAGAAATCCCAACAATGGGAAGAATTAGGCATCTATAACCTGATTAAGCTATCGAAGCCTGGTTTCACCTACAGCCACCCTCTGCTATTCGCGTCCCTTTATTTCTGGGACAGTACCTATAACACTTTCCATCTCCCAGGTGGAATGATCACCCCAACCTTCTTCGACATAGCGGCCATCACTGGGCTATCGCCAGTGGGAGAAATTTATATACCCGACAACGAAGAACACTCAAGCATAATTGACTTCGAAGTCAAGCTAGCCAGTTTTTCCAAATTTATCAGTCATTACCATGCTGAGGGGGACAATGTGTCTGACGTAGAGCACATTGCTTTCTTAACCTTGTGGCTGTCAAGATACGTTTTCTGCAGTAGATCCCTACAGGTAGCTAGTAGGTTCATTCCTCTAGCTAGGGACTTGCATGAAAATCGAAAAGTGTGCCTAAGTGAACTGCTCCTAGTTGACCTCTATGAAAGCCTGAGGTCAGCTGTTTCGAGCCTCAAATCCCACACCTCCAAAAATATTCTACTGGCTGGCCCTTTTTGGTTACTCCAGCTATGGCTAAATGCCATGTTCGAACCCTCCTTATCAACCGCCAACACCATTGATGAGCAAGATTCTGAGATAAATGATAGGATAGTCGAAGGCACTAGGCTTTGAAGATTAACTCCCAATGACGACAAAGATGACTTCAAAGTTCAATTCTCGAAGTACATCATGATATTCTCCAAAAGGCACAAATTTGAAGAGAGCATGGAGCCTTTTGCTTCGAGGGCTCATGGACCTTCTTGGTTCACCATGGCTCTCTCAGAAGCTATCAAGAGCAAGGATATTCAGGATGTATGGAGAGCTTTTTTGCTGCCTAGACTCATTTCTTCAAGAATAACCCCAGCCAAGAACTAAAATTTTCTCTTTGCCTACCAACCAAACTTCGTTTCGAGGCAGTTTGGCTTATGCCAACTGATTCCTGAACCTTTATTTCACACTGAGAGCGCCATCACTTTTGGACGAACTTTCAAGGCACGGGAAGCCAAAATACAGCAAGAACAATATCAAGGCTTTGCCCAATTTGAGCTGATAACCTTCGAACCTACCCATCTCACGGCTAAAGGATTTCTGGAATGGTGGACCAAGTTTTATCAAACTTATATGTTCGATACACTTACGATTCAACAGAAACTAATTGATGCTTTCGATGTGCAGGTACCAACAAAGAAAGGTATGTTTACTCATGCCAAAGAGATTAAAGCTTTCCAAAATTATTTTGAAACTACTTATGACCCCACGCGCTTGGACTCCACGGTGCATCAAGCAGCTGAGACCTTGAAGGAAAAATTTAAACAAAAAGTTTCTAAGTTAAAACTTCCTTCAGGGCTGTCACCTGAGGATAGGTATAGGTTGGCATTCGAAATGCATCCACCTAAATTTCCCAGATTACCTACCTCAGAACTGGCTCTGGCTTGGTTTCCCCCATATCCATGGTGGTTTACTTGCAAAGAGATGTTCAAATATCTTCAAAGGAAACCAAAGCCATCTGAGACTGACATGGGCTCGATACTGGCTTCATGATTTCCCAGGACACCTTCGATACGACCTTTCTGCCATGTCAATTAAATCTGATCAAGGCACAGGTGCGAATGCTTGGGAAAATCCCAAATGTCTTTTATTTTCCATATCTTTAACCTTTGCTTTAATTGTTTCGATTTTCAGCCATCAGGATAAAGACAGCTGCCTCGAAGTCGAAGGAAGGGAGCGCCTCTCAAGCCTCCATCGAAACTAGTGACAAAGTGACTCCTCCCGAAACAACCACTACTGCTGCAACCACAACAACAACAATAATACCAACAACAACCAGTGTTCCAATTCCAACGGTAATCACTTAGCCTTGATGTTTCGAATTCACTCATGCTTTATGGTTTGCATCTAACTCTTCGTTTAAAATCTTTTCAGACCGATAAGCTTCCTCCTCCTACTCCCAAGAAGCGGAAATCAAGCACCACTGGGGAAGATCCCAAGGCTGGAGGAAACTTAAATACTGCTTCGAAGAAGAAACCAAGGAAAGATATTTCAAGAAGTACCGTTCCACCTAGTGTCTCTGGACTTGATTCCAGGGATGCTGCTCCCTCTCCCAAATCCAAAAATCCACCTTCGACCTCCAACCCACCGTTGGAACGTATAGCTAGTAATCTCTCCTCCGAGAGTCGATAGGTAAATTGAACCTTTAAATTTTGTACAATACTAACTTCTTATTACCTTGGTGAATGTTTTTAACATTCTGTTGTTCCTTGCAGAACATCTTGAATCCAGCTTCCACTATTTCGAACTCACCATCCAGAGCTGCTGCTCCGCTCAACTCCTCTCCTCAAGGAGATTCCAGCAACCTGGTTCAAAATAAAGGTTCCTCCAATATGGCGGTTCTGGCTGGAACTTCTGAACAGCAGGATGATCAAGGTACCTCCATTCCTCTGAAAGAGATAAACGAAACAAGACTTCAAGCGTCTGCAGAGGATTTGCAAAGGGCTTCTCTTCAAAAGTCCCCTCTTGAAACTCTTCAAGAGGACCCAAAGGACACTCAAACTGAAGAAGAGAAAGCTGATTCTGGGCAAGGAGCCGAAGAATCTGCAGACGAAGAATTTGAGGAGGAGAATGCCAATGACGGTTCAACTGCTGGGACGGAGTCCAACGCAAATAGCAGTGAAAGGGATGGTATCGAAGTGGTGGACTTGGATGAGGATGAAGAAGATCAAGAGCACGAAACGAATGAAGGGGATGGTAATGCAACCAACGAACCCATAGAGGTTGAAATGGACGTGGCTCCCCTACGTGTGGAACTCCCCCAATCCTCTCTGTCTCGAATGACTGACGAGGAACTGGCACTTCTGAGACGAAATGACCCTATTGGGTACATGAAGGCAAAGTTGGCTCAGAGGGACGTCCCACTTGCTAAGGCTGGCACAAGTTCGACCAGCTATCCTCTTCCCACAGACGAAAGAATTGTTCTTCTTAATAAAATTAGGAAAACCATTCTCAATGTGGATATATTCGAAGTGCTTAAGCAAGATAATACTGCTTGCTATACTATGAAGGAGCTGCTCACAAAGATCAATCTTTCCACCTGCTCCTTGCCAGTTAGTACTCTCTTGTTCGATCTTCAGAATCTGCTGGACAACGTAACTGGTTACCTTCTCCAAGACGAATCTGCTGCCAAGAAGGTTCAAGAGAAACGCATTGCCATGGATGCCGCTTATGAACAAGCTTCGAAACTCTCTCAAGAAGCTGAGGATCAAGCTATGCATCTGAAGCAGGCGAAAACTGATTATGAGGCTCGAGCCGAGTCAATCCTTCTTTGGGAAAGGCAGATTCTGGAACTTCAACAGAAGGTTGAGGAGGCTAAAGAACAACAACTAGCCTTCGAAACCAATTCTGCTGGTAACCAATTCGAAGAGCTTCTCAACCAGGGGCTTACGGAAATGGAGACTACAGAACAACTTAAAGGAGAAGTGGCAACCTTGGAAGGAGCCAGGCGGTTCGCTCAGCAGAAACTTGAATCATTTCGAAGCACTTTCAATCGATTGAAAAACAATTCTTATTTCTAGATGTTGGTGTTTATTTGACTATAATTTTGGTTTCTTACATGTAATATTCGAACAACGCCATTTTGGCATTTTATCTTGCCATCTTGGCTTTTTATAACATCTTGTTTACGTTGTTACTATTCGAATCTCCTGCAGGCTTGGCTTATATTTCTTTAAATATTTCCCATTAACCTTTAGGACGCGTTTATCATCCATGAGTTCTTCGATTTCGTATGCATTGTTTGAGAATACTTTTAATATTCGAAAAGGTCCTTCCCAATGAGGTGACCATTTACCTAACGCTTTGTTCTTCTTGTCCATAGGCAATATGACTCTCCAAACCAAGTCATTAATAATGAATACTTTTTTCTTCACCCTTTTATTGTATGTTCTGGCCACTCTTTCTTTTTGCCTCATCAAAATTTCCAATGCATGTAATCTAATTTCGTCCAACTCAACTAATTCATTCATCATCATTTCCCAATATAACGCAGTTGGGATTTCGTTTTGTCTCTGAATTCGAACTGATTGTAGATGAATTTCTATTGGCAACACTGCATCATGACCAAATGTGAGTTGGAAAGGCGTAGTGTTAGTAGCTTCCTTAGGAGATGTTCTACAAGCCCATAATATTTGGTCCAGAGTTTTGTGCCAGTTTCTTGGCTTCTTGCCAATATGCTTCTTGATTAATCCTATTATTACTTTATTTGCTGCTTCGACTTGTCCGTTTGCTTGAGCATAATATGGCGTTGATGTTAGCAATCTGAACCCCATTTCTTGGGCAAATCCTTGCATCTTTCTACCAGTAAACACAGAGCCTTGGTCTGTAGTTATGCTCTCTGGCAATCCGAACCTATAGATAATGTGCTTTTGTATAAATTCAATAATAGCCTCTTGATCAGCAACTATCAGAGGTATAGCTTCGATCCATTTGGTAAAATAATCTATTCCCACCAAGATGTATTTCTGTCCTTTGGATGAAGCAGGATTTATTTCTCCTATCAAATCCAATGCCCATCCTCTAAATGGCCATGGTTTGATGATCGAATGCAACTCACTTGCAGGGGCATGTTGAATTCCTGCATGTTTCTGACATTCCTCACATCCTTTAGCAAAGTCTATGCAATCTTTGAGCATGCTAGGCCAATACAAGCCGTATCGAAATAACAACCATTTCATTTTATGGCCTGCTTGATGTGCCCCACATGCCCCATTATGGACTTCAGACAATGCTAAGTATGCCTCACTTTCTCCTAGGCATTTCAATAATACACCCTCTTGGGTCTTTTTAAACAATTCGTTCCCCATGAGGAGATATGACAATGCTCTATATTTTGTTTTTCTATCCACCTTTAGAGTTGGGTCTGCTAAATAACTCTTCAATGGATTTCGCCAATCTGCATCTGACAAAGTATTTATGGCTAATATTTCGAATCCCTGTTTCTCAGTATATCCCAATCTCATACTTTCCAGATCCGATGGTGTGAATCTAGTAGCCATAACTCTTCCCCTTAATTCGACCAAATCCTTGAAGTTCTTAGTAGACACTTTATAACCTGAATCCAACTGCGCTAAGTCATTTGCTTCTTGGTTCTCTATTCTTGGTATGTGTTGAATATCCATGTATTCAAATTTCCTCAATAGCCTATTGACTATGACGAAGTATACCATTAAATTTTCCTTTATGCACTTGTATTCCTTTGTGATTTGTTTGACCACTAATTCAGAGTCTCCTTTAATTTCGACTCTGGTTGCCCCCAATTCCAACAAAGCTTCAAGTACAACAATGAGCGCTTCATACTCAGCTTCGTTGTTAGAACAACGAGGACCATCTAATTTATATTTGAATTTTGTTGGAATTCCTTAAGGAGAAATCAGAAGGACCCCAACACCACTTCCATTCATGTGGGTTGAACCATCGAAGTACAATTTCCATGGTTGCATTTCGACGTAACTCATGACCGTCTGCTCAACCAAAGAATGGTCCACAATGAAGTCAGGAATCACTTGACCTTTCATAGCTTTTAAAGGCATGAAAGTCAACGAATATTCTGTTAAGGCTAAAGCCCACTTGCCAACTCTGCTATGCATTATTGGTTTTGAAAGCATATGTTTAATGACATCGAAATAAGATGAAACATAAACATCAACAGGTTTTATATAATACTTGAGTTTCATACAAGAGAAATACAAACAGAGACATAGCTTTTCTAAATTGCTATATCTGGTCTCTGCATCATTTAACACTCTACTTAAATAGTATATGGCTCTTTCGACGCCATTGCTATCTTCTTGTGCTAGCATACTACCTATACTAACTTCAGAGGCAGATATGTACAATCTCATGGGCTTCCCCCATGAAGGTGGAGACAAAATAGGAGGCTGAGAAAGGTATTCTTTTATTCTGTCAAACGCCTCCTGGTGAGCTTCGTTCCACTCGAAGGCTTGACCTTGCTTTAGACGAAGTAACGGAGAGAAAGCTTGGGTTCTTCCACTTAGGTTCGAGATGAATCTTCTGAGGAAGTTAATTTTCCCTAGCAGAGATTGCAACTCCCTTTTTGACGCAGGTGCTTTCGTCTCCATTATGGATTTGGTTTTGTTTTGGTTGATTTCGATTCCTTTCTTATGAACCTCAAAACCAAGAAAATCTCCAGCCTGCACAAAAAATGCACATTTAAGGGGATTCATCTTTAAGCCATGTTTTCTCATTCGCTCGAATGATTGGCTTAAATGATGCAAATGTGTTTCTGCAGATATAGATTTGATGACTATATCGTCAATATACACCTGCATGAAGGTTTCAATGAAATCATGAAAAATTGAATTCATTGCCCTTTGATAAGTTGCCCCAGCATTCTTCAAACCAAAAGGCATCACCACCCATTCGTAGGTGCCTAAGGCTCCTGGGCAACGAAATGCTGTCTTTGCAACATCTTCTTCAGCAATGAAAATCTGGTTATACCCAGAGTATCCATCTAACATACTCAAGTATTCGAACCCTGCAGCAGAATCTACTAGCATTTCTGCCACAGGCATGGAATATTCATCTTTAGGGGTTGCAGTGTTTAAATCCCTAAAATCTATGCAAATTCTTAAAGAACCATTTTTCTTAATAACAGGTACTATGTTTGCTAATCATTCGACGTACCTTGTTGTTCTGATGAATTTGCAACGCAGCAACCTTTCGATCTCAGCTTTAATTTTTGTGAGAACCGCTGGTGCGAATCTTCTGGGAGTTTGTTTGATGGGCCTCTTGCCATCTTTGATTAGCAGTCTGTGTTCGACCAACTCCCTCTTTAAACCAGGCATCTCGTCATAATCCCATGCGAAGCAATCTTTGTTTTCCTTAAGGACTTCGATCACTTCCTTCTTGAGGCCTGGGCTAAGTTTAGCACTTATGTAGGTTACTCTTTTCGTTTTTTCATCCCCTAAGTTGACTTCTTCGAGTGGATCATGTGCCAACATTTTGGCACCTGAGTTTATGGGGTCCCTTTCGAAGCCTAAGGGTTCTTTATCGTAGATGGCATCCAACCTTTGATCCATCTCAGACTCTTTGAAGGGTGAGCATTTCGAACCATCCCCACTTACTTCGTCCGTCTTTATAGTTGATTTATTTATTTCAGCCTCTAAGGCCGCTTTTGATTCGTTCTCATCCATATAGGCCAAAATCCTTTCGAAAAAGGTAGACTCAGTCATGGCTAAGGTTGTCGAAGTCCCAGCCTGCTGGCCGTTTTTGTATAGTGCTTTCGACTCCCTCTTCTTCACTGATTATTGTTCTATCCCAGTAAAGGCCATTATGACGAAGGGTCATGTAGTAGTGGGCGTTTCTAGTTTCATTAATCTCATCATTTGGAACACACGGAGCAATCTTTGCCAGATTTTTATCATAATCCCTCTTGTCAACTAAATTGACAGTTGGCATAAAGTAACTCTGGTCTGCTTCGATGTTTTCCACGATTCCATCATCTCTCCACAGAACTAGTCGTTGATGCATTGACGAAGGAACTGCCCCCACGCCATGGATCCACTCTCTTCCCAGCAGTAAGTTATAGTCGGCCTTGGCTTCGATCACCATAAACATGGTGGGCCTACAACTTGAACCTATTGTCAATTCCAACTGGACCACTCCCAGTGTTTTGCCCACTTTTCCCTCATAATTGGACAGAACCATATTATGGGGCTTGATGTCTCCTTCGCGGATCTCTAATCTTTTTAGCATGAAATGGGGTATCAAATTGACTGCAGCACCCCCATCCACTAAAACTTTATTCACACCATGGACACCAACTTTCGCCCGAATGAAAAGAGGCTTGAGATGGTTATTCATTGCAGGTTCTGGACGTTCGAAGAACGCATTTTGTTCCTCAACAGCCCCATTGTCCATCACATAGTAGCACACGGGCCTATGTTTCATCAAATATGTGGTGTCTTCCTCCTCATATTCATTGATTTCGGTTTCCTGCCCAAATTCGCAGGGAAGCACAGACACCACGTTACAGTTCAAGTTAAATGAAGACTCCCCCTCCGATTCGAAGTTATCTGTTATCATATCTTCGTCCTCTTCCGGTCCTGGAGTGTATTCCTTTGGTTCATCGCGTTGTTCTTCAGAGAAGAGCCTCCTATTGACTGGAGGTTTGTCTTCAGTTTGATTTTTTGGTTTGTTGGTGCTAGATTCACCTTGGTTTTTTGTTGAAGTAACCCCTTTGTTTGCCACAGCTTCTCTCTCAGCCTTTCGAATCCTTTGCTGTCTGCGCCACTGGGATCTTGACATGGGGTTCCTTCCTTTGTAATTTTCTAATCTCACCTCCTCCCTTTTTGCTGTGTTGAATTGCCTCATGTATGTCACAGCATGGCGTGCATTTCGTTCAGCGTTTCTCCATCTATCTTTGCCTTTGTCATTTCTGACCTGTAACCATCTATCGGTTGGCACTTCAGCAGGGAGTTTGAAAGTCACTCTTCGAGCAGCCTTGGGGTGAGGGCTATCAGGCCTTTGCTGTTTGTGTCTGCTGTCGAAACGTGGGCCCATCTGGGCAGTTTCTTGATGGTTCCAGCAAGGGGCGAAGGGAATCGTTTCGAAGGCCTTGGCCATGCTTTGGTCATACACAGCAGAACACCTTAGGCAAATCAAGCATTTGGTTGCCCCTTTGTAGCAACGAAACACAAATTCCAGCAAACTTTCTCCAGCCTTGGGATAACACTTAAAAAGCTGGTTATCCTGGCGCCAATTGTTGCCAGTTCGAGTCCTCTGTACCCTTTCGAAATTCGCAGCGATTCTTTGATTGCAGAGGATGCTGCACCTAGGGCACAATATCATGCCTGAATCTCCTTTGTGGCATTTCATGAGATAATCCTTGAGACTAGCATCTCCAGTGTGATTATCCCCCATTCTATACTTTTCTTTTTCTAAGTATTTTTCCACTTCCTCCATCTCAGAGCGAGGTTTTTCCATATCCACCATATTTATTTCAACATCTCCCCCTTTAGCTTCATCATCACCCCATCCTGTGGGTTTTATATCCTTAATCTGAACCTTCGAACTCTCTGGGGCAGAATATTTGACCAAATAGTCAAATTTTCCACTGGGTTCCCCTAGAGTGTCCCATATTTCCTTCTGAAGGGAAATTGGCTGCGTGATTTGGACTTTCTCCAATTCCATCCTCAAGCCTTCAGTGACTTGTGTTAATTCTTGGTTTTGGTTTCCCTGGCCTTCAGTAGCCTGGGTTTCTCTTGCAACAGTTATGGGTGCGGCAATCGGAGTCTCTGGCGTATTCGGGATGTCTTCAGTGACCTCCTCGCTGACTTCGACCATCACCCAGTTTTCAACTCCAGTACCCTTCTCTCCTGTTAGGGCGTCGCTTTGATCAGTTTCCACCATGTTGACCTCTCCAATGCATGCAGGCTCGGAGTAGTTGGTGTCTGCGACGTCCAAGGGATCTTCGTCCACTTTCATCTTCACCTTATCAGCAAACTTTAGTCTGCCATCTTTGATCGCGTTTTGAATCAGGTCCCTGAAAAGAAAACACTGTGAGGTTTTGTGGCCTAGGAAACTATGATATTTGCAAAATCCTCTCTTCTTTCTCTGATCCAAAGGAGGTATTTTGACATTTGATGGCACAATTAGTTGGCCATCTTTGACAAGTAAGTCAAAAATCTCGTCACATTTAGTGACATCGAAGGTATAAACCTTCTTTGGAAATTTGTCACTTTTTTCATTTTCAACAATGTCTTTCCATTTTGTGGGAACTAACAATTTGCAAGAATAAGGCGGGGCCTGTTTTAATTCAGCGAGGTCGATTTCGACCTCTTCGAATTCGAATTCAGGATATTCTTCTGCTTCCTCAGTCCCAACATAGGAAATCCTTTCTTTCTTGCTATTCTTAAAGACTCTGGCTTTTTCGGCCTTTAGTCTTTCGACCTGTCGAACCCTATCGGCTAACTGAGCCATATCCCTCAAATACTGAGTGTCTAGTTTCTTTCGAATAGAATAATCCAAGCCACCAGCGGCCATTTCGACTAACTCATGTTCAGGCACTACTGTGTAACATCTGGATTTCAAAAGCCTAAATCTATTCAAATAATCATCTATGGGTTCGGTGAACTTTCTCTTAACACTGGCCAATTCCTTCAAACTTATTTTCGACTGTCCCATGTAAAATTGTTCATGGAATAATCTCTCTAAGAGAGCCCAAGTGTCAATGGACCCAGGAGGCAAAGTGGTGAACCATGTGAAGGCGTTTTTTGTCAAGGAACTTGGGAAGTATTTGATCCTGAGATCTTCATTATTGGCTATATCTCCCGCTTCGGTTAGATATCTCGCTATGTGTTCGACTGTTGACTCATTGGTATCCCCAGCGAACTTTGTAAATTTAGGGACTTTATATCCCCTTGGTAAATCAGTATGCATTATGCAATCCAGTATAGGAGAAGCGTAATTTGGCCTTCTCATTCCTGTGTTGAGGCCATTCTGGGCCATGACTCTCTCTATCATGGTGGTTAGGTTGTTTTCTGCCAAGATGTTATCGTTTCGAATTCTATGAACGACAGCATCGGCATCTTGATTTCGACCAACCAAAACAACTCCCCTAGGTTGTTCTTCTCGAAACTCTGGGGCTTCTAGCCTTTCGACCCTTGCCCCTGGTTCCATAATTTCCCTTTGTGGACCCGGGATTATTGGGGCTTCTAACCTTGGTGCCCTGGCCCCTAAGTTAACTTCTTCTCTGGGTGGTCTATAAATTGGGTCGTTAGCAATTTGTTCTATAACAGGCATGTTTGCTCGAAATCCCATCTGATTCTGCCTACGCCTTTCTGGGGGAGCAAAGAAATCTGCTATTCGACTCATATTGTCAGCGTTTTCTCTGTTTGTCACAGTCACATTTTGCACTATTGGGGCAAATATCTCCTGCATGGTTTGTGCTAACACCCCTATCATATTATGGTTACTGTCATCCATCAATTGCCTAAAAGCCAACTGGTTGTCTGTGGTTAAGATAGGCATTGTGCTATAACCCACCGATCCTTGGTTATTTGTCATAAACTGATTCGCCCCAGACCCTAGTTGTGGAGATGAATTCGATGTGGAATTGTGTAAACCTGCCATAAAAGATGTTGGCATTCCATAAGAGGAATTTCTGGTTCTATTCCCATCGAAACCGGGTGGTCAAGTTAATGGAGTGGCGAAATGGGATTGTGTCCCTAATGGTGGAACGAATCCCCCAGGGTAGCCAATGGTTCCAGTATTTCCTAAGATCGAACTATTAGTTGATATGCCACTTACTCCATTGGTGGCTATGTTACTGGTCGAAGATGCAACAGACTGTGCATTCGAAGGGATTACATTAGATGTTCCGATCGAAGTGGACGCATTAGTGCCTGTTGTATGTGGGCAATTTTGGTCCCCTTGTTGATTGTCTGAATTAGACATTTTGTCCAAACGTTTTCTTCTGGATAAAGGTTGGTTGCTGTTGGTTATCTTACCACTTCTCAGGTTCATAAAACAGCAAACTTCTTAGGTTCCAACGTTTTTGTAATGGTTATGTCTCAACAATCCTTATTTCTAATACCCAATTATTGGTCCCACCAGGTGTGCCAATTTGTTTCCAGTGATTTCTGGTAAACAACCGCTAGTCTTCCAAACTATCGAATAATCTTTCTGACTGTTATTCAATTCCTCTGGTAACTCACAGGATCGACTAGATTGATCCTAGGACTCCTTGGATATTAAGGTTACTCTCACGATCGAACAGATATTCATGGTTGATATTGCATACGTGTTTGGCTTATTTCGATTTCTCTCTCTCTAAGATTCTAAAGATGTAATCAAAATGTGTGTGCGAAAACTAAGTTACGTGAATAAATGCTAATTGTAAAGACATGTAAAATTGCATAAAAGTAAAGTAAATGGTTTCGACTTACAAAACAATTAATATAAAGGATTTCTGGAACGTAAAAGGTTTGAAACATGAAGGAAGCGTTTAATGCAAGAAATCTTTAAATGACTTTAAGTAAAAATATGCGTTCGAAGGATAAGACTTGAAGGTAAAGGTATGGAAAATATGACAGTTTTCTGAGATATAAAGTGCTTGAAATATGAAGAAGACATTAAAATGTAAAACTTTGAAGAAGAGATTTCGAAGTGAAAAGACTGTAAATGAGAAAACTTGTAAATGTTATTTGACAAAAGGATAAAGGAAAGTGCTGGAAATGGTAAAAGGTTTTCATTAAATCAGAAATACATGGTGCTATCATACATACATTTCTCTTGCATTCATTTCCCTTGCCATGTGGTAGTTTGAATGTTACTGAGTATTTTGTATAATAGATATGACACACGAAATCCTAATACTAAGACTTCTATTTATACTAATTCGACCATAACGGTCTTGCTATAGGATTATGCCATATTTAGAACATGCAGGACAATGCCTCTTTCGTCTTTCCACGTGTCCCCAAATGCTCCAGCATATAACTTTCAAACTTCGAAAGTCCCGCTTCCATTTGAATTCAAAATGCTTTGGTACTTCTCCGTTTCGAACGCTCTTCCCAGACAGAGTCTTGTTGTTATTTCGAGACTTCTTTAGATATGTTCACATAATTGCCACTCGAAGTTCCAAACTTTGACATACTTATTCGAAACACTGCTTCTGCTACTTCGAAACATGACGCTTTACCTCATTTCGATCAACACGTTTAATTCATTTGGCTTCTAATAACATTATCAAAATCTTCAGCCAACACGAGTATAGGACGTTTTAGTAAGTCCTTATGTCCATGACATGATCCAGTTGCCTCGGAAAAGTTGCCTCGAATTAAAAAAGGATCAATGGCATAAGGGTAGCTTCTAAGGTGTCCTACTGTTGCTCTGGTGACCACATTGTCCCTACAAACAAATTGACCCGAACACCTCCAACGGTGGTGCTACCTACCTCTCAATGGTGGGATGGCATTACCTTAAGGACATTTACACAGCCTAATTCCTTAGGGTAGGTAGATGACTCATAGATACTTGCTCTCTTCTAAAAAAACAAAACAAAAACCTTTTCACACCGACAGTTTTCAAAAAGCTTTCAAAACAATTTTTCAAACACTCTTGAGGACTGATACAAGAGTCGATCTGAAATCTTTAAACAAAACTTTTTCAAACCCACTCACACTTTGAAAAGCAAACACATTTTGAAAACACAATGAGCAAGTATCTAAGAGCCCATGGATAACCATGGATAGAAAGGGTGCTAACACCTTCCCTTTCTATAATCTAACTCCCGAACCGAGAGCAATCTCTATAAGGAATTTTTCTGTGCTTTTGTCCTTTCCATTTGGAGAAAATAAAAGACGGTGGCGACTCTTGCTTACCGCGACATTTCGCGAACCAACGTTAAACAGTCAGTTCCAGATCCACCGATCACAGATAGTATTCCTTGGAGGGATGGCAGAAGAACTCAACCTGACCGTCTTGTGTGAATTCCAATGCTCCTTCATCGATCAGGTCTTGAATTTTGTTTCTCAACACCCAACAACTGTTGGTGTCATGTCCAGGGCTGTTGGAATGGTATGCGCACCTAGCATCAGGATTATACCTTGGGGAGGCTATGTTGGGATTCTGAGGAGAGTCCCTTAATATAACCAACTTGGCCTTCAACGGGCGTTGTAATGCTTGATCCAATGACATGTTGATTTCGGTGAAGCTCCTTTCAGATGTATTCTTCTTATGTCGATTTCCCCGCTGTCGTTGGAGAGGTTGTGGTTGGGCTTGTGATGTAGTAGTAATCATTAAAGGTCTTCTCCCAACCTCTTCTCTCACCGAGGGCTGATTAATGCCTTGATCTACAATCTTAACTGTTTGTTTCATGGATCTGCATCCATCTTGGTGAAGCTTGTTGAGGAAGGCTCTTAGCCTTTCTTGTCCTTGAGCTATGTTTTGGATAAGAGCCATCTGCCCCAGGATCTGGATTCTCATTGCTTCTACCTCAGCTTGCAATTGTTCCAGTTGTTCATCCTTGTTGTTGTTTGGACGTTCCTTGGTCAGATTCCCGGCGAAGAGTGTCTTCAGGTCTTCTTGCCCCTTGGATAGATTCAGGAGAAATTCCTTGAACTGGGCATCTTGAGCTTGGAGATCTCTGTTGTCTTGTTGGAGAGCCATTGCTGAAATAAATAGCGAGAACATGAGAGACCTGTACTGGAAGACCTGTTATGCAATTATATGTATGATATGTATGCAATTTTTTCAAGGATCTCGCGGGGTAAACAAGAAAGTGACAGAATTTGATTGCAGCTTGATTGAAGAAAACTTCGTGTTTTTAAGAGTCCTTCTTCAAGAGTTAAGCTCACCATATCGAGTGGGTCATAGCCATCGACTCAAGTTATCGTGTTTTGATCTCTAGACGGATTTGGCTAGAGGAAAATAAATCCCCTTTGCCCCTTGCTAGACGTTTGATTTACCATAACCTGCATTACAAACCCTTGAGATCCTTGAAATGGTTAAGGAAATGTTAAGGCATGATGTTATAATGTGTATGCTATGCGTTTAAGCAAAAGTGCGAGGTGATGTAAGCAAGTAAACTCGGCAAGAAATCCAAGTTATTAGATAAGGACTGTAAACAAAACCTGCAATGAACTCGTGTTGTCAGATGATAAAAATGTGCAAGTAGTTCAAGTTGAAAGCACACAAGTCACACAAATAGCCTTAGGTTTAGGCTTGCATGGGGTCTAGGTATTACCCTCTTGAAGTTCAGTTGGTTCAACCTGTCCTAATAATAGTAACCGGGTTCTAGAGGTTCTCAATATCACTGACCATCCTCCATCGATCATAATTCCAGTCACGCAATCTTTTCTTGCAGCTGGAACCATCTCGAGAGTATGGTCTCAATGAGTGTAGCATATCACTACTTCCTATGGCCAAGTTGGTCAATTATAGGTTCTAAGGTCAGTTGATGCTTAATGACCCATATAGCAGCCACATACTCTCCTTGTTCCTCCACAAGGGATATCAGTACCAACTAATGTGCCACATCAACATAGCTACTACTTCAACCGTATCGGTCTACGCCGTACAGTTCCCTCACAGTCTATTGCTACTTACCTAAAAGGTGTTCCCCAGATCCGGGTTAGGATCTATAGTAACTCCGATACAAAGCCCACAAAGATAAAGCAATCAAATCAAACAATAGAAAACAATATGATGAACTAATCCTAAGATACACCCCACTTATTAAGTCCCCAGTAGAGTCTCCAGTTCTGTGATACGGTGGCCAGAATGGGGACTATTTTTTAGGATTTACTGGTTTGCATTTTGCGTTTGTGTTTGCAAAATGTCACGGTAAGCAAGAGTCGCCACCGACTTTTATTTTATCCAACAAGGAAAGGAAAAAACACATAAAAATTCATTTTTCGAGATATTTCTGAGTATAGGGGGTAGATTATAGAAAGGGAAGGTATTAGCACCCTTTCTATCTGTAGTTATCTACGGGCTCTTAGGTACTTGCTCATCATTTTCAAAATTTCTTCTTTGTGTTTGTGTGCTTTGAAAAGTCTTTGTTTTGACTTCGATTTAACTCTTGCTTCTGTCTTCAAGAGTGTAATGAAGTGTTTTTGAAAACTTTGTTTGTAAAGGAGTGTAAGTGTGAAAAAGGTTTGTTTTGTTTGAGCAAGTACTTAAGAGCTTAATCTACCTACTCAAAAAAAGAATAGTTATATGTTTGTTTCCTTTAGACAATGCTATCCCACTATTAGTGAGTAGGTAGCACCATCGTTGGAGTTTTGAGGGTCAATTTGAAAGGGACGTACGGTCACTAAAGCAATGTTAGGACGTCTTAGTAGTAATCCTAATGTCTTAGATCAATTATCCGAGGCAACAATATCCGAGGTAACCTTTCCGAGGCAACTTTGATCTTTGGATAAAAGGACGACCACTAAAGCCTCCTATACTCAATGACCGTTTACCGAAGGCAACCAAGTGGGAGTGCACCCTAGGAGTGCGCATGTGCGAGTGATTCAGTTTCAGATTTATTATCTTTGCACATTCTAGGGTTATCTAACCATTTTAAATTTTTACATACATTCTTGTCATGCATCCTAATATCATACATCTAACAGTTTAGTATTTTGCGGAATTTAAATGCGGAAATTAAACTACGCTATTACAAGGCTTCGGGTATTTACATAACCAAAAACAAACCCTTTGAAAATAAAGCGATAAATGAAAATAAAAGGTCCTAATTAACTATTACAACTTGTGAACAGTTACATCAATATTGTAATAATAATAAAGTGCGCGATGAAATTAAGATCGGGAAGAAATTAGGGTTTTGACCCTTTTAACCTAATTAAAAGAAAAATGTTTTTGTTGTTTTAAGAAAAGAATTAAGTTTTCAAATTAAGTACAAAAATTAATTAGCGATTAAATTAATTCATGAAAATAATAACATGACCTATTTTTGTGTTTTTGTTATTTTAAGAAAATAAAATAAAATAAAGTTAGAAATAAAAACCTAATTATTCTAATTAGTTTCAATTATTTACAAAAAGAAATTAAAGTTTTACCTAAAATTATAATCTAATTAAATTAATTAATTTTTTGATAAAAAAAATCTAAACCTAATTTGTGAAAAGTATTATTTTTTATGATTTTTTTGATAAAAGAAAATAATTAATTGTTAGTAAAATAAATAAATAAATTAAATAAAACAAATAAAAAAAAGAATAGAGAAAGAGATTTTGGCCTGCAAGCAAATTGAGGGGGTGCGTGGACAGCAATCTGGGCCCAAGACCATGAAGTCCACGCTTGACTTTTTTGAGATTCCATGCCATGCGTTGACTAGGCTCCATGGTGTTCCTCCATTGATAGCCTATGGATCTGGTCTCCTGACACTTGGCTGGCTGGATTTTGAGGACGTATGGTGGACCCTGGGTTTGTATACGCATGAGATCACCTGAAAGAAATCAAGAAAAATATAAATGTTGGAGGCAGGGGTCGAACCCCTGACCTCAAGCTTCCTAACGCCTTAACGCTTGCCTGGCTACCACTGGGCCAATTGTTCTATTTGTTATAATAATACAAAATACTAATCAAATATAAAAAAGGCCCTATGTATCAAATCAGCGCGCGTTTTTTCAAACAGGCCAATGGTTGCTCGCCAGCTGGTCATCTTCCTCCTTGGATCTGTTGGTAAAATTTCCAAACTTTTACCTACGGACGTTTGTCCGTAGCTACAAGTCCTGCAAATCTCAAAACTCAACACAAGCGTGATAAATAAAAACGAAGTCCATGGACAACTTCGTCTTGACCTGCTGAGTTCATTGGTGGCCCTTTCATGGCCCAATTTTGCCTGTAAACAAAACTCCTAAATCGAACCATAAAACCCTGGCTATGGTGAAATCCAATACAAGCCATGAAAATGCAATCAAATGTTACAGGAAGCTTGCAAACATGATGGTGATCAAGAATATATCATTAATCTATGCTATCAATGTCTAAATCATGCAAACCGAATTCAAGAATACATGGATGTCGTGATGGACTTACATCGCGATATAGGGCCTGGAAATGCTTGCTTTTGATTGCTTTTGTTTGCTGAGGATCCCAGGAATCGATTGAGATGGTCCAAGGATCTTGAATTGGCCTCTAAGTACGAATTTGATTCACCACTTTTTCTTGTTTTTTCAAGTTTTGTTTCTGGTTCATACGCCTCTTTCTCTAGCCTCTTTTGGTCTGCATTCCTTCTATATGTATTGAGGAATAGATTAGGATTGAAAGAATGATCATAATCTTCCTCCATTATTGAAATTGATTGTGATTTGATACAGTTGAAAACAATTCCAAAAATAGTCCAAATCCAATCTTTTTGTGCACCTCATGCCTTTACACGAATTTGAATACTTGCCAACTGGATTTGAGACCTGAAACAAGTACAAAATCTTGAGTTTTCAATGCTTTAGATTTTTCCATGATTTATTTTGATTAAAATTGATTTAATTCAAATCAAAATCAAAATAAATAATAAAAACAAGATAATGAAAAGTGGAAAAGGCTAGGGCTCGTGGACCATGTTGCCCACTCAAAACAAGTGAAAAAGATTGGGCCCATTTGGCAAAAATTGAAGTTTTAGGCATAGTTGACTTTTGGCAATTTTGCAAAAAGGGTCAACTTTACCAATGCATAACTTCCTCAATTTTGACTCTTTTAAGGTGTTCTTAAACTTTTTAGAAAGCTTGAGATGTCATATAAGAAAACCTTTTGGTCTCATCTCAATTTTATATTTCATGCTCATGTATGAAGCTTTGACAAAAAAGGTGTTTTTGTTGACTTTTCAAAATAACCTATAATGTCCAAATTCATAACTTCTTGTTAGTGCATATTTTGAACTTGGGATCTGAAGATGGATTGTATAGAATTTCATCCTCTAATAAATTAGCTTTGGATGGGTCATTTCTCATAAAGTATGAGAAAGTTATGCTTGGTCAAAGTTGGGTTGACTTTTCCTACAAAACTCTAATTTAGCAACTTTTGAGTCTTGGTGAATTATGAGCAATCCTTGATGAATCATGATCAACCCTTGATCAAATGATGAAATATACTTCAAAATGAGGATGTTGACCAAAAATCTTGAAGTTTGACTGTATGTGGGCCACTGTTGACTTTTGCCCTAGCATAGTCGATTTTCAGGCCTTTGAGCAATTGACTAAGCAAACTTTCTCTGCAAGGCTTGAAACTTACATGAATGATATTGAGAACATATTAGGACAATGGTGAGCATTTGGTATCCCTTGGACTCAAGTATCTTGATGCAACATGAAACCCTAATTTGAGGTAGACTGCCTTAGGAGGGAGCTTGTCTGGTCAACCCTTGGACTTCCTTGAGCAACTTGAGGATCTTTCTTGAAATGTTTTGAGAAATATGGGAGGGAAAATTTTGGGGTACAACACCACCCATAAGGTATGTTCTATGGTTTTCATCATCTGATCAAGTAACTGGGTTATAACAAGTTTCCCAGAGTCTTAGCTCCATCTTACGAATATTATCGGTGTAAATGACTTACTCGCATACCAATAATATTCTCAAGAGAAAATCGTCTAAGTGTAGTATCGTGTATCAACTAAATCAGGTCTACACTTGGATAGTCACCACACTACATCCTAAAAAAGGCCAAGAGGGGTAAAATGGGTTCTAAGGTCCTCAGCTTCGCAGACTCCCGGGTCTAAAGTAATAACGTCATTGCAATTTTACTCGTAGGGCATCATTACAGTCAAAGGGGCCTCCACTGAGCGAGGGATCTCAAGTCAACATACTGAGGACTAACTCCAAGTATATAGCGCATGACTATACCACCCTTCTAATCATAAGGGTACTCAAGTCCGGGTATAGGACTTCTCACCATAAAGAGAGATCATCAATCACCCAAAAAAAAAACATCAGATAAGCAATAAGTAATAATATAACGCAAGTAAACTAGATAGGCTTAACCCACTTGAGGACTACTCCCCAGCAAAGTCGACAATATGTCACGCCGGGAAAATTTGAGATTAAGCTGTTGATTAACTTAACTTAGAAAAAGTAAGAGTTGCCACCGAAATTTATTGTTACCAAATCAAAAGGGAAAAGATCGAACAAAACCCATAAAAAAATTTCAAATAGAACTAATAAAAAGAGAGATCTAGATACGAAAGTTGGTTACACAAAGGGAAGGTGTGATCGGTGGATCTGGAACTGACTGTTTTAAAGCTGGTTCGCGAAATGTCGCGGAAGCAAGAGTCGCCACCGTCTTTTATTTTCTCCAAATGGAAAGGACAAAAGCACAGAAAAATTCCTTAAAGAGATTGCTCTCGGTTCGGGAGGTAGGTTATAGAAAGGGAAGGTGTTAGCACCCTTTCTATCCATGGTTATCCATGGGCTCTTAGATACTTGCTCAATGTGTTTTCAAAATTGCTTGTTTGCTTTTCAATGTGGGTTTAAAAGTTTCTTTGAAAAATTTCAGATCGACTCATACGTTAGAGTGTTTGAAAAGTTTGTTTCGAAAGCTTTTGAAAATGTGCTTGTGAAAAGATGTTTTTGATTTGTTTGAAATTAGAGCAAGTATCCTTGAGAACCTACCTACCCTAAGGAATTCGTCTGTGTAAATGTCCTTAAAAGTAGTGCCATCCCACCATTGAGAGGTAGGTAGCACCACCGTTGGAGGTGTTCGGGTCAATTCGATTTTAGGGACATGGTGATCACCAGAGCAATGGGAAGACACCTTAGAAGCTACCCTCATGCCAGGTTCCCGGATCATGAGGACTTACTAAGACGCCCTCTACTCGACGACCACCTTTCGAAAGGCAACAGTGAGGCGTACCCTAGGGGTGGTGTGTGCGAATTGTGTGTCGTTTTCAGTTATTTGTCTTGTCATGTTTGTTGTGTTCTACGCTTGATTTTAATTAGGACATTCATTCTTGCATGCATATTTAACAGTTATAAAGTTTGCGAAAAAATAAATCTAAGGCTATTACAAAGGCGCGGGTCCACATCGCCAAAATTAAAATCCAGGACCCGATTTAGCGGAAAATAAATAAAGCAAAATAAAGTAAAAGTGCGAGAAATTTAAATTACAAGGCTTTGGGAGAGATACAAAATTATAATAAACGACATAAAGTAAAATGCGCGAAATAAAATAATTAAACAATGGGCGTTGGACCCTTTTGCAAAAAATTGAAGTTGATGAATTAATTAAGGAGGAATTAAAACTAAAGATTTAAAAGGAATGCTTTTTTTGGTATTTTTGTATTTTTTTTATTAAATAAGAAAAAGGATTAATTGAAATTAAATTAAAAGGGCAAACCCTAATTCTAATATTTTTATTCATTATGAAAGAATTAAATTAAAACCTAAATTAAACCCTAATTTTATTCATGTACATTTAATTATAAAAATAAAATAATAAATAAATAATATTGTGAAAAAAGGAAAAATTAAAAAGATATAAAAAAAAAATTATTAATTAACCTAATTCTGCATTTTTTGGATTTTTATTAAAAAGGAATTAAATTTGTAACCTAATTAAAACTAAATAATTATAAGCATTTATTATGAAAATAATTATAATATAAATATTTATTAATTTTTGGCCTTTTCTGATTTTTGAATGTTTTTATATTTTGTAAAAATAATTAACTAAATAAATAGCAAATAAAAGAAATAAAAAGAAAAATTAAAGAAAGAATAAAAAAAAAAATAATAAGGCAAACCAGGGGGGGTAGTCCCCAATTCAGGAGGTATAGGCCTAGCAAATCAGGCCCATTTGCTTCATAATCCGTTGACTTTTGGAATCACGTATGGTGCATTTGACCAGGGTTTATGTGTTCCTTAGATTCTTGGTCGTTGATCTAACGTCGGGATGGACGTGGCACTCTTGATCTGGATGGTATATGGTGGTCCTTAGTGCCAGCGTTGCATAGGAATCTGCATTGGAAAATAATAAGAGAAATTGCACAGACCTGGGACTTGAACCCAGGTCATGAAGGTTAACGCGTTGATAGCTTGCCAGCTGAGCCATTTAACTACTTTGATATATAATATACAAATAAATAATATAATAGAAAAACAAGACATGAGTGGATTAGCGCGCGGAACATTTGAATGAGCCAGTCAGTACGTGCCACGATTCCACCTTCTTCTTCGTCCCTGTAACAAAACCTATAAGGCAACGGTTTTCAACGCGTTGCAAAAAGGGATCTATTGGAAAATAGCGATTAGAACCATGAGCTTCATAAATTGTTCGCGAGTATATCTTCTTCTTCGTCTCTAAGCGCTGAGTTCAACCATGGTATTCATGAACCCTAATTTTTCCTCTACGCAAAAGCCCTAATTCAAGAAACCTGTAACCCTAAACTTTAGCAATGGCAAAATCGCCCACAACGCATAATAATCAAATTAATGTTATGGGTCAGCTTTGAAATCATGTCAGGAATGCAAATTAAGTCTCAAAAGTTATGGAAAATGTATGAATCAATGTGCAAGAACATCAAATATTTTCGGTACAGGGTGTGCCCGTTTTACCAATTCTCGATGCTAGAACGAATGGTTTTGATTGGTATGTGATCCTTGAAGCTTCAGGAATATGATGGACTCAGTATTATGGCTTGAAACGATCTCTAAGGCACTTTTCAGATTTGAGTTTTTAAGAAAAATTTTCAATGTGCAATAGCTTGTTTTGGCGCAGCTTTTGTGTGTTAAGGCATTAGGTTTACCTTCCTGATCATATAGTGAGTGATTAGGTTAAGAAAAATTGGACAAAATCCATTGCTTTGATGATTTTTGAATATTTGATTTCAAGGATCTTTTCCATATCTTTTTCTCATGGTTTTTGGTTCAATCATGCTCAAATCTCATCAAAACTTGCCTAATTGGGATATGCACGTGATATTGAGAATAAACATGCATGAAAAGATTTTTTTAGGTCAAGTTTGATATTTTTCATGTATTTAATTAATTTAAATGAATTAATGTTAATATAAATTCAAATAAATAATTAAAAAATGAGAAAATACTTCCCTTTGGGCCTAATGGTCGTGCATAGGCTTGGCATGAAGAAACTTGGAAGAAAAATGGGCCCAATAGCAAATTTAGGCCTTTTGCATCAATGTTGACTTTTCAAAATTCCTAAAAATTCCCAACTTCCACAAGGCATAACTTGGTCAATTTTTAAGCTTTTCACATGTTCTTGGACATTTTGGAAAGGTCTTTGAGTCCTCTAACCAATGCCTTTGGTCCCATGTCATTTTGATTTACCAATCTCAAGTTATGGCCTTTGACTTAAAGTCTCTTTTTGTTGACTTTTGAAAATGACCTATAATGTTGAAACTGATAACTTTTTGTGAGAGCATTTCTTGGACTTGAAGTATGAAGATGAATTGTAGGAAATGTCTTTCTCTTCAAAATGAGCTTTGGATGGAATTTTTCTGATAATCCATGTGAAAGTTATGTCCTGGTCAATTTCAGTTGACTTTTTCAGCTGTCCAAATATAGCAACTTTTGCATCTTTGATGATTTCTGAGCCAAATTTTGAGAATCATGATCAAGCATTGATCAAATGATGTTTGTGGCTTCAAAATGATATGTTGACCAAAAATTTGAACTTTGGACTGTCAAATGACCATTTTGCCCCTACAGTTGACTGTAGTGCAATTTAGGGTTTTGACTGTGCAATTTTGAGCTGAATGCCTTGAAACTTGACATGAAGACACTTGACCATCTTTTTAAGCATGTGAGACTTGATTGGGCCTTTGAAATCTTCATTTTCTTGATCAGGACACAAACCCTAGTTTTGACTGTCTAGGAGACAGTTGAACTGCATAGTCCTTGGGGAATTTTGTGACCTTGACTTTGACAATTCTTGATGAATATGGGAGGGCAAATTTTGGGGTACAACAGTTGCCCCTGTTCAATCTTCTTAGACCTGAGGATGCAGATTGGCTGACGTGCCTTTCGTAATCCGAGGGTAGAAGATGATTGGACACTAGAGTGCCCAGAAATTTGCGCTCACATAGTAGCAGTGATGGAGGGAATGGGCTTATAGATGCCATTTAGAGGTTGCTGGATAGGATGATGGGCTTATATATGCCATCCGGATGTTGATCGCGTAGGAGATTCCTTAGCGAGAACCTGCATACCTGCAAAAGAGAAAATGAGTACCTGACACGTTGCAGGAGCTGATTTTAGATGCTTGGTATAGATGTGTCCTGACTGGTTACAGGAGCTGAATCTGGAGCTTCAAACGCTGATGAATGAACCAGGGATGGTTACTACCTTAGCATGAATGGTAAGAGAACCTTGGGCGACTTTAACTTCAACAACGCTCGTTGAGAAAAATCTTGGGTGTCTTTAACTTCAACAACGCTTGTTGAGAAAAATCTTGGGTGTCTTCTACTGGAATAAGAATCAGGGAGATCTTAGGGTCGATCTGACTGAACCAGAGAGGCCTTTTGACTGGGTAAGCATCAGGAAAATCTTAGGGTCGATTTAACTGAACCGGTCTAGGTCTTGAAACATCTTCAGCTGGATAAGTATCAGGGAGATCTTAGGGTCGATCTGACTGAACCAAGAGAAGGCCTTTGACTGGATAAGCATCAGGAAAATCTTAGGGTCGATTTAACTGAACCGGTCTAGGTCTTGAAACATCTTCAACTGGATAAGCATCAGGGAGATCTTAGGGTCGATCTGACTGAACCAAGAGAAGGCCTTTGACTGGATAAGCATCAGGAAAATCTTAGGGTCGATTTAACTGAACCGGACAAGGTCTTGGAATATCTTCAACTGGATAAGCATCAGGGAGATCTTAGGGTCGATCTGACTGAACCAGAGAAGGCCTTTGACTGGATAAGCATCAGGAAAATCTTAGGGTCGATTTAACTGAACCGGTCTAGGTCTTGAAACGTGATTGAGAATTTCAACTGTATCTTTCCTGAAAGGTAAAGGTCAGTCATATGTGATGCATGATATGGATCAAGCAATGATGTTATCAATATAAATGAGACTTGTATGATGCAATACGTTATGCATGCTATAATGATGTATGTGATGTTTTATGAATGTTTTTGTCTAGGAAAGTGAATCCTTGACGGGTGCCGGGAAGTTGTATCCTGGGCTGATGTTGAAGACTAGATTTTGCTTCCGCTGGAGATGATAACTGCAAGAATACCGGTAGGAGAAGATGACTCCGTTGCGGAATAAACTTGGTAAAGTGGAGGATTCTGCGGGGAGGAAATATACTCTAGTGACCTTGCTGGGAAGCAATACTCTGTGGGGATAGAGATGCTTTGCTGAATGTTGATAGTAATTTGTTGAGGATACCCTTGTTGTATAGGAAGTGTTGAAGGACTTCGCTGGGGTAAGAAGACTTTGTCGACGACGCTCTTTCCATGGCTTTTGGCTGAGGATAACCCAGTTATATCCTGTTAAGGAAATAACTCTTTAAATAAAGCCGGACGACGCGTTCGTGCTCTGCGAGGGGATAAGCTTCCAGAATCTACTGGGGATAAGCTTATTGCTTGGGGATATGACTTCCAACTTTGCTGGTGAAGCTGGATTGGACTCTTCTGGGGGAAGTTTGAATTGCAGGGAAGTGATTCCTTTGAATGTCTGGTATACCGCCGGGGAACAATCTTTAGGCTAAGACTGCCGGGGATGCTTGTTAAGAATATATATATATTGCTGCTGGGGAAGTATTGAGCTCTTACGGGAGAATACTCAATTTCCTTGATGTTCTGATAATAGCTTGGAGGAGAATGTATTGTTTTACTGAACCACTCTCTGGGGAATTAGTATGTACTGGTCGTGTTCTTTAGCTGAACCTACCTTGGTACCTTGGAGGATAGAGCAATTGGCTTGCTCAGACAACTCTTTATTGCCCCTGTTTCTAGTGTCACCTGCAATTAATTCCTTTGTTTCGTATGCAAATATTTATGAGTTAGCAAATTATTGTCAATGCATACATCACAAATTGAACCTTGGACGTTCTTCGCAAAACAAAACAGAAAAAGGAAAAACACTTGGCACGTTTAACTGAAGATATATTTTTATTGATTTTTGAATTGCCTGTGAATGGGCGTTTTGTGTACAAGAGGCTGACGTCCTAGTAAGAGGTACGCCGCCGATCAAAAGAGTTTATACAAGTTTTGTACAAAAGAAAATAAAACAGCTGTGTGAAAGATGAATGATCCACTGGGTTTCAACTCTGCTATTGCCTTTATAACTCCGAGCGTCTCATCACTTGATGACCTTGGTTGAGGGTGAAGCTGACTGATCGATGCCGTTTGATGCTTGATGCAGATACCGGATTCTGGATGCAAAGTGATCCAATGAGACATAGTATTACGCTTTTATCCCTAACTTTTGCCTGGACCGCCCTTTCGGGTTTTCAGTCCACCGGGATACCCATTTTTGCCCAAGCCGCCTTTTCAGGTTTTCGACTTGCCGGGTGTACAGATTTTTTTTATTTTCATCCCTTCATTTTGCCCGAACCCTTTTGGTTCGACGGGAAGCCCTAATTTTTGCCTAGGCATGTCAGCCTAGCGGGTCTTTTTCATGCGTAGTATTTTTTAACTATGTCTGCATTGGCGGGGTGAGGAAGGTCGTCACCATCCATGTTGGTTAAGATCATTGCTCCTCCTGAGAACACATGCTTAACCACAAATGGCCCTTCGTACGTAGGAGTCCATTTGCCCCTTGGATCACTCTGAGGAAGGATGATTCTCTTGATAACCAGATCCCCAACTTGATATTCCTGTGGTCTGACCTTTTTGTTAAATGCCCTGATCATTCGTTTCTGATACGTCTGACCATGACAGATAGCCGCAAGTCTCTTCTCGTCAATGAGGTTGAGCTGATCAAGTCGTGTCTGGATCCAATCATCTTCATTCAGATTTGCATCCTTCATTATCCGGAGAGAGGGAATTTGTACTTCGATCGGCAAGACTGCCTCCATGCCATAAACCAGAGAGAAGGGAGTTGCCCCGGTTGACGTCCTAGCTGAGGTACGGTACCCATGTAGAGAGAATGGTAACATCTCGTGCCAATCTTTATACGTCACTGTCATTTTCTGCACGATCTTCTTGATATTTTTGTTAGCTGCTTCTACAGCCCCATTCATCTTTGGTCTGTAAGGAGAAGAATTGTGGTGCTGTATCTTGAACTGTTCGCAAAGCTCGGCAATCATCTTGTTGTTCAGATTGGTACCGTTGTCTGTAATAATTCGCTCAGGGACGCCGTATCGACAGATCAGATTGTGCCGAATAAACCGTGCCACAACAGTCTTGGTTACTGTAGCATAGGATGCTGCTTCAACCCACTTCGTAAAATAGTCAATCGCCACTAGGATGAAGCGATGCCCATTGGATGCCGTAGGTTTAATCTCACCAATCATGTCTATGCCCCACATTGCAAACGGCCAAGGCGCAGTCAGAACATTCAGGGGAACCGGAGGAACATGCACCTTATCTGCATAAATCTGGCACTTGTGGCATGTCCTGGAATGTTGGTAGCAGTCAGCTTCCATTGTGGACCAGTAATATCCTGCCCGTAGGATTTTCTTAGCCATAGTATGCCCACTGGAATGCGTACCAAAGGTCCCTTCATGTAGCTCTTCCATGATTCTTTCCGCTTCAGTTTTGTCCACACAACGCAGTAAGGTTGAATCATGGTTTCGCTTGTACAAGATGCCGTTGCTTAGGAAGAACTTGGCTGCGAACCTCCTCAGGAATTTCTTATCATTGATAGAGGCACCTTCAGGGTATTCCTGAGCTTCCAGATATCTCTTCACTTCGTGGTACCAAGGCTTCTCAGTTACCAATTCAGTTTCGAGATCACAACAGTATGTCGGTTCGTCCAGTTTCCAGATGATGATCCGGGGAGCTTCATTATCCCATTTAACCTTGAACATTGAAGACATTGTAGCTAACGCGTCCGCTAACTGATTCTCTTCTCTTGGAAAGTGCTCGAAGGTTATCTCTGTGAAGTGGGGAATCAGGGTCAACACACATTCTCTGTAAGGAATCAGGTTTGGATGTTTCGTATCCCACTCTCCTTTGATCTGATTGATCACAAGAGCGGAATCTCCGAAGACACTGAGGAACTTGATCCTTAAGTCGATCGCAGCTTGAAGACCCATGATGCACGCCTCATACTCCGCCATGTTGTTGGTACAGTTGAAACATAGCCGGGCAGTGAGTGGAGTATGAGTACCTTGTGGAGATATGATTATGGCGCCGATACCATTTCCCAAAGCATTGGAAGCTCCGTCAAAGTGCATAGACCATCGGGATCCTGGTTCAGGTCCTTCATCCGGTCCAGGTACTTCACAATCAGTTACAATCATGATGCTTTCATCCGGAAACTCGAAGTTCATTGATTGATAGTCATCTACAGCTTGATGAGCTAAGTGGTCTGCCAATACACTTCCCTTGATGGCTTTCTGGGTTGTGTACTGAATGTCGTATTCCGTCAAGATCATTTGCCATCTTGCAATTCTCCCAGACAGAGCAGGCTTTTCGAATATGTATTTTATAGGATCCATCTTTGAGATCAACAAGGTAGTGTGAGTCAGCATATACTGTCTCAGCCAGCGAGCAGCCCATACCAAAGCGCAGCAAGTTTTCTCAAGCAGTGAGTATCGGGTCTCACAGTCGGTAAACTTTTTGCTAAGGTAATAAATGGCATGCTCTTTTCGGCCAGACTCGTCATGCTGCCCCAGCACACACCCCATTGAATTGTCTAATACTGTCAGGTATAGTATCAGAGGTCTCCCTTCAACCGGTGGCATAAGGATAGGTGGTTCTTGGAGATACTCTTTGATTCTGTCGAAGGCAGCCTGACATTCATCGTTCCAACGTACTACCTGATCTTTCTTCAACAGCTTGAAGATTGGCTCACAGGTAGCAGTCAGATGTGAGATGAATCGAGCAATGTAATTCAGGCGTCCTAAAAAGCCTCTGACTTCCTTCTCTGTCTTAGGAACTGGCATCTCTTGAATAGCTTTGACTTTAGCAGGGTCCACTTGAATACCTTTATCGCTGACCACGAAGCCTAGCAACTTCCCAGATCTTACCCCGAAGGTGCACTTGTTCGGGTTCAATCTCAGCTTGTACAATTTCAATCGGTCAAACAACTTCTGCAGATGATCTAGGTGCTCTTCCTCAGTCTGGGACCTAGCGATCATGTCGTCCACATACACTTCTATCTCATGATGGATCATATCATGAAATAAGGCGACCATGGCACGTTGGTAGGTTGCCCCAGCATTCTTTAATCCGAACGGCATGACCTTGTAACAGAAGGTGCCCCACTGAGTAACAAATGTAGTCTTTTCCATGTCTTCAGGTGCCATCTTGATCTGATTGTAACCTGAGAAACCATCCATGAAAGAGAACACTTTGTGCTGAGCCGTATTATCAACAAGGACATCAATGTGAGGTAAGGGGAAGTCATCCTTGGGGCTGGCCCTGTTCAGATCCCTATAGTCGACACACATTCTGACCTTACCGTCCTTCTTCGGTACCGGCACCACATTAGCAACCCACTGAGGGTAAGAAGTCACTGCAAGGAACCCAGCATCAAACTGTTTCATGACTTCGGCTTTAATCTTCTCGGACATCTCTGGACGCATCCGACGAACCTTTTGTTTAACTGGAGGGCAGTCTTCCCTAGTCGGCAAATGATGGACAACAATATCGGTATCCAACCCTGGCATGTCTTCGTAGGACCAGGCAAAGATCTCCATATAGTCATGTAACATCTTGGTTAACCGTTGCTTCACGCTGAACTCTAGGTTGGCACCAATCTTTACCTCTTTTCTATCTGCTTCAGTACCCAGGTTTATGGTTTCCACTGGCTCTTCATGGGGTTGAATTGCCCTCTCTTCCTGAAGCAACAGTCTAGCAAGCTCGCCAGGCACTTCGCAATCATCTTCACCTTCGTCTTCGGCTAAGTTGATCGGATTTTCGAAGTCATAATTGGCATTAGCAGAGCTGTTACCAGCGAGATCCAGAGTGGATTGGAACCTGTATGAGTGAGTGTGTGTGTAAATACAGCTGTTTTTGAAAATTATGTAAAGGAAAAGAAAGACAGAAAAGGAACACAATATTTGCAATGCGAAAAGTACGTCCAAGATTTTCATTCATGATGTATAAAATGACAGTTTGTATGCCCTCACAAATAGAACCACGGTGCCTCGGGTAAGACACCGGGCCATAGAGTTTATCATTGTTTATTACAAAATAACAAAACATGGGAATTCATTACTGTGTCACAAAGGTAACAGGGGTATGGTCCTTTGCACTCCAATTGTTTAATCCGTCTTCGGCTGTCGGATAAATCCAGCTGTTGAATTCGGCTTCGTCCACTTCATGGTCTTCCCCGACAGCATTCACTCCTGAACCTTTAATAAATACCGGAGGCCTTCCGATCTTCTCTTTCCTCATAGCTCTCTGCCCTTCTGAGGTGAAACCCAGCCCAAGTTTATCAGTCTTCTGGGTGAAGTCTGGAAGTCTGCCCCAATTGGCACCTTCACCCTTCTGCACCACAGCCCTGGCATCCTTCAGAGAGGCCATCTTCAAAGGACCACTCGCCTCTGTTGTTTCTGCTGCAATTGGAAACACCTCCTCGAAGTGCTGAAAGGGGGTCTCAATGAACTCCCCATCCATCTCAATGTACCTGAAGGAGTTCAGGTGGCTCACCATATATTCTTCCTCTCCTTGCACGGTGACAATCTTCCCTCTGACGGGGTACTTCAGCTTTTGATGCAAGGTAGAGGTCACTGCCCCAGCCTTATGTATCCAGGGTCGACCCAGCAGACAAGAGTAAGATGGGCGGATATCCATCACATAAAAAGTGGAGTCGAACACCTGAGAGCCCACACGAATCGGAATGTCCACCTCCCCATGGACCATCCTCTTTGAACCGTCAAAGGCCCTGACGATGATGTTGCTGGGTTTCAAATCCAGGCCTTCACAATCTAGACGATCCAGAGCCTTCTTGGGTAGCACATTCAAAGATGACCCAGTATCAACCAACACATGTGCCAAGGTGGTGCCCCTGCATTCGATTGAGACATGCAGAGCATCATTATGATCTCTCCCCTTCGTGGTCAAATCAGCATCTGAGAAACCCAAGCCATTGTCTGCCGTTAGGCTTGCCACGCAATCAGTGAATTGGACTGCAGAGGTTTCATGTGGCACATGGGCCGTCTTGAGGAATGAGATGAGGGCCTTTGCATGGGCCTCAGAGCACAGCAGTAAAGAGAGCATGGATATCTTGGAGGGCGTATGCCCCAACTGTTCCACGACATTAAAATCGCTCTTCTTTATAATCTTCAAAATCTCCTCCATCTCCTGTGGGGAGGCTTCAGCAGCTATAGGTATGGGTGCCTCCATCTGGGCAGGCTCAGTTTCAATTCCCTTGCCCCGAGCGTTGGATGACTCGGCAGCAGGAGAAACAATTGGATCAGCAGCAGGGACAACAACTTGATCAGCAGCGGGAGTAGGTGTACTTGCAGGAATTATCAGGAGTGGTCTTCGGGCAGCAGGTGGCGCAATGTCAGGCGAGAAGAGCCTGCCACTGCGGGTAACTTTGGTCGGGCCAGTGATGTCACAGATGCTGGCGCCAGCGTTGAGCTCTTGTTTAATTCCGTTTATATATACATCTGCCCCATAGTGCCAAGGGACAGCTTTGTTGGATACATAGGGCAGGGGCCCAGGAACAGTGATAGTAACAGGTGCAACGGTCAGAATTTGGATAGGCTTCTTCTGGAGAGCCGGGATCGGATTGTTGAAGATAGTCACCACAGAAACTTCTTCCATTGGAACCATACGAACAACAGATTTCTTGAATAGAATCTCCTTGCTATCCATTAAGCTTTGGATGCCTAACTTTAGCAAGGGACAACCGGATGGGGACACAACACAGAACAGGCAACCCTCACTACAACCCGGAAATAAACCGGCCTGCAGTAGGTTCTTCTTAATGATCTTTAAAGGAGTGGCTAGATCATCCACAGAAACAGCATAAACATCTTCATCAACAGCATTTACCCCGTGCTGAGGCATATGGGCAGTGACTACATTTGGCTTTGCAGGCGCTTCGAATTGTATCTCCTTAGCATCGATAAGGTCTTGCACCTTATTCTTTAACGCCCAACAGTCATCAGTAGAGTGCCTCGGGCTTTCTGAGTGGTAAGCACAACGAGCATTCGGGTTGTACTTGGGGGATGCAGTATTGGGGAACTTTGGCGCCTCCCTGACAGTCACTAAATTAGTTGCGAGCAACTGTGGCAGGATCTGCGACAAGGTCATGTTTAAGCGGGTGAATTCTCTCCGGGGTCTTTCCACCTTCTGAGTATTGTTTGGCCGGGGAGCGGCAGCAGGCTTAGCAATCATGACCGCACTAACAGATTGGCGGTGCTCATGTCTTTCTGATCTTCTGGAACCATATACAGCGCTAGACTCCTTCTTGAACGGTTTCTTTTCCGAACTAGATGATGATGCACCCTTTGCAATCTTTCCAGATTTCAGCCCAGCTTCAATTCTCTCTCCAGTCAAGATCAAATCAGTGAAACCGGCAGAAGAATTCCCAATGAGATGGTTGAAGAATGGCCCAGATAGGGTCCCCAAGAACATGTCAACCAACTCCCGATCAGTCAATGGTGGCTGCACCCTGCCAGCCAGGTCTCTCCATTTCTGAGCGTACTCTTTAAAACCTTCGCTTGCACCTAACGCCATACCCTGGAGTTGGGTACGTGTGGGGGCAAGGTCGGCATTATACTGATACTGCTTGTAGAAAGCAGTAGCCAGCTCCTCCCAGTTACGAACTTTGGTCCCATCCAGCTGATAGAACCATTCGAGATGAGTCCCTGAAAGACTCTCCTGGAAGAAGTGGATCCATAGATTCTTGTCCGCAGAGTATGGCTGAATTTTCCGAACATAGGACCTTAAGTGCAGCTTGGGACAAGACGCCCCGTCATACTTCGAGAAGGATGGTGCTTTGAATTTATGCGGGATAATTACACCAGTCGACAAACCCAGATCTCCGAAATCCAGCCCAGGTGCCTGTTGCACCTCCATAGCCTTCAACCTGTCCTCCAGTTGTTTGTACCTGTCATCTGCAGGAGGGTACTGTTCCTCATCAAAATCTGTCTCGTTGTCGGAGACCACTGGAGTAGGAACCTTTACTTCTGCCTGAGAAGGACTCCTGCCAACAGAAGAACCAGCCTCTTCATGCTGCAGAGTATTACCCAACCTTCGGCCCGAGTTGAACAGAACAGTTCTTCTCTTCTTCTTCTTCTCCTTCTTCAGGAGCATAGTCTTCAGTTCTTCTTGGCCTTTAGCTAGACCCATGATTAGTTCTTGAAACTGCGCATTCTGCGCCTGGAGAGCCTTGATTGATGTCTCTGTGGATTCGGATCCGGGATTCATGATGCTGAAATAAACAGCGAAGAACTGTAAGCAACCTGAAAAGGGGAAAAACCTGCTATGCACATGATGTATGAAATGCGTATGCGATGCATTCAAGGGTTCGAAAGTTCAACTTTGTTGTAGACAAAAAGAACACACGTTATCATTAAAGAAAATCATTGTTTAATACATCAAGGTCTCATGGGCAAAAAATATAAAAATCAAGTCAATCCCAAAATACACTGCGCATCCTTTTCGGAGCTATGTAGGTGTTGAGATTCCTCTCCTCATGCAACAGGCGAGTGAGCTCCAGGACTTTCTTTTCACTGGCATGCAGACTAGTCTCAAGAGAATTCCGCTCTTCCTTAAGCTGGATCCAGCTCTTCTGCATCTCTTCCCAGGATGTGGGCATATCAGGGTGCTGAATAACATGAGACACTTCCCCTTCCAAGACAGGCTCTTTGATTACTGGAAGCATGTGAGGATAAGGCATCACTAACTTCTGAGAGCGGGCGCGTACCCACTTGAGATAAGGCTCCAAAGGGATGGAGTTCTTATGCCCCAGTGTTTTGCTGTCTATCCTACTGGGCATCCTCCAGGCTCTGATAAATCTCTGACGAAGTCCTTGAGTATCACTGTCGAAGTCAAAAACTATGTCAGGAATCAACATGTCATGAGGACCATCCCTCCGAGCATAACCAAACTGTCTCCAAGTCAGGCATGGGCTATAAGTAATACCTCCTCTGATTCCAAGTAAAGGAACATTAGGGTACTCCCCACAACGATCAATGATAGTGACATCTCCTCTGGATCTAGGACACCAATGTATATCTGCATGTGTAAGAGTCATCAACCGTTGTGACCATCTCAAACCCCGCTCATTCTTCAGGACTGATTGGGGAAGGTGCGAAATAAACCACCTTCCCAGGAGAGGAGTGCAACACATAAGGACACCTCTTTTTCTCATGGTTCGAGTGTAACATGAGTGAAGGATGTCCCCCAGCAATGTAGGTATGGGATTCCTGGACATAAAGATCTGGACAGCACTGATATCAATAAGCTGATCTGGGTTAGGGAACAACACCAAACCATAAACAAGGAGGGCCACAACCTCTTCAAAAGCTTGCAAGTCAAGGGAGTTCCAACATTCATGGGCTTTCTCAAATAGAAACCTGGCTAGGAACCCTTTGATACCACTTCTGACTTCCCAATGTCCCTTGAGGTCAGATGACTGTAGGTGCAAGGCTTTAGCAATCTCCTCAAGCTTAGGTTCCTTTTCTGTACCGTTGAAGGGTAGCTGATCAAGGATAGGGATCTTCAGGAGCCGGGAGAACTCCTCCAATGTAGGTACCAACTGATAGTCCAAGAAGGTAAAACAGTGATGCAGAGGGTCAAAGAACTGGAACAAGACCTTTATCATATCTTCCTCAATGTTGGTGTTGACCAAGCTGATGAGGCTTCCATGCCTTTCACTGAATGAAGAGTTCTCGGGAATCCTGGATATAAGCTCCTTAAGCTGAGGAGGGATCCTTACAAGATTGACCTGAATTGTCTTTCTACGAACAGTTTCCATGTCCTACAAAACAAGAACAAAGATGAAAATTCGAACCCCTGAAATGGTTAGTCAATGCATATGATGCTGGATGATGTCATGATGCTATGATTAAACACACCACAGATATTTACAAAGACAAACATGTAAGGCACACAAGGCACACAAGAGAAGCCCTTAAGGTTTAAGGCCAGCATGGGGTCTGGGTAGTACCCTCTTGAGTTGGTGGGTTCATACCTGTCCTAATCAAAGTAACCGGGTTCTAAGGTTCCCAATATCACGGGATTGCTTTCATTGTTCATCGTTTCGATTTAGCCACTGAACTGGCGACCGAAATATTCCAGGAAAGCAACCCTCAATTGAGTGTAGTATCGAGTATCAACCAACCTCGGACTGCACCAAAGTCAGTTATCTCACTACCCTAAAGAGGCCAAGATAGTTCAATTAAGGTTCCTAAGGTCTGTTGATGCTTCACGACACCACGCGGAGGCCCCGTACTCTCCTTGACTGAACTCAAGGGTTACCGGTACACACCAAAGTGCCACATCAACGTAGCAGACTGTTTCAACCATGTCGGTATACCCCGCACAGTTCCCTCACAGCCTTGTTGCTACTTTCTAAGAAAGGTATCCCCCAGATCCGGGTTTAGGATCTATAGAACTCCCAAGCAACCCACAATTTAAAGCACACAAGGAAAACAATTGAAAACATAGTTATAAGCTAGCCCTAAGGTACACCTCACTTTAAGTTTATCCCCAGCAGAGTCGCCAGTTCTGTGATCGGTGGATCTGGAACTGACTGTTTTAAAGCTGGTTCGCGAAATGTCGCGGAAGCAAGAGTCGCCACCGTCTTTTATTTTCTCCAAATGGAAAGGACAAAAGCACAGAAAAATTCCTTAAAGAGATTGCTCTCGGTTCGGGAGGTAGGTTATAGAAAGGGAAGGTGTTAGCACCCTTTCTATCCATGGTTATCCATGGGCTCTTAGATACTTGCTCAATGTGTTTTCAAAATTGCTTGTTTGCTTTTCAATGTGGGTTTAAAAGTTTCTTTGAAAAATTTCAGATCGACTCATACGTTAGAGTGTTTGAAAAGTTTGTTTCGAAAGCTTTTGAAAATGTGTTTGTGAAAAGATGTTTTTGATTTGTTTGAAATTAGAGCAAGTATCCTTGAGAACCTACCTACCCTAAGGAATTCGTCTGTGTAAATGTCCTTAAAAGTAGTGCCATCCCACCATTGAGAGGTAGGTAGCACCACCGTTGGAGGTGTTCGGGTCAATTCGATTTTAGGGACATGGTGATCACCAGAGCAATGGGAAGACACCTTAGAAGCTACCCTCATGCCAGGTTCCCGGATCATGAGGACTTACTAAGACGCCCTCTACTCGACGACCACCTTTCGAAAGGCAACAGTGAGGCGTACCCTAGGGGTGGTGTGTGCGAATTGTGTGTCGTTTTCAGTTATTTGTCTTGTCATGTTTGTTGTGTTCTACGCTTGATTTTAATTAGGACATTCATTCTTGCATGCATATTTAACAGTTATAAAGTTTGCGAAAAAATAAATCTAAGGCTATTACAAAGGCGCGGGTCCACATCGCCAAAATTAAAATCCAGGACCCGATTTAGCGGAAAATAAATAAAGCAAAATAAAGTAAAAGTGCGAGAAATTTAAATTACAAGGCTTTGGGAGAGATACAAAATTATAATAAACGACATAAAGTAAAATGCGCGAAATAAAATAATTAAACAATGGGCGTTGGACCCTTTTGCAAAAAATTGAAGTTGATGAATTAATTAAGGAGGAATTAAAACTAAAGATTTAAAAGGAATGCTTTTTTTGGTATTTTTGTATTTTTTTTGATTAAATAAGAAAAAGGATTAATTGAAATTAAATTAAAAGGGCAAACCCTAATTCTAATATTTTTATTCATTATGAAAGAATTAAATTAAAACCTAAATTAAACCCTAATTTTATTCATGTACATTTAATTATAAAAATAAAATAATAAATAAATAATATTGTGAAAAAAGGAAAAATTAAAAAGATATAAAAAAAAATTATTAATTAACCTAATTCTGCATTTTTTGGATTTTTATTAAAAAGGAATTAAATTTGTAACCTAATTAAAACTAAATAATTATAAGCATTTATTATGAAAATAATTATAATATAAATATTTATTAATTTTTGGCCTTTTCTGATTTTTGAATGTTTTTATATTTTGTAAAAATAATTAACTAAATAAATAGCAAATAAAAGAAATAAAAAGAAAAATTAAAGAAAGAATAAAAAAAAAATAATAATAAGGCAAACCAGGGGGGGGGGTAGTCCCCAATTCAGGAGGTATAGGCCTAGCAAATCAGGCCCATTTGCTTCATAATCCGTTGACTTTTGGAATCACGTATGGTGCATTTGACCAGGGTTTATGTGTTCCTTAGATTCTTGGCCGTTGATCTAACGTTGGGATGGACGTGGCACTCTTGATCTGGATGGTATATGGTGGTCCTTAGTGCCAGCGTTGCATAGGAATCTGCATTGGAAAATAATAAGAGAAATTGCACAGACCTGGGACTTGAACCCAGGTCATGAAGGTTAACGCGTTGATAGCTTGCCAGCTGAGCCATTTAACTACTTTGATATATAATATACAAATAAATAATATAATAGAAAAACAAGACATGAGTGGATTAGCGCGCGGAACATTTGAATGAGCCAGTCAGTACGTGCCACGATTCCACCTTCTTCTTCGTCCCTGTAACAAAACCTATAAGGCAACGGTTTTCAACGCGTTGCAAAAAGGGATCTATTGGAAAATAGCGATTAGAACCATGAGCTTCATAAATTGTTCGCGAGTATATCTTCTTCTTCGTCTCTAAGCGCTGAGTTCAACCATGGTATTCATGAACCCTAATTTTTCCTCTACGCAAAAGCCCTAATTCAAGAAACCTGTAACCCTAAACTTTAGCAATGGCAAAATCGCCCACAACGCATAATAATCAAATTAATGTTATGGGTCAGCTTTGAAATCATGTCAGGAATGCAAATCAAGTCTCAAAAGTTATGGAAATGTATGAATCAATGTGCAAGAACATCAAATATTTTCGGTACAGGGTGTGCCCGTTTTACCAATTCTCGATGCTAGAACGAATGGTTTTGATTGGTATGTGATCCTTGAAGCTTCAGGAATATGATGGACTCAGTATTATGGCTTGAAACGATCTCTAAGGCACTTTTCAGATTTGAGTTTTTAAGAAAAATTTTCAATGTGCAATAGCTTGTTTTGGCGCAGCTTTTGTGTGTTAAGGCATTAGGTTTACCTTCCTGATCATATAGTGAGTGATTAGGTTAAGAAAAATTGGACAAAATCCATTGCTTTGATGATTTTTGAATATTTGATTTCAAGGATCTTTTCCATATCTTTTTCTCATGGTTTTTGGTTCAATCATGCTCAAATCTCATCAAAACTTGCCTAATTGGGATATGCACGTGATATTGAGAATAAACATGCATGAAAAGATTTTTTTAGGTCAAGTTTGATATTTTTCATGTATTTAATTAATTTAAATGAATTAATGTTAATATAAATTCAAATAAATAATTAAAAAATGAGAAAATACTTCCCTTTGGGCCTAATGGTCGTGCATAGGCTTGGCATGAAGAAACTTGGAAGAAAAATGGGCCCAATAGCAAATTTAGGCCTTTTGCATCAATGTTGACTTTTCAAAATTCCTAAAAATTCCCAACTTCCACAAGGCATAACTTGGTCAATTTTTAAGCTTTTCACATGTTCTTGGACATTTTGGAAAGGTCTTTGAGTCCTCTAACCAATGCCTTTGGTCCCATGTCATTTTGATTTACCAATCTCAAGTTATGGCCTTTGACTTAAAGTCTCTTTTTGTTGACTTTTGAAAATGACCTATAATGTTGAAACTGATAACTTTTTGTGAGAGCATTTCTTGGACTTGAAGTATGAAGATGAATTGTAGGAAATGTCTTTCTCTTCAAAATGAGCTTTGGATGGAATTTTTCTGATAATCCATGTGAAAGTTATGTCCTGGTCAATTTCAGTTGACTTTTTCAGCTGTCCAAATATAGCAACTTTTGCATCTTTGATGATTTCTGAGCCAAATTTTGAGAATCATGATCAAGCATTGATCAAATGATGTTTGTGGCTTCAAAATGATATGTTGACCAAAAATTTGAACTTTGGACTGTCAAATGACCATTTTGCCCCTACAGTTGACTGTAGTGCAATTTAGGGTTTTGACTGTGCAATTTTGAGCTGAATGCCTTGAAACTTGACATGAAGACACTTGACCATCTTTTTAAGCATGTGAGACTTGATTGGGCCTTTGAAATCTTCATTTTCTTGATCAGGACACAAACCCTAGTTTTGACTGTCTAGGAGACAGTTGAACTGCATAGTCCTTGGGGAATTTTGTGACCTTGACTTTGACAATTCTTGATGAATATGGGAGGGCAAATTTTGGGGTACAACAGAAGGTATTAACAACCTTCACGTCTATGGTACTCCATAGGAACCTCTTGAAAATTTGTGTTATAAAAAGGTGTTGTTTGCAAAAAAGATTGATGAGATGGGAAATAAATTCTTTTTATGATTTTTATTTGGTAAGACTTAAAGAGCCATGTTCCTACGTGTCCTCCAAGTGAAATGAAGAATCAAAACCTCATAGTTTGTGGTAAAAATAACTTTTTTTTGTTTTGGTTGATTTTAATGAAACGACATGTTGTCGTATTCGCGTGGAAAATTCACTTACTACCCACAATTATGATTAATGAGAATTTGCATCATCTGGATATAGAGAATTATGCTTGGATTTAATCAACAAGGCAATTCTCAACATTCAAGTGGAAAATGTCAATCACTTCACAACTTGTTGTAGAAGTGTAATGACTTGCATCACTATAAGAATCAACTAATGTCCAATCTTTAATAAAAGATTTTAAAAGGAAAAGTGCACAAAGGGCACAAAAAGATTTGAATCAGTTTGGCGTTTTTAGTATATTGAAAAGGTTTTTGATATGCTAAAGATGTATTAGCATTTATTAAGAAAAAAAGGTTTTGAAAGTCACTTGACAAAGTCAAGGTTTATTGAGAAAAAGGTTTCAAGTTTGAAAACAAGAATATTTAGAAATAGGGAGAATATTTTAAAAATTAAAGAATGGGAGGAGATGAAGAGACTATCCTAAAGCATAAAAGTAAATTGCAAGAAATAAATGGTCTGATTATAAGGTAGCCCAAGAGAAATCCTTAGTGTGTGCATGTGAACTAACCAAGATGAAGACAACTTTTGACATTAGTGAAAGAAAGCATTCCTTTTCCTTTGGATTTAAGCCACAAGTCAAGCATCAGATGAATAATCATACAAGCAAAATAATTTCAAAAGCATCAGGTAAAGCTTAAAGCATCAGAAGAAACTCAAAGCATCAGATAAACTCTAAAGTATCATATAATAATCCCTACATCAGATGAAAAGTATAAAAAAACAGACAAAACCAAAGGTCTCAGAGGAAAGTCCCAAGGTCTCAAATACAATGTTCAGGTGAATCTTAAGGTATTAGATGAAAGTCCAAGCCAAGGATCTATCCTAAATCCAAAAGTCCAACTCCTCAAGCAATGGATAGTAACCAATAGTCCAAGGATCATATCCAATTTTTGTAGGGTTTATCATTTATTAATGTCTTTAAAGGAAAAGAAATGCCCAAGGGGCAAAAGAAAAAAATGCATGAAGATAAATGACAAAAAGTAAAATCACATGAAATGTAAAGATACTAAAATGTAAATGACATAAAAGTAAAGTGCGAAAATTTAAATTGTGTTAGTGTAAAGGCGAGAAATTAAATGACATTAATATAAAAGTGCGAAAATATAAAATTAGCACAATTAATATTATTAATGTTAGTAGTTAGTATTCTGATTTAGGATAATTTGGCATTATGTTAAGCAATCGTAAGTGAACTTATGTAGAAGTTGAACCTATCTGAGGTCGGGCCAAAATAATGTAGGTATATTGCATAAGTACACACTAAAACCAACAAAGTGATAAAGCACAAAGGCTAGGAGATCAGATCATTACATCAATCAAATTCTTCATGATACCTTGAGGTAAACTTATCATCAATCCAAAGTACCTAAAATGATCAAATAATCATTTAGAGGTGGATTTGAAATTATGAAAGTTCATCAAGCACAAATTTGAACCTAATTGAACAAGATTAATCCATTATCACCCAACTTATCAAAATAAAAGAAGAAAGATATGAAGAGAGATAGCAACCAAATTGGATCACAACATTAGATCAATATATCATCAATTTTAATCACCTCTCTTGGTGTGTCATTGTGATAAACCTATCATCAACCCAAAGTACCAAAAACGATCCAAATGATTATTTAATGATATGTTTAAATTCATGAAGATTCATGCAAGCAAAGTATCACCCAAAGTCCATTGAGATTGATGAAGATTTTGACCCAACAAATCAATAGAAGTCAAACAAATATTAAATGATAGAAATAACAAATAACAATGAATTAAAATGACTTTTAAAAAGGTTTTAAATGGAAAATAAAAGATAAAATTCAAATGAAGTACTATAACATCAAATAAATTCACAAGAAAAGTATGAAAGGTCAGAAATGATTCAAAGTATTTTTAAGAATTTTCAGGGGATTTTGCAATGCATAAAAATATTTTTAAACCAATTAAAATGTATGAAATAAGAGAAAAATAAAATAAAATACCAAAATATAAAATAAAATCATGAAAAATTTGCACAAGGTGTAAAATAATATAAAATATTTTTGTCATTTTTTTGGTAGTTTTTGGGTGAAAATCTTATTTAAAATGAATTTTGTAAAATCAAAACAAAATAAAATAAAATAAGTAAAAGAAAATAAAATATCAAAAATTCAGAGCCATCACATCAAGTCAAATGTCCAAAATATCCTAAATCAATATATCTGATTCCCAGGCGCATGGTGGACCATCATTTAAAATGCACAGTAGATCCAATTTGAATGGACCAATGAAAATAAAACAATTGTCATGATCTGATTGGATGAAGCAACAAAACACACACAAGACACCACAAATCATTTTCAGTCGTCTTCTCCGGTGAACCAATCATGGAGGTTGGCAAACTTTAATGTTAAGACACGAAACTACCAACAACTTGATCGTTTCATTTAGGAGAATTCAACCACTTGCTTCACTTTCATTTATTGGAAGTGGGCATGGAGAATTTTGAAGAAAACACGGTGAAAACCAAAATACAAAAAGTAAAATTAAATGATGAAATCAAACAACCAATGCAAGTTAAGTTAGGGGAAAGGATCAGGAAGTAATAAGCTACATTATGGTAACTTGTTTCAGTTTAAAAAAATGCTCAGAACTACCTTGTCTAAGTAGTGATCGGAGATGGTGAACAATGGACTTGGTTAGAGCACTTCAGAAGGTCTTAAAGATTGGTTTTTGTTTCTTTAGCTTCAAAAGGTTAGGTGCCTAAGGTGCTAAAGGAATCAAGAAATTACGTTGAAAGAGCTTGAAATTTGAAAACGAACTCAGAAATTTTTAGTGAAAAGTGGAGAATCAGACAGAGGTTTTAGGGGCTTTCCAAGCTTAGTTTTGAGTGAAAATGAAGCCTCTATATATAGATGAGTTAATGCCATCTCATATGTGTTAGAATTTGTTATAATTTGTGTGATTCCATATGCAAAGTTTCGTGACAAAAACTTGAGTGCAAAGCCACTAAAACGCATCCCTTCTCATGCCAATTCAGGTTGTTTTGCATCAATTATTATCACTTAACATCATTAGGTGCAAATCACGTGCAAACTTGAGCTGAAACTTGAGAATTGGTGAACTTCCAATTTCTGTTTCATGTAGAATTTCAATTTCATGCAGCCATGTTCAAACCAATGTGAAATCCTGTGTGCTTCACCATTGCTCCTCATTCTTTTTTCTAAATGATCTTTTCATAACATATAGTGAAATGCAAAAGGAATCAGGTCATTTGGAGTCTTGAGTTGATTATTAAATGGATGTAAAGTTTTGGTACAATGAGCTTTTTCTTGCAATCCAAGGTACATTGACGATCATATGAACTTAAAATGATGGACTCTTGATTGCTCTTTGATTAATCTTGGAAAACCTTATTGAAACTTGATGATGAAGGCATGGAAATAAACAAATGAACCTATTGAAAAACCTTGAGAAACAAGCAACCAAACATTGATCTATCCTTGATCAAATTATGTTGAATGATGCTTGAGGAGAGTGTGACCTAAGATTATAGATCATGCTTCAATAAATGAACCTTTGAGAATCAATGGTTAACCACACTTTTGACTTGAGCAACTCAAAACCCTATGTGAGGAAACACCACTTAATCTTCTTGATTCAATACCCTACCTTGCAAACGAAACAAAAAGAACAAGGCATATATATATATATATATATATATATATATATATATATATATATATATATATATATATATATATATATATATATATATATATATATATATATATATATATATATATATATATATATATATATATATATATATATATATATATATATATATATATATATATATATATATATATATATATATATATATATATATATATATATATATATATATATATATATATATATATATATATATATATATATATATATATATATATATATATATATATATATATATATATTTATAATTAGTGAAACATAAAACATATAAATACAAAGGTAAAATATACACAAAGAGGTGCTTGATAATATCCACAAAGACAAACCCAAAGATGAGAGGGTTAGGAGACAACCAAGTTTGTGATCTTGATGCAATGCAAAGATGCAAATGAGATGGGATCTTAGGGGTAAAAATTATGGTATTACACTAAATGCATCCCACTAAGTGAAAATGACTCATTTCAAGTCCCGAATCATGCTTTTCACCTTGCCTCACACTGTTGTAAAAATTAGAAAATTCTAGAGTTTGCTCACATGTTTGGGATCTGAAATTGGCATGTATGATGAGCTCACTCCCTTTCCTATAAATATAGAAGCATTTTGCCTTCATTTGCAAGATTGAGTAGACATAAAAACCCGGTCTCTCTCAAGCCTGAAACTCTCAAAAAACCAGAAGCTCCATTTTTGTTTCTTTTAAACCCCAAATCTCCACCCAGAAACCTTCATCGGCATCATCTGAAGGTGTTGGAATGTTTATAGAAGCTTGAAAATCCTTAGAGTACCAACTCGAATCCAGCATTTTCAGACCTCTGAATATCACTTCGAACAGGTAGCTGAGAGTAAAATCCTTGAGCAAACAAGTTACCACTCTTTTCCTCTTGCTTCACTGATCAAAATCCTCCACTCACCATGTATTTATTGTTTATATTAGTCATTTAATTTTACTTTGAAGCTCTTATGGTTTTAGCGTATTTCTGCAAATTCTCATGGCTTGGAGTGAATAAATGGCTCCAATGCAGAGAGACATGAGTGATGGTGATACTTGAAGCTAAAATGTGTGGTGTTTAAGCTTAAAACAACGAATTCGTGAACCTGCAAAATCAATTGGACGAAGGTTGAAGATGAAGGTGTGCACGCGCAAGGGTGGGAAATTTGAATTTCCAACTAATCAGGTTGTGTCACGCCTTCCTATCCATTACACCTTATTTATTTTTATTATTAATGATTTTTTATTTATTTTTCTTACAAAATTAATTAAAAATAGATCTTAAATGATTTTTCACTCCAACTTTTTTTCATAAATCCACAAAAGTATTTTCTACCTTATATGTTTTTTTTTTCTTCAGATTTTTAAAATGATTTTGTAGAATTTTTCTATTTTTATTTTATTTTATTTTTTAATTCACTTTAAACATTTAATTCTCCATCATTTTTAAAAAAATTGAGTCTAACTTTTGAGATCTTGATCCTTGGGGTTTTTCTAACTTTCTCATCTTGTTCAATTGGACTTTAGATTGATGCTTGATAAACTTTATTCATTTCAAATCTACCATTAAATGATTATTTGATCATTTTGGTACTTTAGATTGATGATAATTTTGTCTCAAGGTATCATGAAGAAGATGAATTGAAGTAATGATCCAATCCCTAGCCTTAGAGCTTAATCAACTCTCTATCATCTTCTTCTTCTTCTTTCTTTTATTTTGACTTGTGTTGCACTGTTTTAGGAGAACGACTTTGTGTCATTTCTCTAACATGAATAACACATACATTTCTATTTCCCGACCTCAGATAGTTGTGACTTCTACACAAGTCCAATTACGATTGCTTAACATAGCACTAAATTGTCCTGGATCAGTTGATTGACAACTAACACTAACATTAACTCCATATTATTGTGCTAACTTTACTTTCTCGCACTTTTACATTAATATCATTTAATTTATTTCCCTTTACATTTGTAAAATTTAATTTCTTGCCATTTATCATTCAATTCATTTATCATTTCATGTCATTTTTATCTTTTGCTTTATTTTGTTAGTTTTCCTTCAAAGGCTTAAAATATTAATAAATACAAAACCCTAAAAAAGCATGTATTGCGCTCTTGAGGACTATTGTTACTATCCCTTTCTTATGGAGTTTGAAATTTGGACTTGAGACCATGGTTACTTTACCTTAGCTTGGAATTCATCTGATACTTTGGTTCATCGGGGGTATTAATTTCATTTGATACTTTGTGGTACATGAGACTTAGAATCATCTAGACCTTTTGCTTTATATGAGACTTGACCACGTTCTCAGACCTTGTAACCTTTATCTTAACTTTGTGATGCTCATCTGCTCATTGTGTTTGATCAACTTGTGGATTAAATCCAAAGGGAAAGGAATGCTAGTTTTGACCAATGTCAAGTGCTTGCTCTTCTTATGGTTAGTTAACTTGCAGACACAAAGGGATTTCTCTTACTACCAGACATTTTATTTTATGTCATTTACTTTATTCTTTAGGATAGTCTCTTCATCTTCTCCCCTTCTTTAGTTTTCAAATCTTCTCCCTATTTCAAAACTTATTGTTTTCAAACTTCACATATTTTCTTAAATAAACCTTGACTTTGTCAAGTGATCTAGAAAACCTTTTTCTTAATAAATGCTAAAACACTTAAGCATATTCCAACTCTTTTAAAAACTTCTAAAAATTACAAACCTCGTCAAACTTATTTTTGTGGCTTAGTGCACTTTTGTTTTCAAACCAACTCTTTTTCTACAAGAAAGGATATGAGTCTATTCTTGAAGTGATGTAAATTTCTATACTTCTACAATATGTTATGAAATTGATTTGAATTTTCCACTTGAATGTTGAGACATGCTTGTTGAGTAAGGTTAGTAAAATGTAAGCAAGTATAGATGCAAAAAGAAACACAAAGGGTGCTTGGTTATCTCCCATAAAGGTTAATCCAAAGGGCAAAGGTTAGGAAGATGCCATGCTTGTGATCTTTGGTTAGATGCAAATAATATGATAGGTGGAATCTTAGGGGTAAAAATTAGGGTATGACAGCTGCCCTTATTTAAGTTTCTTTTATCCGGAGATATGAAGATCATAATTCTTTGTATCGATGAGATTGGATATACTTAAATACATAAGACCCGATTTTTATCCCAAAGATAGTGCACGATGCTTATTATATGAATGCAAATGATTGGTCTCTGCGGGTGTTGTACCCCAAAATTTTCCCTCCCATATTCTTCAAGAAATTGCCAAGTCAAGCTTCAAAATTCCCCAAGGGTTGCACAGTTCAAGGGCCTCCTAAACAGTCAAAATTAGGGTTTTGGTTCTGACAAAGTAAATGAAGTTTCCAAGGGTCCAATCAAGTCCCACATGCCTATAAACATGGTCAAGCATCCTCATATCAAGTTTCAAGACTTTCAGCACAAAATTGCACAGTCAAAACCTAATTGTACTACAGTCAACTGTAGGGGCAAAATGGTCATTTGACAGTCAAAAGTTCAAATTTTTGGTCAACATCTCATTTTGAAGCCACAAACATCATTTGATCAATGCTTGATCATGATTCTCAAAGCTTGGCTCAAAAATCATCAAGATGCAAAAGTTTCCTTATTTGGACAGTTCAAAAAGTCAACTGTAAATTGACCAGGGCATAACTTTCACATGGATTATCAGAAAAATTCCATCCAAAGCTCATTTTGAATAGAAAGACATTTCCTACAACTCCTCTTCATACTTCAAGTCCAAGAAATGCTCTCACAAAAAGTTATCAATTTCAACATTATAGGTCATTTTCAAAAGTCAACAAAAAGGGACTTTAAGTCAAAGGCCATAACTTGAGATTGTTAAATCAAAATTACATGGGACCAAAGACATTGGTTAGAGGACTCAAAGACCTTTCCAAAATGTCCAAGAACATGAGCAAAGCTTAAAAATTGAGCAAGTTATGCCTTGTGGAAGTTGGGAAATTTTTGGATATTTTGAAAAGTCAACATTGATTCAAATGACCTAAAAATGCTAATGGGCCTCTTGTTCTTCCACAATTCATCACCCAAGGCATGTGCACGACCATATGGCCCAAAGGGAAGTTTTTATCATTTTTATTTTATTTATTTGGATTTTTAATTATCAATAATTCATTTAATTAAAATAAATACATGAAAAATACTAAACCTAGGTTTTTAAATCTTTTTATGCATAATATATACTCAATATTTCGTGCATAGCTAGATTTGGAAAGAATCAATATGATTTGTCATGATTTGGTAGAAGTTTGCATGAAAAAAGATTTGAAAGCTAATGCCATAAAAATCAAATATTTGTTTCATCAATTCATGGATTTCTTTTGATCAAATTCTTAACCTAATCACTCATATACATATACACATGCTAACCCTCGTGCTCAAGGACTGAAGGCTGCGCCATAGACCAAAAAGAACACTTGAGTTTTTTGCTTGAAAATTGAAAACTGAAAACAGGGATACAAGGTGATTCAAGCCACGATACTTATTCCATTGGCTTGCTGAGGCTTCAGGGAAGGAATTTGGATCAAAACCACAAGCTTCCACCCCCAGAAACGTGAGAACGATCTCACCCTGTACAGAAAATATTTGACCTTCTTGCATCTCGATTCATGCATTTTTCATAATTTTTTATGCTTGATTTGTGTTCATTATATGATTCTGATGCTAACTATATAGTTTAATTGTGTTTTTGTGCACCACACGCGATTTCACCATGAAAGGGACCTAGGGTTTTCAAAACTGGGAATTGGGGGTTTCCAGTTAAGGGAAAATTGGGACACGAGACTGCATCATGAGAACCACAAGCTTCCAACAAATTCATTGATGGGGTCGCGCCCAATTTCTGATTAGAAACAGGCTATTCGCTATTTTCTCAAATGGCACATTTTGGAACGGTGCAAAACCGTTGCTGATTCTCTTTTTATTTCAGGAAAAAAAACAAAGGCGAGGAAGATGATGAAGTGGAAGGCAACGATTGGTCCGTTTAAATTTTCGCGCTAACTTCCCCACTAACCATTGTTTTTATGTTATATTATTTATTAGGTATTACATAATCAGAAGCGTGTGAATGGCCTAGTGGTGGAGAACGTTACTGGTAATCCCTGGGACCTGGGTTCGAGCCCCAGGTCCCCCACCCTTTCCAATATTATTTTTTCAATTATCATTCTGTGCAGGTTCAGCGCTAAGGAATACCATACACCCACAATTTCCAACGTGCCACGCACACACCAAGATCCATCAAAGGGTCACAATTGAAGGAACATGGTGAACGTGAGTCAACGCCTGGGCACGCTAGTGAAAAAGTCAAAGAGGCCAAAGGGTAAATGGGCCTGAATTACTGACTAAAGCCTCCAATTTGGGGACAGACACCCCCCTAGGTTTGCAATATTCTTTCCATTATTTTTTTATTATTTATTTTGATTCAATTAATTAGTTTTTTTAATTTAAATATTTTCACAATAATATAAAAAACACAAAAAAATCAGAAAAGACAAAAAAATAAGTTTCTTTTTTAATATCATTTTTGTAAATAAATAACTTTAATTGATCTTAGTTCTAATTTAGGTTTAAATCTTAACATTTTCTTAAATAATTTAAAATTGGTAGAATTAGTTTTAATTAATTTTTATCCTTTTTCTTTTTCTTTTCACTAATAATTAACTATTTATTTTTATGAATCAAATCGCATTAATTAATTAGGGTTAATTTTAGGTTAAACTTTAATATGTTTTCATAATAAAATAAAAATTGTAGAATTAGGTTTTAATTGCATTAAATTCTCCTAAATACCAAAAACCAAAAATAATTTCTTTTTCTTTAATTTAATAATTTAATCTAATCTCATTAAAAAGGGTCCAACGCCCTCGTTCCAATTTAAAATTCAATTCGCGTATTTATTTCTTTTTCTTTTAATTATTTATGTACTTCTCCCAAAGCCGTGTAATTTCATACTTTCTCGCACTTTACTTTACTTTCTTTATTTTTCTGTCAAATCGGGTTCTGGAAACTTTGGCGATGTGGACCCGCGCCTTTTGTAATAGCTTTAGAACTTTTATCTTTCTCGCAAATTTTTAACTGTTAACAAATGCATGCAAGAATGAATGACAATAAATAAAGACAAGCGCATAGATCACCAATAACATGACAAGATAAAATATCTGAATCTGACACACAAATCACACACCACTCCTAGGGTACGCCTCACTGTTGCCTCGAAAGGTGATCGTCGAGTAGAGGATGTCTTAGTAAGTCCTCATGATCCGGGAACCTGGCATGAGGGTAGCTTCTAAGGTGTCTTCCCATTGCTCTGGTGATCACCATGTCCCGAACCTCGAATTGACCCGAACACCTCCAACGGTGGTGCTACCTACCTCTCAATGGTGGGATGGCACTACTTTAAAGGACATTTACACAGACGAATTCCTTAGGGTAGGTAGACGACTCGTGGATACTTGCTCTAATTCAAAACAAAACAAATCAAAAATACTTTTCACACCAACACATTTTCAAAAAGCTTTCGAAAGCAATTTTTTCAAACACTCTTGAGGACCGATACAAGAGTCGAACTGAAATTTTCAAAGAAACTTTTTAAAACCCACAGTTGAAAAGCAAACAAACCATTTTTGAAAACACAATGAGCAAGTATCTAAGAGCCCATGGATAACCATGGATAGAAAGGGTGCTAACACCTTCCCTTTCTATAACCTACCTCTCGAACCGAGAGCAATCTCTTTAAGGAATTTTTCTGTGCTTTTGTCCTTTCCATTTGGAGAAAATAAAAGACGGTGGCGACTCTTGCTTCCGCGACATTTCGCGAACCAGCGTTAAACAGTCAGTTCCAGATCCACCGATCACAGAACTGGCGACTCTGCTGGGGATATACTTAAAGTGAGGTGTACCTTAGGGTTAGTTCATAACTGTGTTTTCAATTGTATTGACTTGTCTGTTTTAAATTTGTGGGTTGCTTGGGAGTTCTATAGATCCTAACCCGGATCTGGGGGATACCTTCTTAGAAAGTAGCAACAAGGCTGTGAGGGAACTGTGCGGGGTATACCGACATGGTTGAAACAGTCTGCTACGTTGATGTGGCACTTTGGTGTGTACCGGTAACCCTTGAGTTCAGTCAAGGAGAGTACGGGGCCTCCGCGTGGTGTCGTGAAGCATCAACAGGCCTTAGGAACCTTAATTGAACTATCTTGGCCTCTTTAGGGTAGTGAGATAACTGACTTTGGTGCAGTCTGAGGTTGGTTGATACTCGATACTACACTCAATTGAGGGTTGCTTTCCTGGAATATTTCGGTCGCCAGTTCAGTGGCTAAATCGAAACGATGAACAATGAAAGCAATCCCGTGATATTGGGACCCTTAGAACCCGGTTACTTCTAATAGGACAGGTTGAACCCACCAACTTCAAGAGGGTAATACCCAGACCCCATGCTGGCCTAAACTCTAAGGGCTGTGGTGTGACTTGTGTGCTTTCATACTTGACTACTTGCATGCTTGTTATCTGACACTTGAGTTTCTTGCAGGTTTTATTTATAGTCCTTAATCGGGACTCATAACAGGGTTTACCTACATTACTCCGCGCATAGCATAATATCATACCATCATACCATTGCATACATCCCGCATAAGGACTAACCCATTTCAAGGATCTCAAGGGCTTGTGATGCAGGTCATGGTGAATCAACTATCCCAGCAAGGGGCAAAGAGGATTTATTTTCCTCTAGCCAAGGTTGTCAGGGGCTATGACCCACTAGATATGGTGAGCCTTTGACCCTGGAAGAAGGACTCTCAACAACCCGAAGTTCCTTCAATCAAGCTACCGGACCCAAGTTCTAACAATCTTCTTGTTTACCCCGCGAGGTCCTTGAAAACATTGCATGCATATCATACATATCATTGCATTGCAGGTATCCTTGTTGCAGGTCACTTACCCTCTCCGCTGTTTATTTCAGCAATGGCTTCCCAACAAGATAACCAGGACCTTCTTGCTCAAGAGACTCGGTTCGGGGAAATCCTCCTGAATCTATCCAAGGGGCAGGAGGAGCTAAGGACACTTCTCATGGAGACTTTGGTCAGGAACAGTGCTGAGGATGAACGGCTGAGACATCTGCAAGCTGAAGTGGATGCAATGAGAGTCCAGATGCTGGGGCAGGGGACTATCATCCAAGACTTAGCTCAAAGACAAGATGAGCTCGGGGTTCTCGTCAACCAACTGCTTCAGGGTAACCAACTGGGGCAAACGTCTAAGGGTAAAAAGCCATTCATCATTCAATCATCCTTGAGACAAGGAGATAAAGGGAGAGCTCCTCAAATGGCTTCAGCGCCGCAAATTCAGCATCAACCCCACCAGCGTCAACCAGACAAGCCTAAAAGGCGGTTCACCAAGATCAACATGTCGCTGAATTTAGCACTACAACAAATGTTGAAGGCAGGGCTGATCACCTTAAGGGCTCCGCTCCGGAATCCGAACACTTCGGCTCCAAACTATCATCCCAACGATAGGTGCGCATATCATTCTGATAGCCCGGGGCATACTACGGACAACTGCTGGCCTCTCAAAAACAAGATTCAAGACATGATCGATGCTGGAGAGATTCAGTTTAAAGTACCCAAGACTCCCCACGTGATCACTGCTCCCTTGCCAAAACATGGCTAGGATTGAGAAATTTTTGTTCATTCGAATGTTCAAGTTGCAATTCTCTTTTGTTCAAACATTTACTCATGTTAAACATTGTTATTTCATTAATGCATCGCATATGTCTGTTTTGAAGCAATATATTCGTATTCACTATACGCAAATTATTTTCATATTTTTTCTGATGATCAACTCTTGGTTAATAATGCTAAGCTCTTGAGGGAGGATGACGAAAACGATACCATAATCTACAGTATGCTTTTGAACAGACCCCGCTGATGAGGTACAGGCATTGTTTCAATCCCTAAACACTGGAGTTATAAGGAAGATAATCCCTCGTCAACCCCTTTGAGCCAAAGAAGTAGGAGTTTTTCTTTTCGAAATTTAAAACCCTTAATCATAACCTGGGGCAGGGTAGTCTTCTCAGTTGATCCAGGTGCACAACGAATGGCACCAAAAGAGGTCCTTACAAAACAAAGAAAGACAGTGATGGTTCCGAATAATCATGAGGATAGGCAGTCATTATATCTCAAAAAATAAAAAACCCATTAAGTCAAAACCCACGAAGGAGACTTACAAAACTGGGGCATCCCGCTGACTGTAATTCCAAAAAGGAAACAGCTCAGGCAAAAAATAGGGATAACAAAATCAAAAAGAAAGAGGTCCTACAAACCCTCAACAAAAAAGGAATGACTGCCTATTCAAAATAAGTTATCAACATCCGAATCGTCACCGGAAAATCAGAGCAAAGACTCAAACAAGGCCTAACGTATGATCAACTGAGTTTAGGTTTGGAGAACATCACGAAGAGCGGGTGGGTACAAATAATTTGAGCCTTTATCCTTTGTTTCTTAAATCATGAACCAGGCCACGCTACAACCCTTAAAAGTCCTAGCTGAAGCATGGGTTAGTTCGAAAGCATACTGTTACAAAAGGTATCCTGACTCCTTAAGGCCTACGGTAAATACGGAGTTGACATCACGTTTTACAAACATTCACTTGTTTTATGAAAAAAAGAACGCACTTTCAAAAACTTCGAGACAGACATAAGCTTTGCATTTTTAACATAACTTTGTTTGCATATGACTTTTGTTTGAACAGCAGGGAAATTCGCACGATGAATACCTAGTGAACAAAAGCACTTCCAATCAAGGGGCAGACATGATCATGGTCTATCATCTGGGGCAATCCAATCAAGATTCGGAGAATCTCTCAAAAGGCCAAACAGCCTGGGGCAGATCTCCGCCTGAGTCACTTGGGGCACTCCAGCAACGAATCTTGCCTGGTCAAACATTTTCTGGTGGCATGACAACACACTTCTAACAGGGGCAACTCCCTACATTCTGAGAACATGGACATAGTCGAAAAAATACTACGCAAAATCAAATACCCGCTAGGTTGACACACCTAGGCAAAAATAAGGGCTTCCCGGCGAACCAAAAGGGTTCGAGCAAAAATAAGGGATGAAATGAAAATAAACTGTACACCCGGCAAGTCGAAAACCTGAAAAGGCGGCTTGGGCAAAAAAGGGTATCCCGGTGGACTGAAAACTCGAAAGGGCGGTCCAGGCAAAAGTTAGGGATTAAAGCGTACGACTATGTCCTGTCATCTCGTCACTTGCCTACCAGAAGGAGGTTTGTCCATCAACAATCATCAAGCACCTCCACAGGTATCTTCCTCTCCCGCATCAGAAACAGGGGCAATAAAGAGTTGTCTAAGCAATCTGATTGTTCGGTCCTCCAAGGTATCAAGGTAGGTTCCGTCGAAGAACGCAACCAATACAGTTCAATACTTCCCTAGGAGAGTCCAATCCAGTTTCCCCAAGAGAGTTGGAATCCATCTCCCCAAGCAGTAAGCTTATCCCCAGTAGGTTCTGGAAGCTTATCCTCGCAGAACACGAACGCGTCTCCCAGCTTTATTCAAAGAGTTATTTCCCTACCAGGATATAACTGGGTTATCCTCAGCCAAAAGCCATGGAAAGAGCGTCCTCGACAAAGTCTCCTTATCCCCAGCGAAGTCTATTAATACTTCCAACATAACAATGGTATCCCCAGTGGAATTATCAACAACTCAACAAAATAGCTCTCTCCCTACAGAGTATTGCTTCCCAGTAAGATCGCTAGAGTACTTTTCTCCCTGCAGAGTAATCCATTCGCCAAGTTCATTCCCCAATGGAGTTATCTTCTCCTACCGGTATTCTTGCAACTATCATCTCAGCGGAGGCAAAAATCTATTCTTCAACAGCAGCCCAGGAGTGACTTCCCGGCACTCGTCAAGGATTTATTTTCCTAAGACGAAAACATATGTTCATAAACATCACATCTTCATACATTATAGCATGCATATGCATCATACTACACGAATCTCATTAATTTTGAGGACATGTTGAAATCATGCAGTTCATGCATCATGATCTTGCATACAACTAATGATTTACCTTTCAGGAAAGGTCAATACAAAAATGATTACTATCAACTATCGCAACTCTTTCTAGATATAGTTCAGATGTGAACCAGATATGGCAACGTTCTGATACTGCTTCCAGATTTCCTTCTAGATATAGTTCAGATGTGAACCAGATATGGCAACGTTCTGATACTACTTCCAGATTTCCTTCTAGATATAGTTCAGATGTGAACCAGATATGGCGACGTTCTGATACTTCTTCCAGATTTCCTTCTAGATATAGTTCAGATGTGAACCAGATATGGCGATGTTCTGATACTTCTTCCAGATTTCCTTCTAGATATAGTTCAGATGTGAACCAGTTATGGCGACGTTCTGATACTTCTTCCAGATTTCCTTCCAGATATGGTTCGGATGTGACCCAGGCATGGCGACGTTCTGACACTTATTCCAGTTGAAGATTTCAAGACCTAGACCGGTTCAGATTTTTCTGTTTCTTATCCAGTCCAAGGCCTTCTCTAGTCCAGCTAAATCGACCCCTAACAGATTTTCCTGATAAAGACTCAGTAGAAGTCATCCAAGATTCTCTCAATGATTGCTGTTGAGGTTGTAGTCGCCTATGGTTCTCTCCCCGATACTGCGGAGGTAGTAATCATCCCAAGATTCTCTCAACGATTGCTGTTGAGGTTGAAGTTATCCAAGATTCTCTCAATGTTTGCTGTTGAGGTTGTAGTCGCCTGTGGTTCTCTCCCCGATACTGCGGAGGTAGTAATCATCCCAAGATTCTCTCAACGATTTCTGTTGAGGTTGAAGTTATCCAAGATTCTCTCAATGATTGCTATTGAGGTTGTAGTCGCATATGGTTCTCTCCCCGATACTGCGGAGGTAGTAATCATCCCAAGTTTCTCTCAATGATTGCTATTGAGGTTGAAGTCGCCCAAGATTCTCTCAATGATTGCTGTTGAGGTTGAAGTCGCCCAAGATTCTCTCAATGATTGCTGTTGAGGTTGAAGTCATCCAAGGTTCTCTCACCGTTCCTGTTGAGGTAGTAACCATCCCTGGTTCATTCATCACCGTTTGAAGCTCCATATTCAGCTCCTGTAACCAGTCAGGACACATCTACACAAAGAATTTGAAGACCAGCTCCTGTAACAGGTCAGGTAATCATTTTTCTTTTTTTTTTGCAGGTATGCAAGTTCTCGCTAAGGAAGCTCTTACGCGATCAACATCCAGATGGAATCCGTAAGCCCATCCACCTATCCATCATCCCTTAGCATGGCATCTATAAGCCCATTATCCTATCCATCAATCTCCAAATGGCATCTATAAGCCCATTCCAACATCACACTATTATGTGAGCGCAAATTTCTGGGCACTTTAGTGTTCAATCATCTTCCACCTTCGGATTACGAAAGGCACGTCAGCCAATCTGCATCCTCAGGTTTAAGAAGATTGAACAGGGGCAACTGTTGTACCCCAAAATTTTCCCTCCCATATTCTTCAAGAAATTGCCAAGTCAAGCTTCAAAATTCCCCAAGGGTTGCACAGTTCAAGGGCCTCCTAAACAGTCAAAATTAGGGTTTTGGTTCTGACAAAGTAAATGAAGTTTCCAAGGGTCCAATCAAGTCCCACATGCCTATAAACGTAGTCAAGCATCCTCATATCAAGTTTCAAGACTTTCAGCACAAAATTGCACAGTCAAAACCCTAATTGTACTACAGTCAACTGTAGGGGCAAAATGGTCATTTGACAGTCAAAAGTTCAAATTTTTGGTCAACATCTCATTTTGAAGCCACAAACATCATTTAATCAATGCTTGATCATGATTCTCAAAGCTTGGCTCAAAAATCATCAAGATGCAAAAGTTTCCTTATTTGGACAGTTGAAAAAGTCAACTGTAAATTGACCAGGGCATAACTTTCACATGGATTATCAGAAAAATTCCATCCAAAGCTCATTTTGAAGAGAAAGACATTTCCTACAACTCCTCTTCATACTTCAAGTCCAAGAAATGCTCCCACAAAAAGTTATCAATTTCAACATTATAGGTCATTTTCAAAAGTCAACAAAAAGGGACTTTAAGTCAAAGGCCATAACTTGAGATTGGTAAATCAAAATTACATGGGACCAAAGACATTGGTTAGAGGACTCAAAGACCTTTCCAAAATGTCCAAGAACATGAGCAAAGCTTAAAAATTGAGCAAGTTATGCCTTGTGGAAGTTGGGAAAATTTTGGAAATTTTGAAAAGTCAACATTGATTCAAATGACCTAAAAATGCTAATGGGCCTCTTGTTCTTCCACAATTCATCACCCAAGGCATGTGCACGACCATATGGCCCAAAGGGAAGTTTTTATCATTTTTATTTTATTTATTTGGATTTTTAATTATCAATAATTCATTTAATTAAAATAAATACATGAAAAATACTAAACCTAGGTTTTTAAATCTTTTTATGCATAATATATACTCAATATTTCGTGCATAGCTAGATTTGGAAAGAATCAATATGATTTGTCATGATTTGGTAGAAGTTTGCATGAAAAAAGATTTGAAAGCTAATGCCATAAAAATCAAATATTTGTTTCATCAATTCATGGATTTCTTTTGATCAAATTCTTAACCTAATCACTCATATACATATACACATGCTAACCCTCGTGCTCAAGGACTGAAGGCTGCGCCATAGACCAAAAAGAACACTTGAGTTTTTTGCTTGAAAATTGAAAACTGAAAACAGGGATACAAGGTGATTCAAGCCACGATACTTATTCCATTGGCTTGCTGAGGCTTCAGGGAAGGAATTTGGATCAAAACCACAAGCTTCCACCCCCAGAAATGTGAGAACGATCTCACCCTGTACAGAAAATATTTGACCTTCTTGCATCTCGATTCATGCATTTTTCATAATTTTTGATGCTTGATTTGTGTTCATTATATGATTCTGATGCTAACTATATAGTTTAATTGTGTTTTTGTGCACCACACGCGATTTCACCATGAAAGGGACCTAGGGTTTTCAAAACTGGGAATTGGGGGTTTCCAGTTAAGGGAAAATTGGGACACGAGACTGGCATCATGAGAACCACAAGCTTCCAACAAATTCATTGATGGGGTCGCGCCCAATTTCTGATTAGAAACAGGCTATTCGCTATTTTCTCAAATGGCACATTTTGGAACGGTGCAAAACCGTTGCTGATTCTCTTTTTATTTCAGGAAAAAAAACAAAGGCGAGGAAGATGATGAAGTGGAAGGCAACGATTGGTTCGTTTAAATTTTCGCGCTAACTTTCCCACTAACCATTGTTTTTATGTTATATTATTTATTAGGTATTACATCATCAGAAGCGTGTGAATGGCCTAGTGGTGGAAAACGTTACTGGTAATCCCTGGGACCTGGGTTCGAGCCCCAGGTCCCCCACCCTTTCCAATATTATTTTTTCAATTATCATTCTGTGCAGGTTCAGCGCTAAGGAATACCATACACCCACAATTTCCAACGTGCCACGCACACACCAAGATCCATCAAAGGGTCACAATTGAAGGAACATGGTGAACGTGAGTCAACGCCTGGGCACGCTAGTGAAAAAGTCAAAGAGGCCAAAGGGTAAATGGGCCTGAATTACTGACTAAAGCCTCCAATTTGGGGACAGACACCCCCCTAGGTTTGCAATATTCTTTCCATTATTTTTTTATTATTTATTTTGATTCAATTAATTAGTTTTTTTAATTTAAATATTTTCACAATAATATAAAAAACACAAAAAAATCAGAAAAGACAAAAAAATAAGTTTTTTTTTTAATATCATTTTTGTAAATAAATAACTTTAATTGATCTTAGTTCTAATTTAGGTTTAAATCTTAACATTTTCTTAAATAATTTAAAATTGGTAGAATTAGTTTTAATTAATTTTTATCCTTTTTCTTTTTCTTTTCACTAATAATTAACTATTTATTTTTATGAATCAAATCGCATTAATTAATTAGGGTTAATTTTAGGTTAAACTTTAATATGTTTTCATAATAAAATAAAAATTGTAGAATTAGGTTTTAATTGCATTAAATTCTCCTAAATACCAAAAACCAAAAATAATTTATTTTTCTTTAATTTAATAATTTAATCTAATCTCATTAAAAAGGGTCCAACGCCCTCGTTCCAATTTAAAATTCAATTCGCGTATTTATTTCTTTTTCTTTTAATTATTTATGTACTTCTCCCAAAGCCGTGTAATTTCATACTTTCTCGCACTTTACTTTACTTTCTTTATTTTTCTGTCAAATCGGGTTCTGGAAACTTTGGCGATGTGGACCCGCGCCTTTTGTAATAGCTTTAGAACTTTTATCTTTCTCGCAAATTTTTAACTGTTAACAAATGCATGCAAGAATGAATGACAATAAATAAAGACAAGCGCATAGATCACCAATAACATGACAAGATAAAATATCTGAATCTGACACACAAATCACACACCACTCCTAGGGTACGCCTCACTGTTGCCTCGAAAGGTGATCGTCGAGTAGAGGATGTCTTAGTAAGTCCTCATGATCCGGGAACCTGGCATGAGGGTAGCTTCTAAGGTGTCTTCCCATTGCTCTGGTGATCACCATGTCCCGAACCTCGAATTGACCCGAACACCTCCAACGGTGGTGCTACCTACCTCTCAATGGTGGGATGGCACTACTTTAAAGGACATTTACACAGACGAATTCCTTAGGGTAGGTAGACGACTCGTGGATACTTGCTCTAGTTCAAAACAAAACAAATCAAAAATACTTTTCACACCAACACATTTTCAAAAAGCTTTCGAAAGCAATTTTTTCAAACACTCTTGAGGACCGATACAAGAGTCGAACTGAAATTTTCAAAGAAACTTTTTAAAACCCACAGTTGAAAAGCAAACAAACCATTTTTGAAAACACAATGAGCAAGTATCTAAGAGCCCATGGATAACCATGGATAGAAAGGGTGCTAACACCTTCCCTTTCTATAACCTACCTCCCGAACCGAGAGCAATCTCTTTAAGGAATTTTTCTGTGCTTTTGTCCTTTCCATTTGGAGAAAATAAAAGACGGTGGCGACTCTTGCTTCCGCGACATTTCGCGAACCAGCTTTAAACAGTCAGTTCCAGATCCACCGATCACAGCGGGGAATACTCTGCGGAAGAAAGATTCTGCGTAAATGATCTACGACTCTGATTCCTGATGGAGAAAAAAAACTTGAAGGGGGTCCGACAGGGAAACATAACATACTAGGGAGCGATACAACACCAAGAGGGCATATGCTAGAGAATAACCTAAAGCAAATCTAGAGGTGAAAGAGATAGAAACATACAATGGTAGAATCCATTGGGGAAAATGTGTAACACCCTTCTAAACCCCACAAAATATTCATAATTATTTAAAATAATATCAGAGTAATACAACAAAAGGGCGTCACATTTTATTCATGAAATAATCATATGTGCTAGTCTTACTCCGTAACACGGGTTTTCAAAATTATTCATGACATATCCATTATCAAGGTTTCACATGCTTGCAGTAGAATCATAGTTCAAACAAGTTCATTAAAACACTTCATAGTGCCCCATGATTCATGGTTCACAATTCAACATAATTTAAACTTTGTGGAAACAATTTAAATGTCATAACAAAACCAGAACAAAATAGTTTTCAAAACAAAGTGTTCGCATCCCCGATGTTACATATCAGAGCAAGACTTTCTAGACTAAACAAAAATAAAACACACGCTCCAAGATATTATTTTAAGCCTTTAGTGACTACTCCTGATTACCTGCACATTACCCACGTAGAGGCAACATTCAAGCAGAAAGGGTGAGTTCATCATAATCATTATATAAGATATAAGTAATAGACATAGCAGAATAAACCAAAAGTATTACAACATAAACTCGGCACTGTTATATTCCAAGTACCTCAACAATCATACAAATTCAACAACACAATACAACATAATCAATTTAAGAACCATGCAATGCCACTAAGATATAGTGCAAGGACATAGACTCATGCATGTGGTACCAATTCATTTGATGGACACTGGGCCATCACCCTTCAAATACCCCAATCATAGGATTGATTCCCACTTGGAATCGGAGCAAATCATAGACATCCCAAATCCACACAATGGGATTGAGACCAAATCATTGGACCAACGTCCTAAATCATCAAAATGGGCCAAAGTTGTCCAATGAATGCATGATGCGTAACAACAATATAAACGATCAACAAGCAACATCATGTCATCAAAGAAATCAAAGCAACATCATAGCATCATCATATAAATAAATATATCATCATATATATCACATAATCAGCATTATTAACAAGCATTATCATAAGATCGTCATATCAGAGTAATAGACATCCCAATCATAGACATACCAATCATAGACATCCCAAATCCATACAATGGTATTGAGACCAAATCACTAGACCAACGTCCTAAATCATCAAAACGGACCAAAGATATCCAATGAATGCATGATGCGCAACAATAAACATAACGACCACAACTAGTCATACGCGTCATCATTCATTTATTCACCAACATCATCATATAAACCTCATCATATGTACTCATATAAGAAAAACATCATCATCATATCATTACACCATCATAATAATATCATCATAGCATCATAATCAACAAGCATCATATATATATATATATATATATATATATATATATATATATATATATATATATATATATATATATATATATATATATATATATATATATATATATATATATATATATATATATATATATATATATATATATATATATATATATATATATATATATATATATATATATATATATATATATATATATCACCACAAAACATCATAGCGATCCAACATGGGGAAACTAACTCTATCTTAACTTGGGTACTAGAATTATCTTTATTATCCTTCATTTTACTCCTTATTAATATAGTTCATTGCATTAGCTATGCAACACTTCGAACGGCGCATCAAACAGAGTTATGGTTCAAAAGTTATAGCTGTTACAAAAGTGTCAAAAATTGGGCTTCTCTCGGGTTAGCTCGCGCCGACCCTTGTGTCGACCGCTCACTGGTAGTTTGCATCGACCACCCCTTGTTTGATCGACTGCTGTGTCGAAGACAACACTACTCCTTCCTGTAATTTTCCACCGTGAGAGGCCTTCTGGAACTCCGAATTCGATTCCGTAAAAAGTCCCAGTTTCAGAATTTGAAATCCTATGATTATAAAATATTTATACCAGCCTATGACACTTATCTAGAGATCCTATCCTCATACACTCATCAAAAATTCATTCATTTATTCATCAACCAACACCAATTTCTCACTAACCAAAACCTAAGGTAAATCCTACAATTATCTACCACTTAAATCAAATATAATAATCAGATAAACACCCATTACCTTATTGTTTTGAGTTATTAATTCTTCTCTTCTTGCCTCTTACAGTGATTCTCCAAACTTTTGTGCCCTAGCCTCTTCTCTTGCTCTTCTCCCGATATCTCGATCGTACAAAATGATCGTATAACTTTCTCTATTTCTATGTTATAACAAAGGACCCCTAACTTCTTCCTCAATTGCCCTCACTTAGCATTATACCATTTACCATCATGCCTTCACGCTTTCTATTAATTACCATCTTGTCCTTATTTTCTCTACACTTCTATTATTCTATTATTCTAATTATTTAAATCCAAATAATTCTAATAAATCATTATTAAATCTAAATAATTTCAAACTAATTATTTAAATTCTAAACCTTCTTACTATCTCATCCTACACCACACAACTCATCATCTTAAACATCTTATTCATCAAGTCATCATTATTTGCATCACAATTGCATCACGAATACACATCATATATCGTCGCAAGGACTCACACAAGACACCAAAACATCATAAATAAGCATCAAAACATCAAAACACCGTCTACTTCACATAGAATCATATAATCACACTAAATTAATTAATTAAATAATTAATCTAAAATTCGGGGTGTTACAAAATGCAGTAGGAAGAACATCATTGAACTTACTGGGAAACATACCCTGAGTAGTTAGTTGGAAAAAACACCACTACCAACTCATAGTTAAAGGCAGAAAATAGGATATGGGCATACTACCAACTCATAGATGAAGGCAGTAAACATGATAATACCGACTCATAGATGACGGTATAGAACAGGTAATACTGACTCATAGATGACGGTAAATAAACAGGTAATACTGATTCATAGATGATGGTAAAGAAATAGGTAATATTGACTCATAGATGACGGTAAAGAAACACATAATATCAAATCATAGATGACGGTAAAGAAACACATAATACCGACTCATGGATGACGATATACTACCAACTCATAGACGAAGGTAGCAACAAGATTTGAATTAATGACACGCTTCTCATAACTTTTGGTCTTCCACCTGGAACTGGTCTCAACTTCTTATTTAACAAACATTCTACCTGAAAAGGGTAACAAACCACCCATGACTTTCGGTGACCCAGCAGGAACGGGTTCCAGCTTATTCTTTAACAAAGTATTCCACCTGGAAAGGGTAACAAACCTCCAATGACTTTTGGTCTTCCACCAGAAACGTGTCTCGGCTTCTTCTTTAACCAAGTATTCCACCTAGAAAGGGTAACAAACCTCCCATTACTCCTGGTCTTCCACCAGGAATGGGTCCCAGGTTCTTCTTTAACCAAGTATTCCACCTGGAAAGGGTAATAAACCTCTCATAACTTCCAGTCTTCCACCAGGAACGGATCTCAACTTCTTCTTTAACCAAGTATGCAACCTGCAAAGGGTAACAAAAAAAACTTTCTTCGACTTCAGGTCTTCAACCTGAAGCGGTCTTCACTTGCTAGAGATTTTAGTCTTAACTCTGATCAGGGATAACAAAAGGCTTCTCAAATAAAGATACAGCCACCTATTGGAAAATGAACCTCTGTTAACTTTGATTTCTTGAGTCACAACATGCTTCTATATCAGGGATTGACTTGAGAGATTTCCATTTGCTGTGAAAATAAGGATTTTATATGACAGGAATAAACAAGCTTCTCAAATATAGAGACAACCACTTGTTGTTGAACAAAGTCTCAGAGAGATTATCAGAGTGATAACTCCTGGGGAATTAGATTCTTCATATATTTAACAAGTCTTCTCCACTGAGGAAAACAGGATCCAAAAAAGTGTAAAACATGCCTTCATCGTCATCTACGTTTATAGCCTAGAGAGATTAAAAGTTGTTGCAGGGGACCAAAGTTCAATCCAGGAAGGAATTGGAGAGAAATAGTCAAGCATAACTCTACCTATCGAGGAATGAATTAGACTGGGGATTTGTTCCATCCAGACAATGAGCTGGTGTTGTACCCCAAAATTTGCCCTCCTCTTTTTCCACAAGAAATCACAGCCTCAGGCGTTTCCTGATTTTTCAGATTGGCGTAAGAATCAGTCAAACGGACTTTTCTTATCAGTCAGACAAATTTAGGGTTTTCTTTGATTTTAAAGCAGTTCGGGCAGATTGCTAGGGTTTGGATGATTTTGGCTCAAAGTTTGATCAGACAGGCATTTCTTTGGTGTTAAGTCAAGAACTAGGGTTTGCACGCGCAGAAAGAATCAAGTCTACAGTGCTTTTCAATTTACTCTGGAATATGGACTGAGGTTTCTGATTGGGAGCTTACAGTGTTTGATTGAATCATTAAAAGAAAAGGAATATGGACATTTGTTGAGATTGACTGTGCATTGCTTAGGATTTTTGAAACGCCGGGTTTATTATTGATTGACCACAGTATTTATTAATTGCTTATTTATTCTAAGTTAGGATAATTGGGATTTATTTCCATTTATTATAATTTAAGAATTTATAAGTAATTAAATAAACAGCTGGAAAAAGAACTAACTGATCAAAATGGATTTTTTATTCATCATTAAAAGTCAAAAAATCAACTGGCCGGAATCAGTTTGCCCTCTCTGCAAATCACGAGATTTCTCCCGGTTCACAAAGAGGGATGAAATGCTTGCAATGAAACATGAAATGCACAAAGTTGTAATAATGCACAAATTCAAATTTTCAAACATACTGCATAAATCCAAAAAAAATTATCAACCAAGTTTCCAAACAGCATGAACAAGTAAAGGCAAACTGAATTACATTTCCAAACTAAGCCAAAAGCTGTCAAAATTTGTCCAAGGATGTCAAGATATCAACAACTCCAAAAAGCTGTCAATAAAGTACACAAAGTATGCAAGAAACATGGAAAATATTCAATGGAAAAGGGACAAGTGCAAGCAATGTTCAGAATACATCATATTCCTAGGCCATTTGCTTTTTCAGAAAAGACAAAAATTAAGCAATAAAAGTGCTTTTCTTTAATCTGGAGAGAGAAAGAGAGAGGAAAGCAGCTTACAGTACAGCAGGCTAGGGGCTAAACAAAAGATATAAACAGGATGTATCAGAGCACATAGAGGAAAGAGGCAGAAGGCATACAGCAGAAGGAAGCATAAAGAGTGAAAACCTCAAGCCTTGCAAACCTGTCCAAGGATTGACCAAGAACGAATATACAAAAAATATAACACTTCCTGCCCTTAAAAGACAAAAAATCCAAGACCCTAAAATATAATAAAAGAGCCATCAACCTGCATAACATATCTCAGAAGCCACACAAAGCCTAATAACTTCCAAGTTCATCAAGCCTCATAAACAAAAACAAAAGCTCATAAACCTGAAGCATCAAACTTCAAGCCAAACCAGTAATCTCAACCAAAACACCATAAACCTTAAACCTGCATAAGCCAAAAGCCTACTGTAACATAAACCTGCATAAGCCAAAAGCCTACTGTAACATAGACCTGCATAACCCAAGCCTGAAGCCTGCAGTAAAGGCCCTAAACAATACAAACTGTCAAGCCACAAACTGAAGCCAATGCCTGTAACTTCAAAGTCTAAAACCCTATCCAAGCCTTACCTGCACTAACCTTAAACCAGAAGAAACACATAAATCTGTGTCCAAGCCAAAAAGCTCAAATCTGCAGCAAGCTTTAAAACACATACAGAATTCCCCAAGGGCCCTCAGAACCTAGGTTCATCATTGAGCAATCAACAAAGCAGCAACAACTCAGAATAAGCAAAGCAATACTCAGCATACCAGGCATCTCAGATAAACAAGCATATCAGAAAGGCAAACATATCAAATATTCAGAGGCAACAGAAACGAGGCAAATAGAGAAGAAGAGAGGCAACTGAAGCCAACATTCAAAAGAGGAAAAGAAGTGATAAAACAAGGTTTTCAGGAGCTCATCACCAAACCTAAAAGACAAAGATACAAACCAGGAAGCAAAAGCTCAGCACTGTGTCCTTCGCCTCCGGCCGCCTAGGTGCCTCCGATCCATCCTCCTCCGTCTCCAACAAAGGTAGTATTTCTCTTCTTTTTTTCTTCTTTCCACCACCTCAAACAGAGACAATAACAAATCAATAAACGAAAAGTAAAGACATGCAAGACATAAAAGCTTGAAACCCTAACGTGATAGAGACAGAAATCGCTACCTTGTTTAACTGTTGCCTAAGTAATCCGTGGAGGGAGAAGGAGTAGATATTGGCACCGGTGGCTATGGGCAGGGGATTTCATTCAGAAGCGTGGCTCAAAGGATGAAGATGAAAGACGAAGAAAAGTGATGAACGACGCGCCTCTGTGTTTTCACAAACCCTAGTTCCCAAATGAAAACAAAACTGAAACCCTTGCAACTTGTGAAACCAGTTGGGCCTTGCCCCATTCACGCCTTAAGCCCGTTTCAGTTAGCACCCCCCTTCATTCATTCTGGTTATTTGTTTTGGGCCATAACACCCCTTCAAGCCCTTTCTTTTTTTTGGTACATGAACTAACTCTTTTTTTTATTTATCATTTTTATTTTCTCTTTTTTATACAATTTAAACTTTATTTTATAAAAAATGATACATCAAAAATTCTTCTTTTTTGTAAGATGTCTATTAATACCTTTTTTATCATATTTAAAAATCCATAAAAAATAGATTATGTTTAAGTTAAATATTTTTTCTTAAGACATTTTCTTTTCTTAAAAAATCTTTCTTTGTACATAAAAAGCACTAACATAAAACATTAATTCTTTTCTTAAAACATTTCTTTTCTTTTTTTTTTCTTTTAAAACTTTGTACATAAAAATATTAATTAAAATACATTAATAGAACTTAAAACATTTCCTTTTATTTTCTTAAGATATTTTGTTTGTACATATTTAACAAGAATACAAAAGATAATAAATACCTTAATTTTTCATTAAGTTAAACATTTTTCACCTTGTAAATAATCATACACTTACACCTTTACAATACACAAATACATTGATGCATTTACATTTGCTTTATTCTTATACATTGTTGTACATTTGATACATATTTACATTTGCGATCGATTCGATTTGGTTGTAATTTAAGTCTCATCCCCATTTGTAAACATTTGTACCCCCACTCCCGGATACTATTTTGTAATAGCGTAGACTTTAAATTCCCGCAATTTACCGCTTTCAAATATACCATGGTTAGACCTAGGGTTTGTATGTACATAAAATCAAACGTTAGACAACCTAATACAAGACAAATACATGAAATCAATACACAATCACACTTGCACCCCTAGGGTAATCCCGCTTGTTGCCTTCCAAGATGGGCCATGCTTGCACGTTGAGTATCTTTGGCAAAACAAAACAAATCAAATGATCATAGTCCCTCGATGACGCTTTCGAAAGTTGCCTATCAAAATGATCATAGTCCCTTCAAGCAAAATTGCCAAAGACACTTGGCACCATTGCATTCATGGTCCATACGATGACCCGCGCCTGTCCCGTTAAACATCCTAAACGCAAGATTGTCCACCAAATACAATGGTGGAACGAAATTGTTAAAAGGGTTAAAACATGAGAAAAAACTTTGAGTACAATAGGGTAGACAAACTCTTAGTTACTTGATCAAATTGCAAAAACACTTGCCTACTTTTCAAAACCACGCTCCACAAACACTTTCAAAACAAACATCCAAAAACATTTGAAACATCTTTTCGAAAAGATACACACCTTTGTATATACTCAAACACGAGTCATTACAATGGTTGCCGAGACGAAGGCATCTTCTTCAAAACATTTTTCAAAACATACACACACACACCATTTCAACGCAATTGAAAATCAAAGGCAAGTTGATCTAAAACCAAGTAACTAAGAGCCCATGGATAACCATTGATGAAAAGGGTGCTAATACCTTCCCTTTTCATAATCTACCCCCCGAACCCACGAAACATCTCAAAAAGGTTTTTCCTGTGCTTTTTAACCTTTCTTTTAGGATAAAATAAAAAGTCGGTGGTGACTCTTGCTAAACCGAACAAGTGCGAATACAAACGCAAAACCTCAAGTCAGTTCTCCCACCGTATCACAGAACTGGCGACTCTGCTGGGGATTGATTTTAAAAGTGGGGTTACCTTAGGGTTTTAGATCACCCTCTTGCATGATTAATTGTTTGCTTTGATTGCTTTACCTTTGTGGTTCTCTTGTTTGGGCTTGAAATCCTACACCCGGATTTAGGAAACATTCATAGATAGCAATACGTTGTGGAAACTGTGCGGGGTATACCGACACGGTTGAAGCAATAGCTATATTAGTGCGACATATTTGTGAGTACCGATAACCCTTGAGTTCAATCAAGGAGAGTACGGGGCCGCTGAGTGATGTCACTAAGCACTAATGACCTAGAACCTTACTTGACCATCTTGGCCTTTTATTAGGGGTAGTGAGATGACCGGCTTTGGTGCAGTCCGAAGTTGGTAGATACTCGATACTACACTCATTGAGGGTTGTTTTCTTGGAATATTTTGGTCGCTAGTTAAGTGGCTAAACCAAAACAATGAACATGGAAAACAATCCAATGATATTGAGCTCCTTAGAACCCGGTTACTATTTATAGGACAGGTTTTTAAGCCAACTACACTCAAGAGGGTATTTACCTATGAAACCCCATGCAAGCCTGAAACTAGGGTTTTGTGTGAATTGCTTGTACATGTGTTTGTGCATACATCATAAACATCATAAAGCATCATATGCATCCGCTAACCATTTCAAGGGTTTGGATCTTCACCTTTGTTCTTGTTTTGTAGGTCATGGAAATTCCTCGCAGGAAAACTATCCAAGTCAACCTTGTGAGGATCCCTCCTCAACTCAAGGAGCTCACATCCAGAATTCCCGAAAGCTCTCCCTTCAGTGAAAGACATGGTAGACTGCTCAGCCTAGTCAACACCAGCATTGAAGAAGACATGATGAAGGTTTTGTTCCAGTTCTTTGACCCCCTTCACCACTGTTTCACATTCCCAGACTACCAATTGGTGCCCACTTTGGAGGAGTTTTCTCAACTCCTGAGAATTCCTATTCTTAATCAACTACCTTTCAACGGTACGGAAAAGGAACCAAAGCCTGAAGATGTTGCTCAAGCACTACACTTGCAACCATCTGACATCAAGGGGCATTGGGAAACTAGAAGCGGTGTCAAAGGCTTCTTGGCAAAATTCTTGTTTGAGAAGGCACAAGAGTGTTGGAATTCCTTGGATCTACAAGCCTTTGAAGAAATTGTGGCACTCCTCATTTATGGGTTTGTCTTGTTCCCAAATCCTGACCAGCTTATAGATGTCAACGCCGTCAAGATCTTCTTATCCAGGAATCCCATACCAACATTGCTTGGGGACATCCTCCACTCATTTTACACACGAACAATGAGAAAGAGAGGTGTTCTCATGTGATGTACTCCTCTCCTTGCAAGGTGGTTTATTTCGCACCTTCCACAATCTGTTTTGAAGAACGACCAAGGCCTAAGGTGGTCACAACGGTTGATGACCCTCACTCACTCTGATGTACATTGGTGTTCTCGGTCCAGAGAAAATGTCATCATCATCGATCATTGTGGAGAGTTCCCTAATGTTCCATTGCTTGGCATTAGAGGGGGCATTACCTACAACCCTTGTCTGGCTTTGAGACAGTTTGGATATGCACAGAGGGATGGCCCTCATGACATGCTGATTCTTGACCTAGTTTTTTACTTCGACAACGATGCGCAAGGACTCCGCCAAAGATTCATCAGAGCTTGGAGGATGCCTAACAAGGTAGACAGCAAGACACTGGGGCACAAGAATTCCATCCCTCTTGAGCCTTATCTCAAGTGGGTCGGAACCCGAGCCCAGAGTCTAATAATGCCTTACCCCCACATTCTCCCTTTAATCAAAGAGCTCGTTAAGGAAGGTGAGGTTCCCTACACCATCTTTTATCCTGACATGCCAACGACATGGGAGGAGATGCAGAAGAGTTGGATCCAACTCAAGGAGGAACGGAATACTTTTGAAGCCAGCTTCTACGCCAGTGAGAAGAAGGTTTTGGAGCTTACCCGCCGACTCCATGAGGAAGAGACCCTCAACACCTACATCGCGCCAAAGAGGATGTGCAACGTCTTTTTACCATGAGAAGTTTTTGTAATATTTGGCCCATGGGGCATTTATGTACTAACAAAATTTCTTCTTATTAATATGACGTGTGTTCTTTTTGTCTGCAACAATTGTGAATTTCTAAATCCTTGAATGCATTGCATAAATAAACATATCATTCATCATGTGCATAAGCAGGTCTCCACACCAGGTTTCCTTATCTTTCTACTGTTTATTTCAGTAAGATGGATCTCGAACAGACGGTCAAAGATCTACAGTCTCAGAACTCACAGTTTCAGCATCTCCTGATGACCTTGGCAAAGGGTCAGGAGGATCTAAAAGCCCTGCTTGGAAACAAAGAGCAAGTGAAAAAGAAGAAGAAGAGAGTCGGGGTGGCTACCCTGGGAAGAAGGTTTAAGGGTGAAGCCAGAAGGGTTCTTGAATTTCCCCCTACATCTGAAGAGGGAACTAGTAAAGGAAAAGGGGCTGCAGTACCTTCCGAATCCGAAGTTGAAGAGGAAGAGGCTGAAGAAGATGAAGACTACTCAGAACAACAATACCCGCCGGCTGATGACAAGTACAAAAACTTGGAAGACAGGTTAGCAGCTATGGAGCTGCAGAGAGTTCCAGGCTTAGATTTCGAAGATTTGGGATTAATTGCTGGAATTGTGATTCCCCCGAAGTTTAAAGTGCCAGTTTTTGCAAGATATGATGGGCTGTCTTGCCCGAAGATGCACATAAGGTTGTATGTCCGAAGAATCCAACCTCACACATCTGACAGAAACCTTTGGGTACATTTCTTTCAGGATAGCCTGTCTGGCACACAGCTGGATTGGTTCTACAATCTCGAGAGATCAGAGGTACATAGTTGGGAGGATCTGGAAGCTGCTTTTTATCGCCAATATCAGTATAACTCTGACCTGGCACCAACCCGTACTCAGCTACAGAGTATGGGGATGGCCTGAGGTGAAGGATTCAAGGAATATGCTCAGAAGTGGCGCGATCTGGCCGGAAGAGTGCAGCCACCTCTTTCTGATAGAGAGCTTGTTGATATGTTCCTGGGGACCCTGTCTAGTCCATTCTTTAACCACCTGATCGGTAGCTCTTCCGCAGGGTTTACCGAATTAATTCTGATTGGCGAGCAGGTAGAAGTTGGTATCAAGAATGGGAAGATTCAGAAGGATGCCTCTGCATCTACAACTGTTAAGAAATCATTTCCGGCGAAGAAGGAAACGGCTGTTGTGTATTCTCATAGAGGAGCAGGAAGAAATGAGCGTCGGCCGACTGTGAGGGCCGTGATGATCCAGAATCCATCAAACGATCAACCTCGCAATAACCAGTCCAGACCTAAACAGCAATGGGGAGAATGGCCACCACGGCAGTTTACCCGCATCAATATGACACCTGCGCAAGTTCTTCCACATTTGTTGAATTTGAATCTCACCAAGATTAGGGAAGCACCAAAGATTGTGAATACCGCTTCACCGCACTATCATCCCAATGCTAAATGCGCCTACCATTCTGATAGCGTCGGACATGACACAAACGATTGTTGGGCACTAAAAAATAAAATTCAAGACTTGATAGATGCAAAAGAGGTGGAGTTCGAGGCTCTAGAGAAGCCAAACGTGATATCTTCTCTGATGCCGAAGCATGGTCGAAATGTCCATGCTATTGAGGAAGATCTGTATGTGTCTGATGTCAGTGACCTGATAACTTCGCTGTTAACCATCAAGTTAAATCTGCTAAGAGCCGGGATTTTCCCGGGATGCAAAGAAGACTGTTACTGTTGTTACTCTCTGCCATTTGACTGCCCATTACTGAAGAAAGGCATCCAAGGCCTGATAGACAGTCAACAAATTCTGTTTGAAAAGGTTCCTGCTATTCCAACCCTTACTGAAGATGTCTCAATAATCACCATTCACGCCAATCTTTCCAAGGCCGTCAGAAAGCCTGTTAAGATTACATCAGCTACAAAGATTGTTCCCTTGAAAATAACTATGCTGGGGCCTGTCCCCTACAGTTCTAACAAGTCAATACCATGGAATTACGGTGGAGAAATCTACTACCATGGTGTTAAACAAGTTGAAGTAACCGAAGGAAGCCCTGATGAAGAGGATGCCAGCATTGGAAACATTGCTGGTACAAGCAAGATCACCCGAAGCGGGAGAATATTTTCTCCAGAGATTGCCCCCCTAAAGGCAATCTTTGGACCCTCAGCTGCTGCCAAAGTTAATCCTGCACCAATAAAACTTTCCGCCGAAACTCCGTTGATTGAAGAAACTGTTATTCCCGTTGTTGTCCCTCCTACTTCTGCTGATAAAGGTAAAGGGACCCAAGATGAGCTCGTCAGGACGAGGGCTCAACCTTTGGTCATCCCGGAGACCTCTAAGAAAGAGATGGAGGAGATCCTGAAGATAATTAAAAAGAGTGATTATGACGTGGTAGAGCAACTGGGGCAAACCCCCTCGAAGATCTCCATGTTAGCATTACTACTTTGCTCTGAGGCGCACGCTAAAGCGTTGATCAAATTCCTGAAGACAGCTCATGCACCCCAGGAAACCTCTGCAGACCAATTCCAAGATTGTGTGGCCAGCCTTACCGCCGACAACGGTTTAGGGTTCTCTGATGCTGACCTGACCTCAAAAGGAAGAAAGCACAACAACGCATTACATGTGTCAGTGGAATGCCAAGGAACTACTCTGGCCCATGTTCTGGTCGACACTGGTTCTTCTCTGAACGTGCTGCCCGAGAAGGCTCTCGGCCGTTTAGACTGTGAAGGTTTGGAGTTAAGACCAAGTAATATCATTGTAAGGGCATTTGACGGGTCAAAGAGAATGGTACATGGGGAGGTAGACATTCTCATTAAGGTTGGCACATAAGTGTTCCCCTCAACTTTCTATGTGATGGACATCCGTCCGTCATACTCTTGCTTACTGGGGAGACCATGGATACATAACGCTGGGGAGGTTACCTCTTCCTTACATCAAATGTTGAAGTACCCTGTCAAAGGAAAGATCATAACCGTGCACGGTGAAGAGGAATATATGATCAGCCACTTGAATTCCTTTCGGTATGTAGAGGTGGAAGGAGAATTCATTGAAACACCATTTCAACACTTCGAGGAAGTCTCTCCTGAAGTGGCAATAGCAAAAGTAGTAGTTGAGGTACCAAAGCAGATGGCCAGGATGGCATCTCTAAAAGACGCGAAAGCTGCGATGAAGGAAGGGAAGAGCTCAACATGGGGTCAGTTGCCTGATATTCCTCACAAAACAGACAAGTTTGGATTAGGTTTCACTGCTGCGGGACAGAAAGTTATGCGCCGCTCAAAGGTTGAAAGAACGCCCGTCAATATTTCTCCTTATGGAATCAACGCTTTGGAGGGTGAAGACAAAGAGGCCAACATTGAAGATTGGATCTACCCAACCGTCGAAGGAGGACTACGCAACTGGGAGGCAAAAGACTTTGTCCCCATTACTTTTATTAATTAGTAATTATCTGTCAGACATTTCCTGTTGGTTTGTAATAATTACTTTTTGAACAATCCGTACACTACTTTTTCACCTCATGCCTTGCCCGGGGCATGCAGGTCCATTTGTAAGGGTTTTGATTATCTTCATATCCATATGCCATGTTTAATGATTCATTGGACGTTTTTCATTGATAAACTGCTGTGTTCATTTTCTTTCCTTTTTGCATTTTGTTTGTTTAAGGATGGCTATCCCTTACACACACCCACACTCACAAATGCAGGTACCCATCCACTCTGGATTCTATGGGTGACTATTCTGCTATGTCCTTCAATAACTCTGAAGATCTGGTCAATCAGGCTGAGTATGAAGATGACGAAGATTGTGAAGTACCGGGAGAGCTAGCCAGACTTCTACAACAGGAAGAAAGGGCCATCTTGCCTCACGAAGAGTTGTTGGAAACTGTCAACTTAGGAACAGAGGAAGACCGGAAGGAAGTACAAGTGGGTGCCAATCTGGAGCCAAGTGTCAAGGAACGCTTGATACAGCTGTTAAATGAATACGTTGAAATCTTCGCCTGGTCTTATGAAGACATGCCGGGTTTAGACACAGATATAGTGGTTCACCGTCTCCCTACAAGAGAGGATTGTCCACCGATCAAACAAAAGGTCCGCCAAATGAGGCCCGACATGTCTGAGAAGATTAAAGCATAAGTAATGAAGCAATTCAACACGGGCTTTCTGGCTGTTACATCCTATCCACAATGGGTTGCTAACATTTGTGCCAGTTCCTAAAAAAGATGGCAAGGTCATAATGTGCGTGGACTACCGGGATTTGAATAGGGCTAGCCCTAAAGATGATTTTCCGCTACCCCATATCGACATTTTGATTGACAACACAGCTCAACACAAGGTGTTTTCCTTCATGGACGGATTCTCGGGCTACAACCAAATTAAAATGGCCCCCGAGGACATGGAAAAAACAACCTTTGTTACACAATGGGGTACCTTCTGCTACAAGGTGATGCCGTTCGGACTGAAGAACGCAGGGGAAACTTATCAACGCGCCATGGTAGCTCTATTTCATGATATGATACATCATGAGATCGAGATTTACGTAGACGACATGATAGCTCGATCAAAAACAGAGGAGGAACACCTTGAGCATTTGCAGAAGCTGTTTTCCAGATTGAAAGAATACAAACTCAGACTGAATCCAAGTAAGTGTACTTTTGGAGTTAGGTCTGGTAAACTTCTAGGGTTTATTGTCAGCAACAAAGGCATTGAAGTCAATCCAGCAAAAGTGAAAGCAATACAAGAGATGCCTGCTCCCCGTACTGAAAAGGAGGTTAGAGGGTTCTTGGGGCGTTTAAACTATATTTCCAGGTTCATCTCTCATCTGACTTCTACCTGTGAGCCAATTTTCAAATTATTAAAGAAAGATCAGGTAGTCGAATGGAACGACAATTGCCAAGCTGCTTTTGATAAGATCAAGGAGTATTTTCTAGAACCTCCTATTCTGATGCCACCCGTCGAGGGAAGACCATTGATCATGTATCTGACCGTCTTGGATAACTCAATGGGGTGTGTTTTGGGCCAGCATGACGAGTCTGGTCGAAAAGAGCATGCTATTTATTACCTTAGCAAAAAGTTTACCGACTGTGAGACTCGCTACTCACTGCTCGAGAAAACTTGCTGCGCTTTGGTATGGGCTGCTCGCCGACTAAGACAGTATATGTTGACTCATACCACTCTGTTGATTTCCAAAATGGATCCTATCAAGTATATCTTCGAAAAGCCTGCTTTATCTGGAAGAATCGCTAGATGGCAAATGATCCTAACTGAGTATGACATCCAGTACACCACCCAAAAAGCTATAAAAGGGAGTGTACTAGCTGACTATCTAGCTCATCAAGCCATCGAAGATTACCAATCCATGAGATTTGACTTCCCAGACGAGGACATCATGAATTTGGACAACATTGAAGGTAACGGACCGTATGACGGACCTGAAAAGGGATCCCGATGGACCCTGTACTTTGATGGTGCTTCAAATGCACTTGGAAACGGTATCGGTGCGGTACTCATTTCCCCGGAAGGTTGCCACACACCTTTCACGGCCCGACTTTGCTTCAGCTGTACCAACAACATGGCTGAATATGAAGCTTGCATTTTTGGTCTCAAGGCTGCTATAGACTTGGGGATCAAATCTTTGATCGTATTTGGGTACTCGGCTTTGGTTATCAGTCAAATCAAAGGAGAATGGGATACCAAACATCCTAATCTTATCCCATACAAAGAACATGTCTTGACCTTGTTGCCTCATTTCGAGCAAATCACCTTCGAGCATTTCCCGCGAGAAGAGAATCAACTAGCAGATGCTCTGGCTACAATGTCTTCCATGTTTAAACTCAATTGGGATAACGAGGCTCCCCAAATCACCATCGAGCGAATGGATGAACCTGCGCATTGTCACGAGATTAATACCAAAGAAGTGGTGGAACAACCCTGGTTTCATGAAATCAAAAGGTATCTCCAGACTAGAGAATATCCCGAAGGAGCTTCAGTAAATGACAAGAAATTCCTAAGGAAGTTTGCTGCCAAGTTCTTCCTGAGCAACAGCATCCTCTATAAACGCAGCCATGATTGTGTTTTACTCCGATGTGTGGACAAAGCTGAGGCAGAGTTGATCATGACTGAGATACACAGCGGTACGTTCGACACCCACTTGAGCGGACACACGATGGCTAAGAAGATTCTAAGGGCTGGCTATTATTGGTCTACCATGAAAGCTGATTGCTATCAACACTCCCGTACCTGCCATAAATGCCAAATCTACGCTGATAAGGTGCACATTCCTCCGGTTCCTCTCAACGTGCTGACAGCTCCGTGGCCATTTGCAATGTGGGGCATTGACATGATTGGAGAGATCAAGCCCACGGCATCCAATGGACATCGCTTCATCCTGGTTGCCATTGACTATTTCACCAAATGGGTCGAAGCGGCTTCCTTCGCCTCTGTTACAAAAAATGTGGTTGCCCGCTTCATCAAGCAAAACCTCATATGCCGGTACGGTGTCCCCGACAGGGTCATCACAGACAACGGAACCAATCTGAATAATACTATGATCACCGCTCTATGCGAACAGTTCAAGATTTATCATCACAATTCATCTCCCTATCGGCCGAAGATGAACGGTGTTGTTGAAGCTGCGAACAAAAACATTAAGAAGATCATTCAGAAAATGACAGTCACTTACAAGGACTGGCATGAGATGTTACCGTTTGCTCTGCACGGATACCGTACCACAGCACATACTTCAACCGGGGCAACCCTATTTTCTTTGGTATACGGCATGGAAGCTGTCCTGCCCATGGAAGTTCAGATCCCTTCCTTAAGGATTATGAAAGACGCAGGTTTGAATGAAGATGATTGGATTCAGACCCGACTTGATCAACTCAATTTGATCGACGAGAAGTGACTCGCTGCTGTTTGCCATGGTCAGACGTACCAAAAACGGATGATCAAGGCTTTCAACAAGAAAGTCAGACGTCAAGTATATCAAGTCGGAGATCTCGTGATCAAGCAGATTATCTTACCACAAAGTGACCCCAAGGGCAAATGGACTCCTACTTACGAAGGACCATTTGTGATCAAGAGCATATTTTCTGGTGGTGCAATGATTCTGACCACCATGGACGACGATGATTTACCGCACCCCGCGAACACAGACATAGTCAAAAGATACTACGCATAAAATAACCCGACAAGCCGAAAACCCGAAAGGGCGGCTTGGGCAAAAATGGGCATCCCGGTGAATCGAAAACCCGAAAGGGCGGTTCAGGCAAAAGTTAGGGATAAAACAAAAAAATATGTACACCCGGCAAGTCGAAAACCCGAAAGGGCGGCTTGGGCAAAAAGGGGTTTCCCGGTGGATCGAAAACCTGAAAGGGCGATTCAGGCAAAAGTTAGGGAATTAAAGCGTATGACTATGTCTCGTCAGATCACTTTAAGGACAATCCCTTCATCAACCAGCTCCAAGCTTCTGGTCAATTCTGTCACCGGCAGGCGAAGCATTGAATGGACAGATATTCAGAGTTGTGAAGGCTATAGCAGAATGGAATCCCATGGAGTTATTTCACATAGCCATCTTTCTTTTGTATAAAACTTTCAATTTTTACGGCGACATCCTCTTACAAGGATACCTGTCTCCTTTGTACAAAGATGCTCATAGAAAGTTAATACAAATACTTTTCCAAATACACAAATTTGCTTTGTCTCCCCTTTTTCTCTTTTGCACTTATGTTTACTTGAGAAACGTCTAATGTTTTGTTAAGTAGGAATATGCATTCGAACATAGTCATTTCCTTATAAATCAGGAAAGGATGATTACTGATAGATTGAAGATACGGATAGATATCTCGATGCCCTTTCAGAAGGATTCCCCGAACAGAGTTAAACTCCAGGATCCTCAGCAGAACAAGAGCTTTCTCAAAGCTGATTTCCCCAGCCGGAGAACCTTCCAGAACTTAGTCATCCTCAGAGTTAAGTTTCAGCACCCCCAGTGGAGCCCTAAAATCTGAAAATCCTATCCCCAGCAGAGCTAAAACTTCCAAATATCAATCCCCAGTGGAACCAGACCAGTGAACATTCTCCCCACATAAATACTTCCCACCAGAATGAAGATCCTCCGTCATACCTCTCCAGCATAAGTCTACCAGGTTCTGAACTCCCCAGCAGAGATCATCAGAATTCTCTCACCCCGCAAGTCATCAAGGAATTCCGATCCCCAGCAGTGGTCCTAAGATCCCTCAACAAGTAAAGATCTTGTTCCCCAAGCAGTTAGCAGACAACAAGGATTCCTCATCCTCAGTAACCCCAGAGTTCTTTTATCCCCAACTTTGGTTATGGGTTTATTTCCCCAACATTTGTCCAGGATTTATTCTCCAAAACAAATTACATTTCGGATTGATCGATCATTCAAAAACTCCTTCATCATCTGTTGGAAGCTACAGTCGTCAAAGATCAAATTCTCACAAGATTCAAGTTACAAAGCCCGGATGTGACCGAATAGTATCTTAATCCCTACAGCATATTGTGAAGCCCGGAGTACGACCGGATAATAATGCCAAACGACCACCAAGCCTGGATTACGACCAGATAGTGATGTCCCCTCAGAGCAAGCTATGAAGTCCGGATTCGACCGGATAATAGTTTAATCCCTAGCAAAGCTATTGTGAAGCCTGGATTGCGACCAGATAACAATACAAATTTCTGTGAAGCCTGGATTACGACCAGACAACAGTCAAGAATACTACGAAGCCTGGAGTCGACCAGATAGTGGTATATCTTTAACACAAGCCGTGAAGCCCGGATTTGACCGGATAGCAGCTTAGCAAGCTATTGTGAAGCCTGGATTGCGACCAGATAACAATACAAATTTCTGTGAAGCCTGGATTACGACCAGACAATAGTCGAGAATACTACGAAGCTTGGAGTCGACCAGATAGTGGTATATCTTTAACACAAGCCGTGAAGCCCGGATTTGACTGGATAGCAGCTTAGCAAGCTATTGTGAAGCCTGGATTACGACCAGATGACAATACAAATTTCTGTGAAGCCTGGATTACGACCAGACAATAGTCAAGAATACTACGAAGCCTGGAGTCGACCAGATAGTGGTATATCTTTAACACAAGCCGTGAAGCCCGGATTTGACCGGATGGCAGCTTAGCAAGCTATTGTTAAGCCTGGATTACGACCAGATGACAATACAAGCTTCTGTGAAAGCCTGAAGATCGACCAGATAACAGTTAAGCATTAGCAGAATGAAGGCTCATTCTCAGTTCCTCACTGAATATTCGAATATTCTCCAGTGAAGATCTCCTCAAGACAGGAATCCCCAGTAGATTGGCATACAATCCAAACTCCTGATCCCCCAACAGTGGTCCCAGGACTTCTCATCTTCAACGATCAAAAGATTCTTGCCCTACCCAGCAGCAGTCAAGGAATTATTTTCCCCGACAGTAGTCAAGATTCTTTTATCTCCAACCATCCAGGATTCATCTATCCTCAGCAGGACAGCTCATCAGCTTACATGCATATTCATTACATTCATATCATAAACATTGATATAACATACATTGCATCATACATTTCATGCAACATGACTTTGTATTTCAGCTAATATCTTACCCTTTTTCAGGATAAAGATTAGTAAGCTTCAGATTCAACACTTCTGAAAACAGTTTACAGGTTCTCCAGTAACGGATGACAACCTATCGCTTATTCAGATTCTTCTCAACTTTTGAAAACAATTCACGGACGCCTCCCAACATGGATGCTGATCTATTGCTTATTCAAAATTTCAACCCCTGAAAACAGTTTACGGATTCTCCAAACATGGATGTCAATCTATCGCTTGTTCAGAACCCCAGTTCAAGAAATGTTCCAAAACATGGATACCTTTCTGATACTCGTCCACTCACCAATGACATACCGTTCAACATTTCCAGATGGCATCTATAAGCCCATTCCCGACAAGGTTCTGTCACATCCCCAAATGGAATCTTTAAGCCCATTCCCTCTACCATCACATCACCGAGTGCAAATTTTTTGGGCACTCTAGTGTCCAATCTCCTTTTACCCTCGAGTCGCGAAAGGCAAACTTGCCAATCTAACTCTTCAGGTTCAAGAAGATTGAACAGGGGAAACTGTTGTACCCTAAAATCTGCCCTCCTCTTTTTCCACAAGAAATCACAGCCTCGGGCGTTTCCTGATTTTTCAGATTGGCGTAAGAATCAGTCAAACGGACTTTTCTTATCAGTCAGACAAATTTAGGGTTTTCTTTGATTTTAAAGCAGTTCAGGCAGATTGCTAGGGTTTGGATGATTTTGGCTCAAAGTTTGATCAGACAGGCATTTCTTTGGTGTTAAGTCAAGAACTAGGGTTTGCACGCGCAGAAAGAATCAAGTCTACAATGCTTTTCAATTTACTCTGGAATATGGACTGAGGTTTCTGATTGGGAGCTTACAGTGTTTGATTGAATCATTAAAAGAAAAGGAATATGGACATTTATTGAGATTGACTGTGCATTGCTTTGGATTTTTGAAACGTCGGGTTTATTATTGATTGACCACAGTATTTATTAATTGCTTATATTCTAAGTTAGGATAATTGGGATTTATTTCCATTTATTATAATTTAAGAATTTATAAGTAATTAAATAAACAGCTGGAAAAAGAATTAACTGATCAAAATGGATTTTTTATTCATCTTTAATTATTTGTTACAATTGTTATTTAAATAAAGTATTTATTTGCAAAGTATTTATAATAATAATGGTTACAATGATTAAAATTGAAATAAACTATGTCCTAAATTTCCTAATCTTCATTCTTCTATCCAATGCTCCCTTGTTGCTCAATTGTTTTTCATCTGCAAAACAAAGAAAAAGAAAAAGACAAAAGCAGATAAAAGAGACAGACAGTTAATTTAAAAAAATTCATCATTAAAAGCAACTGGCCGGAATCAGTTTGCCCTCTCTGCAAATCATGAGATTTCTCCCGGTTCACAAAGAGGGATGAAATGCTTGCAATGAAACATGAAATGCACAAAGTTGTAATAATGCACAAATTCAAATTTTCAAACATACTGCATAAATCCAAAAAAAAATTGTCAACCAAGTTTCCAAACAGCGTGTACAAGTAAAGGCAAACTGAATTACATTTCCAAACTAAGCCAAAAGCTGTCAAAATTTGTCCAAGGATGTCAAGATATCAACAACTCCAAAAAGCTGTCAATAAAGTACACAAAGTATGCAAGAAACATGGAAAATATGCAGTGGAAAAGGGACAAGTGCAAGCAATGTTCAGAATACATCATATTCCTAGGCCATTTGCTTTTTCAGAAAAGACAAAAATTAAGCAATAAAAGTGCTTTTCTTTAATCTGGAGAGAGAAAGAGAGAGGAAAGCAGCTTACAGTACAGCAGGCTAGGGGCTAAACAAAAGATATAAATAGGATGTATCAGAGCACATAGAGGAAAGAGGCAGAAGGCATACAGCAGAAGGAAGCATAAAGAGTGAAAACCTCAAGCCTTGCAAACCTGTCCAAGGATTGACCAAGAACGAATATACAAAAAATATAACACTTCCTGCCCTAAAAAGACAAAAAAGCCAAGACCCTGAAATATAATACAAGAGCCATCAACCTGCATAACATATCTCAGAAGCCACACAAAGCCTAATAACTTCCAAGTTCAGCAAGCCTCATAAACAAAAACAAAAGCTCATAAACCTGAAGCATCAAACTTCAAGCCAAACCTGTAATCTCAACCAAAACACCATAAACCTTAAACCTGCATAAGCCAAAAGCCTACTATAACATAAACCTACATAAGCCAAAAGCCTAATGTAACATAGACCTGCATAACCCAAGCCTGAAGCCTGCAGTAAAGGCCCCAAACAATACAAACTGTCAAGCCCCAAACTGAAGCCAATGCCTGTAACTTCAAAGTCTAAAACCCTGTCCAAGCCTTACCTGCACTAACCTTAAACCAGAAGAAACACATAAATCTATGTCCAAGCCAAAAAGCTCAAATCTGCAGCAAGCTTTGAAACACATACAGAATTCCCTAAGGGCCCTCAGAACCTAGGTTCATCATTGAGCAATCAACAAAGCAACAACAACTCAGAATAAGCAAAGCAATACTCAGCATACCAGGCATCTCAGATAAACAAGCATATCAGAAAGGCAAACGTATCAAATATTCAGAGGCAACAGAAACGAGGCAAATAGAGAAGAAGAGAGGCAACTGAAGCCAACATTCAAAATAGGAAAAGAAGTGATAAAACAAGGTTTTCAGGAGCTCATCACCAAACCTAAAAGACAAAGATACAAACCAGGAAGCAAAAGCTCAGCACTTTGTCCTTCGCCTCTGGCCGCCTAGGTGCCTCCGATCCATCCTCCTTTGTCTCCAACAAAGGTAGTATTTCTCTTCTTTTTTTCTTCTTTCCACCACCTCAAACAGAGACAATAACAAATCAATAAACGAAAAGTAAAGACATGTAAGACATAAAAGCTTGAAACCCTAACATGATAGAGATAGAAATCGCTACCTTGTTTAACTGTTGCCTAAGTAATCCATGGAGGGAGAAGGAGTAGATGTTGGCACCGGTGGCCTTGGGCAGGGGATTTCATTCAGAAGCGTGGCTCAAAGGATGAAGATGAAAGACGAAGAAAAGTGATGAACGGCGCGCCTCTGTGTTTTCACAAACCCTAGTTCCCAAATGAAAACAAAACTGAAACCCTTGCAATTTGTGAAACCAGTTGGGCCTTGCCCCATTCACGCCTTAAGCTCGTTTCAGTTAGCACCCCCATTCATTCATTCTGGTTATTTGTTTTGGGCCATAACACCCCTTCAAGCCCTTTCTTTTTTTTTGGTACATGAACTAACTCTTTTTTTTTATTTATCATTTTTATTTTCTCTTTTTTATACAATTTAAACTTTATTTTATAAAAAATGATACATCAAAAATTCTTCTTTTTTGTAAGATGTCTATTAATACCTTTTTTATCATATTTAAAAATCCATAAAAAATAGATTATGTTTAAGTTAAATATTTTTTCTTAAGACATTTTCTTTTCTTAAAAAATCTTTCTTTGTACATAAAAAGCACTAACATAAAACATTAATTTTTTTCTTAAAACATTTCTTCTTCTTTTTTTCTTTTAAAACTTTGTACATAAAAATACTAATTAAAATACATTAATAGAACTTAAAACATTTCCTTTTCTTTTCTTAAGATATTTTGTTTGTACATATTTAACAAGAATACAAAAGATAATAAATACCTTAATTTTTCGTTAAGTTAAACATTTTTCACCTTGTAAATAATCATACACTTACACATTTACAATACACAAATACATTGATGCATTTACATTTGCTTTATTCTAATACATTGCTGTACATTTGATACATATTTACATTTGCGATCGATTCGATTTGGTTGTAATTTATTTGGACACTACTCTCCCATTTAAGTCTCATCCCCATTTGTAAACATTTGTACCCCCACTCCCGGATACTATTTTGTAATAGCGTAGACTTTAAATTCCCGCAATTTACCGCTTTCAAATATACCATGGTTAGACCTAGGGTTTGTATGTACATAAAATCAAACGTTAGACAACCTAATACAAGACAAATACATGAAATCAATACACAATCACACTTGCACCCCTAGGGTAATCCCGCTTGTTGCCTTCCAAGATGGGCCATGCTTGCACGTTGAGTATCTTTGGCAAAACAAAACAAATCAAATGATCATAGTCCCTTGATGACGCTTTCGAAAGTTGCCTATCAAAATGATCATAGTCCCTTCAAGCAAAATTGCTAAAGACACTTGGCACCATTGCATTCATGGTCCATACGATGACCCGCGCCTGTCCCGTTAAACATCCTAAATGCAAGATTGTCCACCAAATACAATGGTGGAACGAAATTGTTAAAAGGGTTAAAACATGAGAAAAACCTTTGAGTACAATAGGGTAGACAAACTCTTAGTTACTTGATCAAATTGCAAAAACACTTGCCTACTTTTCAAAACCACGCTCCACAAACACTTTCAAAACAAACATCCAAAAACATTTGAAACATCTTTTCGAAAAGATACACACCTTTGTATATACTCAAACACGAGTCATTACAATGGTTGCCGAGACGAAGGCATCTTCTTCAAAACATTTTTCAAAACATACACACACACACCATTTCAAAGCAATTGAAAATCAAAGGCAAGTTGATCTAAAACCAAGTAACTAAGAGCCCATGGATAACCATGGATGAAAAGGGTGCTAATACCTTCCCTTTTCATAATCTACCCCCCGAACCCACGAAACATCTCAAAAAGGTTTTTCCTGTGCTTTTTAACCTTTCCTTTAGGATAAAATAAAAAGTCGGTGGCGACTCTTGCTAAACCGAACAAGTGCGAATACAAACGCAAAACCTCAAGTCAGTTCTCCCACCGTATCACAGCTGGGAAGGAAAACTAAAACATAATTCTTCCCATGAAGTACAATCTCATGGAAACATAGAAAATAAACTCTCTTTGGGGAAATGTAACACCAAGAAAGTGGATTTGGAGACACCAAGGTAATATGTAACTCAAGGAAATGCGAATGAGCATAAATCTTCTTTCTTCTATGCATGGTAATGATTTTATGCATGTTTAAATGTATGTAATGTTATGTTTTTGCTGACAAAATAATGCACTGAACAAACTGGGAAAACAAAACATCAATGAACTAGGTACTCGGCCAAATCTCAACTAGATGGAAACCCTACCACAAAGCTTGTCTTCTGCAATATCTTCCAAGATAATGGATACTTCTATGGAGATAAAAAAGATTCTTTCGGGAAACTAAAAACAAAACTTTAGAAGTAACAAGTTTTCTAAGGGCATAGAAACTTCTACTTGCTTCTCTATAGGAGAACCTGAATCAACAATGCAACAATAAACTGGTTGGGGGAAATCCATTATCCGGCTAAATATTCATTGGAGAAATTAGGATTATCAAACCAAGGATATTCACAAGAGAATTCTCATGAACTACTACACGGGGAATCTGAGTTCCACACTTCGAGACTTGGTCAACCTCGAATAACCGCAAACATTCCTTTTAGTTTATTCAAAATTCAAAGAAAAACATTTTGTAATTTTCAAAAACATGTTTATTATTAAACCTTTATTTCAAAAATTATCATCGAAAATTATCATCCTCATGGATCATTACAACGTTTGGAAAATGGTAAATGGAAAGGCTAAATTGAAATACAATGAACATTATTCTCCCTAACAACTTTGAATTCCTATAATCTAGCTTTCGTTGAGAGCGATTAAACTGAGACTTCTTGATCGATGATGATGCTGCTTCAAGTGATCAAGCCTTGTATGACGTAGTTACTTGCCATAAAATCCCTAAATTTGGCCTAGATAGCCCTTTTAGGTTTTCAATCTACCGGGATGAATTATTTTTGTTTATGTCTCTAATTTTTTCTTGGACTGCCCTTTGGGTTTTAAGTCCACTAAGACGCTCATTTTTTCCAAAATCACCCTTTCGAGTGTTCAACTTAGTGAGTTGCTCTTTTGATAATTTAGGCGAAGTATTTCTTGACTATATCGGCATTCACTGGGAGGGGAAGTTCCTCACCATCCATAATTGTAAGAATAAATGCACCTTTAGAGAAGGGTTTCTTAACAACATATGGGCCTTCGTAATTGGGAGTTCACTTGCCTCGAGAATCATTCTGATTGGGCAAGACCTTTTTTAGCACGAGGTCACCTTATCTGAATTCACGAGGACGAACCTTTTTATCAAACGCTTTCTTCAACATCTTTTATCATAATTGACCATGACATAGGGCTTCCAGTCTCTTCTCTTCAATTAGATTCAATTGGTCACATCTATTCTGACACCATCCAGTTTCTATCAACTTGGCTTCCATCAAGACTCACATTATGGGATCTCAACATTTATAGGGAGCATTACTTCTATGCCATAAACCAAGGAGAAATGTTTTTCCCCTATTGAGGTGTGAACGGACGTCTGGTATCCATGTAAAGTAAAAGGGAGCATCTTATGCCAGTCCTTGTAGGTTACAACCACCTTCTGCAAGATTTTCTTGATATTCTTATTTGTTGCTTCAACAACCCCATTCATCTTGGATTTGTAAGGTGAAGAATTGTGATGTTCATTCTTGAAGTTTTCACAGAGTTCTCTCATCATCTTGTTGATTTCTTGATAAATTAGACCACCACTTGGTTGGTCACATTGGTGTATAACGCTGCTTCGGCCTACTTGGTGAAGTAATCAACAACTACTCGAATGAAACAATGTCTGTTTGAAGCTTTGGGTTCAATCATACCAATCATGTCAATTCCCCACATAGAGAATGGCCATGGAGATTAAATAATATTGAGTGGAGTCTGAGGCACATGCACCTTGTCAGTATAAATCTGACATTTATGACACTTCTTAACAAATTGACAACAATTATATTCTATGGTCAATCAATAGTAACCAGCTCTAAGCATATTCTTAGTCATAGAATATCCATTAGCATGAGTGCTGAAGGACCCTTCATGAACTTCCTGCATTATTATGTCTGCTTCGTGTCCATCCACACATTTGAGCAGGACCATGTTATAATTCCTTTTGTGTAACACATATACCTTGTCCATATAAATCTAACAATATCAGTATCCAATCCTTGCATATCTTGATACGACTAAGAAAAAACATTGACATACTCTTTCAATAAATCCATTAACCTTTTCCTGAAATCTTCACCAAGCAGTGCCCAAATCTTGACTTCTCTTTAGTTCTTTTCAGAACCCAAGTTGATTAGTTGATAGGCTCTTTATATGGATGAATAGTCTTTTCCTCGTGCTAAAGAAATTGAGTAATTTCTTCTGGAATCTCATTGTCTTCCTGACTCTCTTCTTTCGCTTTGCATATAGGGAATTCAAAGTTAGGAGAGGGCACAGGATCATTGTTTTCAATGGGTTAATTGTTTATTAATTTGCACATGATTTATGCGTTGTTTTAGAAAACGGACAAATTTGAAAGTGATATGCAATAACTGAAATTGTTTTTAACAGGTTTTTTAGTTACCATTTTCCTAAAAAAAAGCAAAAAATGAAAAAAGAACTCATTGGATAACAAAACGTCTTTTATTAATGATCTTAAAATTTGAAACAAAGGATGCTCATACAAATTCACTTTCACCTTGGGCAGAGTGAAAGGAATTATTTTGAAAAAGACAAAACAAATTACTTTGACACATGAACAACACTAGGAACATCCACGACAATCCAATTTTTAGCACTCAAACTAGTTTCTCTGAGGGTCACAAATCAAGGCAATTTTGGATATGAATCATATTCGATGATGGTAGCAACAACTTGTCCTCTAGGGTTAGTGAAACTGGCACCATGGAACACTTATTGAATAAGTCTAAAAATAACTTAATGCTTCGATGCTCTTCCAGTCATATAAGGAGAGAACCCTAAGCCAACTCTATTCTTACTCTCGGGAAGCTCAACAATCTTTCTCCAACCTTCTGATTGATCGATCTTCACTACTTGTTGTGAATATTTCAACGAAACGATAGATGCCTCACTCTTCACATGAACAACATTGACTATATCAAAGGCTTAGAACTGAGTCCCAATAACCTCCTCATCCACATCTATATATTGGAAAGAAGAAAGGTGACTGACCAACAGGTCCTGCTCACTATAAACAATTACCAGCTTCTCATTCTCATCAAACTTGAGTCTCTGATAAAGAATTGGCATTACTTCCCCAGCATCATGTATCCAAGGTCTTCCCAATAAACAACTATACACCTGGTAAATGTCCATCACGCAAAAGTGACCTAGAAAACATGCAGGCCTACCAACATTGGGAAATCTACTTCACTGATTAATGTCCTCTTGGAACCATCAAAAGCGATGAACATGTATCAACTGAGACATTGGACAAGGAGTCCTCTTGACATTTTATAGATATATGCAACACATATTTTTGGTTCTTACCTTCCGGCGGAAGCTCTCCATCATTGAACTTCAAGACATTATAGGAAATAATGTTTCCCACTACACCATCAAATTGATCTATTGTCACATCATGATCTACATATATAGGCTTGTTCTAACACTCTCATCAAAGCTTTCCGATGAGCCTTGGAGTTTAGTAACAAAGGTAGCACTGGTATTTTTGACGAAGTCGAAGGAGTTGATCTACCACCTTATAATCACTTATTCTAATTAACCTTAACAATTATCTAACATCATAATTATTCTTTGTTTTATTAGACTTCTCAATAACCATAGGTTCTTGATTAACTACTATTGGATTTTTACCATGCGCTTCCTTACTTATTGACACAAAACTAACCTTTCAGAGAGGTGATAGAGTAAACATACGACCACTTCTAGTCATTTGACTGATATCTACTATATTCTCAAAAGATCATGTTGATTCAATCATTACCTATTTACCATCTTCCCACACAGTTGCATTATACTTCTAGGGAACAACCTTGTTAGATTCATACGGAATCGGCCCCGACAAACAAATTATCAATGGAGTCACATCATTTTCCTTACTCTGATAAGTGATTTCCAAAGGCTCTAGAATATCAAACTGAGGAACGATAATAGCTACCTCATCTTCCCTACACTTAGTATTAACCTGTAACACACCTTAATCTATCAAACCCTGAATATCTTTCTTCACTAGTGCATATCCTTAAGGATTCTGCTCACACAACTGGCAATTTGTATGATCATCTCTGAACAAACCAGCCTTGCATAACTTAGTATGCACATCAACCAAAGTCGTCTTCACCAAATTAACATCAGAAATTAAATACTCTCCCGAACAAACTTCTACCATGCTTATAGAGGGTCCACCATGTTCTGGTAGAGGATTAACTTGCACATTAGGTCCAACATCTTGGAACTTCAACATACCATTCTTGACGAGCTTCTGAACTTTTTCTTTTAATAAGAAACAAGTCTCAAGATCATTCCCCGGTGTTCCTTGATGACAAGTATAATGAGCTATAGGTATGTACCACTATGGAAGTCGATTCAGAATAGCTGACATAGATCTAGTCTGAATCAGTCTCTTCTAAAACAAAGTTGGATATATTTATGTTTAAGTCATAGGGATAGGTTCAAACTAAACCCTCCTAGGAACACGGGCTTTCTAATTCTAATTAGCATGTTGAGAAGTTTGAACAACATGAGTTGGATTAACTATCAGAGTTACTGCAGCGACATGAGGTTGTTGATAAAATTGTTATTAAGGTTGGTTCTACTTATTACTTCCATTTTTTGGTCTTTGTTGTCTTCCCCCTTAAGAAATATAATTGATATCCCTTTCTTTCTTCTTTTGGAAGTTGTTGCCATACTTCTTTGTCCCTCTTGATGAACTCACTTCTTTTGTCAGACGACCCTCTCTGACACCTTCTTCCAATTTGATTTCCATACAAACCATTTTAGCAAAATCATTAAGAGCACTAGAAACCATCCTCTCATAGTATAACAAACTCAAAGTATTGAGAAACATCTTCGTCATTTCCTTCTCCTTAATTAGATGGTTATTCTGAGCAGCCACTTTGTGATCGGTGGATCTGGAACTGACTGTTTAACGTTGGTTCGCGAAATGTCGCGGAAGCAAGAGTCGCCACCGTCTTTTATTTTCTCCAAATGGAAAGGACAAAAGCACAGAAAAATTCCTTTAAAGAGATTGCTCTCGGTTCGGGAGGTGGGTTATAGAAAGGGAAGGTGTTAGCACCCTTTCTATCCATGGTTATCCATGGGCTCTTAGATACTTGCTCAATGTGTTTTCAAAATGGTTTGTTTGCTTTTCAACTGTGGGTTTAAAAAAATTTCCTTGAAAAATTTCAGATCGACTCGTACGTCAGAGTGTTTGAAAAATTTGCTTTGAAAGCTTTTGAAAATGTGTTGGTGTGAAAAGTCTTTTTGAGTTTGTTTTGAAGAGAGCAAGTATTCATGAGTCGTCTACCTACCCTAAGGAATTCGTCTGTGTAAATGTCCTTTAAAGTAGTGTCATCCCACCATTGAGAGGTAGGTAGCACCACCGTTGGAGGTGTTCGGGTCAATTCGAGTTTAGGGACATGGTGATCACCAGAGCAATAGGAAGACACCTTAGAAGCTACCCTCATGCCAGGTTCCCGGATCATGAGGACTTACTAAGACATTCTCTACTCGACGATCACCTTTCGAAAGGCAACAGTGAGGCGTACCCTAGGGGTGGTGTGTGCGAATTGTGTGTCATGTTTCAGTTATTTGTCTTGTCATGTTTGTTGTGATCTACGCTTGATTTTAATTAGGACATTCATTCTTGCATGCATATTTAACAGTTAATAAAGTTTGCGAAAAATAAATTTAAGGCTATTACAAATGGCGCGGATCCACATCGCCAAAATTAAACCGGACCCGATTTAGCGGAAAATAAATAAAGCGGAAAAATAAAGTGCGAAAAGTAAAGTTACATGGCTTTGGGAGATTTACATAATTATAATGAACGACATACAGTAAATGTGCGCAATTAAATTAAAACAATGGGCGTTGGACCCTTTTGCAAACAATTAAAATTAATAAGGAACTTAATATTAAAACTTAATGAAAATGGTATTTTTGTATTTTTTAGATTTAATGAGAAAAAGGAGTTAATTGAAATTAAATTAAACGGCAAACCCTAATTCTAGTATGGTTTATTTATTATGAAAGAATTAAAATATAATCTAAATTAAACCCTAATTCATTTATGTACAATTTTTAATTTATGAAAATAAATAACTAATATTATTATTCTGAAAAAAAGGGAAAATTAAAAAGAAAATAAAAAGTTATTAAACCTAAGTTCTATTTTTTTGGATTTTTATTATTAAAAAGAATTAAATTTGTAACCTAATAAAACTAAGTAATTACAAGCATTTATTTAGAAAATAATTAAAATAAAAATTATATTTTTATTTGGGCATTTTTTATTTTTATGATGTTTTTGCATTTTGTATAAAAAAAGATACTTAATTAAATCAGAAAATAAATAAACAAATAAATAATTAAAAATAATAAAAGATAAAAGAAAATTAGAAAAGATAGAACCAGGGGGGGTTTTCTGTCCCATTATGGAGGTGTTGGCCCAAGAACATTGGCCCATTAAACCAGAGATTTGTTGACTTTTCCAGCTTGGGTGCTAGCGTATTGACTTGCCTTATAGTGGACCTTCAATATCAGCCCTTGATCTGGGACCATTAGGCATGTGTACGCTTGGATGAGGGGACGTATGGTATGTATGCATTACTGAAGCTGCATGGGATTTGTAAGTGAAAAATAATATGAGATATATACAGACCTGGGACTTGAACCCAGGTCTTTGATGTTACATGCATCACGTGTTGCCACTGAACCAAACGCCTTTAGTTAACATATAATAACACGTAAATATAATAAGTAAAACATAATGCTAATGGGTTAAAAACGCGCGAATTTCAAAAGAGCCAATGACCATTGGACACGAGGTCGTCTTCTTCCCCACCCTGTAAAACAAAACAAATAGGCGACGGTTTTGTAACCGTGGTGTTAGGCAGCCTTCGAAGAAATAGCGAATAGCGCTATGGTGATCAGAAATTAGGCGCGAGGGTCAATATATCTTCGTCTTGAGGTACTGAATCCAACCATGGCATTCATGAGTCCTAATTTTTCCTTTACGCAAAATCCCCAATTCAGAAAACCTGCAACCCTAATATTTGACAATGGCGAAAACGCATATATGGCACAAAAACACAATTGGACATGTTGGTTAGCTTAGAAACATCATTATAAGCAATAATCCATAAAGAAAAATGCAAAAGGATGCTTGATTTATGCTATGCGATTTCAGAAATTTTGAGGTACAGTTTGACTTAGGGGTACCAATTCAGGGCGTTTTGGTTGATGTTAATGATTGAGAAACGTTCAAGGATGTCTCAGGATGCTAATGGAATGAAAATTGAAGCTTGAATCGACCTTGAGACTGGTTTTCAGTTTTTGAGTTTTTAGGAGAATTTTCAATATTGTAATGGTTTCTTATGCGCAGCTTGCAGTCTCTAGGCATTAGGTTTGCCTTCCTGATCATATAGTGAGTGATTAGGTTAAGAAAAATTGGACAAAATCCATTGCTTTGATGATTTTTGAATATTTGATTTCAAGGATCTTTTCCATGTCTTTTTCTCATGGTTTTTGTGTCAATTAGGTTTCAATCAAGCCAAAACCTTCTATATTAGCATGTGCACGAAATATTAAGTCCAAATCATGCATAAAAAGATTTGTTTTCATTAGGTTTGTATTTTTCATGCAATTTATTTAATTAAATGAATTATAAATGATAAATAATCCAAATAAATAAATAAAAATGGAGAAAAACTTCCTTTTGGGCCTAATGGTCGTGCATGGGCTTGGCATGAAGAAACTTGGAAGAAAAATGGGCCCATTTGCATTTTTGGATCATTTGAAGTAAAGTTGACTTTCAAACATTTCCAAAAATTTCCCAACTTCCACAAGGCATAACTTGGTCAATTTTTAAGCTTTTCACATGTTCTTGGACATTTTGGAAAGGTATTTGAGTCCTTTAACCAATGCCTTTGGTCCCATGTCATTTTGATTTACCAATCTCAAGTTATGGCCTTTGACTTAAAGTCCCTTTTTGTTGACTTTTGAAAATGACCTATAATGTTGAAATTGATAACTTTTTGTGAGAGCATTTCTTGGACTTGGAATATGAAGATGAGTTGTAGGAAATGTCTTTCTCTTCAAAATGGGCTTTGGATGGAATTTTTCTGATAATCCATGTGAAAGTTATGCCCTGGTCAATTTCAGTTGACTTTTTCAACTGTCCAAATATAGCAACTTTTGCATCTTTGATGATTTCTGAGCCAAATTTTGAGAATCATGATCAAGCATTGATCAAATGATGTTTGTGGCTTCAAAATGATATGTTGACCAAAAATTTGAACTTTTGACTGTCAAATGACCATTTTGCCCCTACAGTTGACTGTAGTGCAATCTAGGGTTTTGACTGTGCAATCTTGAGCTGAATGCCTTGAAAATTGATATGAGGATACTTGACCATCTTTGTAGGCATATGAGACTTGATTGGGCCTTTGAAAACTTCCTTTCCTTGATCAGAACCCAAACCCTAGTTTTGACTGTATAGGGGACAGTTGAACTGCATAACCCTTGGGGAATTTTGTGACCTTGACTTGACAAATCTTGGAGAACATGGGAGGGAAAATTTTGGGGTACAACAGTTGCCCCTGTTCAATCTTCTTAGACCTGAGGATGCAGATTGGCTGACGTGCCTTTCGTAATCCGAAGGTGGAAGATGATTGAACACTAAAGTGCCCAGAAATTTACGCTCACATAGTGACAGTGATGGGGGAATGGGCTTATAGATGCCATTTGGAGATTGCTGGATAGGATGATGGGCTTATAGATGCCATATGGATGTTGATCGCGTAGGAGATTCCTTAGCGAGAACTTGCATACCTGCAAAAGAGAAAATGAGTACCTGACACGTTGCAGGAGCTGATTTTAGATGCTTGGTATAGATGTGTCCTGACTGGTTACAGGAGCTGAGTCTGGAGCTTCAAACGCTGATGAATGAACCAGGGATGGTTACTACCTTAGCATGAATGGTAAGGGAACCTTGGGCGATTTTAACTTCAACAACGCTCGTTGAGAAAATCTTGGGTGATTTTAACTTCAACAACGCTTGTTGAGAAAAATCTTGGGTGTCTTCTACTGGAATAAGAATCAGGGAGATCTTAGGGTCGATCTGACTGAACCAGAGAGGCCTTTGACTGGGTAGGAATCAGGAAAATCTTAGGGTCGATTTAACTGAACCGGACAAGGTCTTGGAATATCTTCAACTGGATAAGCATCAGGGAGATCTTAGGGTCGATCTGACTGAACCAAGAGAAGGCCTTTGACTGGATAAGCATCAGGAAAATCTTAGGGTCGATTTAACTGAACCGGTCTAGGTCTTGAAACATCTTCAACTGGATAAGCATCAGAGAGATCTTAGGGTCGATCTGACTGAACCAAGAGAAGGCCTTTGACTGGATAAGCATCAGGAAAATCTTAGGGTCGATTTAACTGAACCGGTCTAGGTCTTGAAACATCTTCAACTGGATAAGCATCAGGGAGATCTTAGGGTCGATCTGACTGAACCAGAGAAGGCCTTTGACTGGATAAGCATCAGGAAAATCTTAGGGTCGATTTAACTGAACCGGACAAAGTCTTGAAATGTGATTGAGAATTTAAACTGCATTTTTCCTGAAAGGTAAAAGTCAGTCATATGCAATGCATGATATGGATCAAGCAATGATGTTCTCATAAATGAGATTCGTATGATATGATGCCGTGCGTTATGCATGCTATGATGATGTATGTGAAGTTTTATGTATGTTTTCGTCTAGGAAAGTAAGTCCTTGACGGGTGCCGGGAAGTTGTATCCTGGGCTGGCGTTGAAGAATAGATTTTACTTCCGCTGGGGATGATAACTGCAAGAATACCGGTAGGAGAAGATGACTCCGTTGCGGAATAACTTGGCAAATGGAAGATTCTGCGGGGAGAAAAGATACTCTGACGACCATGCTGGGAAGCAATACTCTGTGGGGATAGAGAAGTTTTGCTGAATGTTGACAGTAGTTTGCTGAGGGTAACCTTGTTGTATTGGAAGTGTTGAAGGACTTCGCTGGGGTAAGAAGACTTTGTCGACGACGCTCTTTCCGTGGCTTTTGGCTGAGGATAACCCAGTTATATCCTATTGAGGAAATAACTCTTTAAATAAAGCCGGACGACGCGTTCGTGCTCTGCGAGGGGATAAGCTTCCAGAATCTACTGGGGATAAGCTTATTGCTTGGGGATATGGATTCCAACTTTCCTGGGGAACTGGATTGGACTCTTCTGGGGGAGGTTTGATACTGCGGGGGAAGTGATTCCTTTGAATGTTGATGTACCGCCGGGGAACAATCTTTAGACCAAGACTGCCGGGGATGCTTGTTAAGAATATATGTATGCTGGGGAAGTATTGAGATCTACGGGAGGATACTCGATTTCCTTGATATTTGATGATTCGCTTGGAGAAGAATGTATTGTTTTATTGAACCGCTCTCTGGGGAATTAAGGTATCTGGTCATGTTCTTTAGCCGAACCTACCTTGGTACCTTGGAGGATAGAACAATTAGACTGCTCAGACAACTCTTTATTGCCCCTGTTTCTAGTGTCACCTGCAATGAATTCCTTTGTTTCGTATGCAAATATTTATGAGTTAGAAAATTATTGTCAATGCATACATCACAAATTGAACCTTGGACGTTCTTCGTAAAACAAAACAGGAAAAGAAAAAAACACTTGGCACGTTTAACTGAAAAATATATTTGTATTGATTTTTGAATGGCCTGAATAGGCGTTTTGTGTACAAGAGGCTGACGTCCTAGTAAGAGGTACGCCGCCGAACAAGAGAGTTTATACAGATTTTGTACAAAAGAAAATGAAACAGCTGTGTGAAAGATGAATGATCCACTGGGTTTCAACTCTGCTACTGTCTTTATAATTCCGAGCGTCTCATCACTTGATGACCTTGGTTGAAGGTGAAGCTGACTGATTGATGCCGTTTGAGCTTGATGCAGATACCGGATTCTGGATGCAAAGTGATCAATGAGACATAGTTTTACGCTTTATCCCTAATTTTTGCCTGGACCGCCCTTTCGGGTTTTCAGTCCACCGGGATACCCATTTTTGCCCAAGCCGCCTTTTCAGGTTTTCGACTTGCCGGGTGTACAGATTTTTTTCATTTTCATCCCTTCATTTTGCCCGAACCCTTTTGGTTCGACGGGAAGCCCTAATTTTTGCCTAGGCATGTCAGCCTAGCGGGTCCTTTTTTATGCGTAGTATCTTTTTACTATGTCTGCATTGGCGGGGTGAGGAAGGTCGTCACCATCCATGTTGGTTAATATCATGGCTCCTCCTGAGAACACATGCTTAACCACGAATGGCCCTTCATATGTAGGGGTCCATTTGCCCCTTGGATCACTCTGAGGAAGGATGATTCTCTTGATAACCAGATCCCCTACTTGATATTCCTGTGGTCTGACCTTTTTGTTAAATGCCCTGATCATCCGTTTCTGATACGTCTGACCATGACAGATAGCAGCAAGTCTTTTTTCGTCAATGAGATTGAGTTGGTCAAGTCGTGTCTGGATCCAATCATCTTCGTTCAGATTTGCATCCTTCATTATCCGGAGAGAGGGAATTTGTACTTCGATCGGCAAGACTGCCTCCATGCCATAAACCAGAGAGAAGGGAGTTGCCCCGGTTGACGTCCTAGCTGAAGTACGATACCCATGCAGAGCGAACGGTAACATCTCGTGCCAATCTTTGTAAGTTACTGTCATTTTTTGCACGATCTTCTTGATGTTTTTGTTAGCTGCTTCTACAGCCCCATTCATCTTCGGTCTGTAAGGAGAAGAATTGTGGTGCTGTATCTTGAACTGTTCGCAGAGCTCAGCGATCATCTTATTGTTCAGATTGGTACCGTTGTCCGTAATAATCCGCTCAGGGACGCCGTATCGACAGATCAGGTTGTGCCGAATGAACCGTGCCACAACAGTCTTGGTTACCGTAGCATAGGATGCTGCCTCAACCCACTTTGTAAAATAGTCGATCGCCACTAGAATGAAGCGATGTCCATTAGATGCCGTAGGTTTAATCTCGCCGATCATGTCTATGCCCCACATTGCAAACAGCCAAGGCGCAGTCAGAACATTCAGGGGAACCGGAGGAACATGCACCTTATCTGCATAGATCTGGCACTTGTGGCATGTCCTGGAATGTTGGTAGCAGTCAGCTTCCATTGTGGACCAGTAATATCTTGCCCGTAGGATTTTCTTAGCCATAGTATGTCCACTGGAATGCGTACCAAAGGTCCCTTCATGTAGCTCTTCCATGATTCTTTCCGCTTCAGTCTTATCCACACAACGCAGTAAGGTTGAATCATGGTTTCGCTTGTACAAGATGCCGTTGCTTAGGAAGAATTTTGCTGCGAACCTCCTCAGGAATTTCTTATCGTTGACAGATGCACCTTCAGGGTATTCCTGAGCTTCCAGATATCTCTTCACTTCGTGGTACCAAGGCTTCTCAGTTACCAATTCAGTTTCGAGATCACAACAGTATGCCGGTTCATCCAGTTTCCAGATGATGATCCGGGGAGCTTCATTATCCCATTTGACCCTGAACATTGAAGACATTGTAGCTAACGCGTCCGCTAACTGATTTTCTTCTCTTGGAAAGTGTTCAAAGGTTATCTCTGTGAAGTGGGGGATCAGGGTCAACACACATTCTCTGTAAGGAATCAAGTTTGGATGTTTCGTATCCCACTCTCCTTTGATCTGATTGATCACGAGAGCAGAATCTCCGAAAACACTGAGAAATTTGATCCTTAGGTCGATCGCAGCTTGAAGACCCATGATACACGCCTCATACTCCGCCATGTTGTTGGTACAGTTGAAACATAGCCGGGCAGTGAGTGGAGTATGAGTACCTTGAGGAGATATGATGATGGCGCCGATACCGTTTCCCAAAGCATTGGAGGCTCCGTCAAAGTGCATAGACCATCGGGATCCTGGCTCAGGTCCTTCATCCGGTCCAGGCACTTCACAATCAGTTACTATCATGATGCTTTCATCCGGAAACTCGAAGTTCATTGATTGATAGTCATCTACAGCTTGATGAGCTAAGTGGTCTGCCAATACACTCCCTTTGATGGCTTTCTGGGTTGTGTACTGAATGTCGTATTCCGTCAAGATCATTTGCCATCTTGCAATTCTCCCAGACAGAGCAGGCTTTTCGAATATGTATTTTATCGGATCCATTTTTGAGATCAACAAAGTAGTGTGAGTCAGCATATACTGTCTCAGCCGGCGAGCAGCCCATACCAAAGCGCAGCAAGTTTTCTCAAGCAGTGAGTATCGGGTCTCACAGTCGGTAAACTTTTTGCTAAGGTAATAAATGGCATGCTCTTTTCGGCCAGACTCGTCATGCTGCCCCAGCACACACCCCATTGAGTTGTCAAGCACTGTCAGGTATAATATCAGAGGTCTCCCTTCAACCGGTGGCATAAGGATGGGTGGTTCTTGGAGATACTCTTTGATTCTGTCAAAGGCAGCCTGACATTCATCGTTCCAACGTACTACCTGATCTTTCTTCAGCAGCTTGAAGATTGGCTCACAGGTAGCAGTCAAATGAGATATGAAGCGAGCAATGTAATTCAGGCGTCCTAAAAAGCCTCTGACCTCCTTCTCTGTCTTAGAAACTGGCATCTCTTGAATGGCTTTGACCTTAGCAGGGTCCACTTGAATACCTTTATCACTGACCACGAAGCCTAGCAACTTCCCAGATCTTACCCCGAAGGTGCACTTGTTCGGATTCAATCTCAGCTTGTACAGTTTCAGCCGGTCAAACAACTTCTGCAGATGATCTAGATGCTCTTCCTCAGTCTGGGACCTAGCGATCATGTCGTCCACATACACTTCGATCTCATGATGGATCATATCATGAAATAAGGCAACCATGGCACGTTGATAGGTTGCCCCAGCATTCTTTAATCCGAACGGCATGACCTTGTAACAGAAGGTGCCCCACTGAGTAACAAATGTAGTCTTTTCCATGTCTTCAGGTGCCATCTTGATCTGATTGTAGCCTGAAAAGCCATCCATGAAAGAGAACACCTTGTGCTGGGCTGTATTATCAACGAGGACATCAATGTGAGGTAAGGGGAAGTCATCTTTGGGGCTGGCCCTGTTCAGATCCCTGTAATCAACACACATTCTGACCTTGCCGTCCTTTTTAGGTACCGGCACCACATTAGTAACCCACTGAGGGTAAGAAGTTACTGCAAGGAAACCGGCATCAAACTGTTTCATGACCTCGGCTTTAATCTTCTCTGACATCTCTGGACGCATCCGACGAACCTTTTGTTTAACTGGAGGGCAGTCTTCCCTAGTTGGCAAATGATGGACAACAATATCGGTATCCAACCCAGGCATGTCTTCGTAGGACCAGGCAAAGATCTCCATATAGTCATGTAACATCTTGGTTAACCGTTGCTTCACGCTGAGCTCTAGGTTAGCACCAATCTTTACCTCTCTCCTGTCTGCCTCAGTACCCAAGTTTATGGTTTCCACTGGCTCTTCATGGGGTTGAATTGCCCGCTCTTCCTGAAGCAACAGTCTTGCAAGTTCGCCAGGCACTTCGCAATCATCTTCACCTTCGTCTTCGGCTAAGTTGATCGGATTTTCGAAGCTATAATTGGCATTAGCAGAGCTGTTATCAGTGAGATCCAGAGTGGATTGGAACCTGTATGGGTGAGTGTGTGTGTAAATACAGCTGTTTTGAAAATTATGTAAAGGAAAAGAAAGACAGAAAAGGAACACAATATTTGCAATGCGAAAAGTACGTCCAAGATTTTCATTCATGATGTATAAAATGACAGTTCATATGCCCTCACAAATAGAACCACGGTGCCTCGGGTAAGACACCGGGCCATAGAGTTTATCATTGTTTATTACAAAATAACAAAACATGGGAATTCATTACTGTGTCACAAAGGTAATAGGGGTATGGTCCTTTGCACTCCAATTGTTTAATCCGTCTTCGGCCGTCGGATAAATCCAGCTGTTGAATTCTGCTTCGTCTATTTCAAGGTCTTCCCCGACAGTATTCACTTCTGAACCTTTAATAAATACCGGAGGCCTTCCGATCTTCTCTTTCCTCATAGCTCTCTGCCCTTCTGAGGTGAAACCCAGCCCAAGTTTATCAGTCTTCTGGGTGAAGTCTGGAAGTCTGCCCCAGTTGGCACCTTCACCCTTCTGCACCACAGCCCTTGCATCCTTTAGGGAAGCCATCTTCAGAGGACCATCTGCTTCTGCTGTTTCTGCTGCGATTGGAAACACCTCCTCGAAATGCTGAAAGGGGGTCTCAATAAACTCCCCATCCATCTCAATGTACCTGAAGGAGTTCAGGTGGCTCACCATATATTCTTCCTCTCCTTGCACGGTGACAATCTTCCCTCTGACGGGGTACTTCAGCTTTTGATGCAAGGTAGAGGTCACTGCTCCAGCCTTATGTATCCAGGGTCGACCCAGCAGACAAGAGTAAGATGGACGGATATCCATCACATAAAAAGTGGAGTCGAACACCTGAGAGCCCACGCGAATCGGAATGTCAACCTCCCCATGGACCATCCTCTTTGAACCGTCAAAGGCCCTGACGATAATGTTGCTGGGTTTCAAATCCAGGCCTTCACAATCTAGACGATCCAGAGCCTTCTTGGGTAGCACATTCAAAGATGACCCAGTATCAACCAACACATGTGCCAAGGTGGTGCCCCTGCATTCGATTGAGACATGCAGAGCATCATTATGATCTTTCCCCTTCGTGGTCAAATCAGCGTCTGAAAAACCCAAGCCATTGTCTGCCGTTAGACTTGCCACGCAATCGGTGAACTGGACTGCAGAGGTTTCATGTGGCACATGGGCCGTCTTGAGGAATGAGATGAGGGCCTTTGCATGGGCCTCAGAGCACAGCAGTAAAGAGAGCATGGAGATCTTGGAGGGCGTATGCCCCAGCTGTTCCACAACATTAAAATCGCTCTTCTTTATAATCTTCAAAATCTCCTCCATCTCTTGTGGGGAGGCCTCAGCAGCTATGGGTACGGGTGCCTCCATCTGGGCAGGCTCAGTTTCAATTCCCTTGCCCCGAGCATTGGATGACTCGGCAGCAGGAGAAACAATCGGATCAGCAGCAGGAACGACAACTTGATCAGCAATGGGAGTAGGTGTACTTGCAGGAATTATCAGGAGCGGTCTTCGGGCAGTAGGCGGTGCAATGTCAGGCGAGAAGAGCCTGCCACTGCGGGTAACTTTGGCTGGGCCTGTGATGTCACAGATGCTGGCGCCAGCGTTGAGCTCTTGTTTAATTCCGTTTATATATACATCTGCCCCATAGTGCCAAGGGACAGCTTTGTTGGATACATAGGGCAGGGGCCCAGGAACAGTGATAGTAACAGGCGCAACGGTCAGAATTTGAACGGGCTTCTTCTGGAGAGCCGGGATCGGATTGTTGAAGATAGTCACCACAGAGACTTCTTCCATTGGAACCATACGAACAGCAAACTTCTTGAATAGAATCTCCTTGCTATCCATTAAGCTTTGGATGCCTAACTTTAGCAAGGGACAACCGGATGGGGACACAACGCAGAACAGGCAACCCTCACTACAACCCGGAAATAAACCGGCCTGCAGTAGGTTCTTCTTAATGATCTTTAAAGGAGTGGCTAGATCATCCACAGAAACAGCATAAACATCTTCATCAACAGCATTTACCCCGTGCTGAGGCATAGGGGCAGTAACTACATTCGGCTTTGCAGGCGCCTCGAATTGTATCTCCTTTGCATCAATAAGGTCTTGCACCTTATTCTTCAATGCCCAGCAGTCATCAGTAGAGTGTCCCGGGCTTTCTGAGTGGTAAGCACAACGAGCATTCGGGTTGTACTTGGGGGATGCAGTATTGGGGAACTTTGGCGCCTCCCTGACAGTTACCAAATTGGTTGCGAGCAACTGTGGCAGGATCTGCGACAAAGTCATGCCTAAGCGGGTGAATTCCCTCCGGGGTCTTTCCACCTTCTGAGTATTGTTTGGCCGGGGAGCGGCAGCAGGCTTAGCAATCATGACCGCACTGACAGATTGGCGGTGTTCATTTCTTTCTGATCTTCTAGAACCATACACGGCACTAGACTCTTTTTTAAACGGTTTCTTGTCCGAACTAGATGATGCAGCCTTTGCAATCTTCCCAGACTTCAACCCCGCTTCAATTCTCTCTCCAGTCAAGATTAAATCAGTGAAACCAGCAGAAGAATTCCCAATGAGATGGTTGAAGAATGGCCCAGATAGGGTCCCCAAGAACATGTCAACCAACTCCCGATCGGTCAATGGTGGCTGCACCCTGCCAGCCAGGTCTCTCCACTTCTAAGCGTACTCCTTAAAACCTTCGCTTGCACCTAACGCCATACCCTGGAGTTGGGTACGTGTGGGGGCAAGGTCGGCATTATACTGATACTGCTTGTAGAAAGCAGTAGCCATCTCCTCCCAGTTACGAACTTTGGTCCCATCCAGCTGATAGAACCATTCGAGATGAGTCCCTGAAAGACTCTCCTGGAAGAAGTGGATCCATAGATTCTTGTCCGCAGAGTACGGCTGAATTTTCCGAACATAGGACCTCAAATGCAGCTTGGGACAAGATGCCCCGTCATACTTGGAGAAGGTGGGTGCTTTGAATTTATGCGGGATAATTACACCAGTCGACAAACCCAGATCTCCGAAATCCAGCCCAGGTGCCTGTTGCACCTCCATAGCCTTCAACCTGTCTTCCAGTTGTTTGTACCTGTCATCTGCAGGAGGGTACTGTTCCTCGTCAAAATCTGTCTCGTTGTCGGAGACCACTGGAGTAGGAACCTTTACTTCTGCCTGAGAAGGACTCCTGCCAACAGAAGAACCAGCCTCTTCATGCTGCAGAGTATTACCCAACCTTCGGCCCGAGTTGAACAGAACAGTTCTTCTCTTCTTCTTCTTCTCCTTCTTCAGGAGCATAGTCTTCAGTTCTTCTTGGCCTTTAGCTAGACCCATGATTAGTTCTTGAAACTGCGCATTCTGCGCCTGGAGAGCCTTGATCGATGTCTCGGTTGATTCTGATCCAGGATTCATGATGCTGAAATAAACAGCGAGGAACTGTAAGCAACCTGAAAAAAGGGGAAAAACCTGCTATGCACATGATGTATGAAATGCGTATGCAATGCATTCAAGGGTTCGAAAGTTCAAATTTGTTGTAGACAAGAAAAGAACACACGTTATCATTAAAGAAAACCATTGTTTAATACATCAAGGCCTCATGGGCAAAAGTACAAAAATCAAGTCAATCCCAAAATACACTGCGCATCCTCTTCGGAGCTATATAGGTGTTGAGGTTCCTCTCCTCATGCAACAGGCGGGTGAGCTCCAAGACCTTCTTTTCACTGGCATGCAGACTAGTCTCAAGAGAATTCTGCTCTTCTTTAAGCTGGATCCAGCTCTTCTGCATCTCTTCCCAGGATGTGGGCATATCAGGGTGCTGAATAACATGAGACACTTCCCCTTCCAAGACAGGTTCTTTGATTACTGGAAGCATGTGAGGATAAGGCATCACTAACTTCTGGGAGCGGGCGCGTACCCACTTGAGATAAGGCTCCAAAGGGATGGAATTCCTGTGCCCCAGTGTCTTGCTGTCTATCCTACTGGGCATCCTCCAGGCTCTGACAAATCTCTGACGAAGTCCTTGAGTATCATTGTCGAAGTCAAAAACTATATCAGGAATTAACATGTCATGAGGACCGTCCCTCCGAGCATAACCAAACTGTCTCCAAGCCAGGCATGGGCTATAAGTAATACCTCCTCTGATTCCAAGTAAAGAAACATTAGGGTACTCCCCACAACGATCAATGATAGTGACATCTCCTCTGGATCTAGGACACCAATGTATATCTGCATGTGTAAGAGTCATCAACCGTTGTGACCATCTCAAACCCCGTTCATTCTTCAGGACTGATTGGGGAAGGTGTGAAATAAACCACCTTCCCAGGAGAGGAGTGCAACACATAAGGACACCTCTTTTTCTCATGGTTCGAGTGTAACATGAGTGAAGGATGTCCCCCAGCAATGTAGGTATAGGATTCCTGGACATAAAGATCTGAACGGCACTGATATCAATGAGCTGATCTGGGTTAGGGAACAACACCAAACCATAAACAAGGAGGGCCACAACCTCTTCAAAGGCTTGCAAGTCAAGGGAGTTCCAGCATTCATGGGCTTTTTCAAACAGAAACCTGGCTAAGAACCCTTTGATACCACTTCTGACTTCCCAATGTCCCTTGAGGTCAGATGACTGTAGGTGCAAGGCTTTAGCAATCTCTTCAAGCTTAGGTTCCTTTTCTGTACCGTTGAAGGGTAGCTGATCGAGGATAGGGATCTTCAGGAGCCGGGAGAACTCCTCCAATGTAGGTACCAACTGATAGTCCAAGAATGTAAAACAGTGATGCAGAGGGTCAAAGAACTGGAACAGGACCTTTATCATATCTTCCTCAATGTTGGTGTTGACCAAGCTGATGAGGCTTCCATGCCTTTCACTGAATGAAGAGTTCTCGGGAATCCTGGATATAAGCTCCTTAAGCTGAGGAGGGATCCTTACAAGATTGACCTGAATTGTCTTTCTACGAACAGTTTCCATGTCCTACAAAACAAGAACAAAGATGAAAATTCGAACCCCTGAAATGGTTAGTCAATGCATATGATGCAGAATGATGTCATGGTGCTATGATTAAACACACCACAGATATGTACAAAGACAAACATGTAAGGCACACAAGGCACACAAGACAAGCCCTTAAGGTTTAAGGCCAGCATGGGGTCTGGGTAGTACCCTCTTGAAGTTGGTGGGTTCAACCTGTCCTAATCAAAGTAACCGGGTTCTAAGGTTCCCAATATCACGGGATTGCTTTCATTGTTCATCGTTTCGATTTAGCCACTAAACTGGCGACCGAAATATTCCAGGAAAGCAAACCTCAATTGGGTGTAGTATCGAGTATCAACCAACCTCGGACTGCACCAAAGTCAGTTATCTCACTACCCTAAAGAGGCCAAGATAGTTCAATTAAGGTTCCTAAGGTCTGTTGATGCTTCACGACACCACGCGGAGGCCCCGTACTCTCCTTGACTGAACTCAAGGGTTACCGGTACACACCAAAGTGCCACATCAACGTAGCAGACTGTTTCAACCATGTCGGTATACCCCGCACAGTTCCCTCACAGCCTTGTTGCTACTTTCTAAGAAAGGTATCCCCCAGATCCGGGTTAGGATCTATAGAACTCCCAAGCAACCCACAATTTAAAGCACACAAAGCAATACAATTGAAAACATAGTTATAAGCTAGCCCTAAGGTACACCTCACTTTAAGTTCTCCCCAACAGAGTCGCCAGTTCTGTGATCGGTGGATCTGGAACTGACTGTTTAACGCTGGTTCGCGAAATGTCGCGGAAGCAAGAGTCGCCACCGTCTTTTATTTTCTCCAAATGGAAAGGACAAAAGCACAGAAAAATTCCTTTAAAGAGATTGCTCTCGGTTCGGGAGGTGGGTTATAGAAAGGGAAGGTGTTAGCACCCTTTCTATCCATGGTTATCCATGGGCTCTTAGATACTTGCTCAATGTGTTTTCAAAATGGTTTGTTTGCTTTTCAACTGTGGGTTTAAAAAAATTTCCTTGAAAAATTTCAGATCGACTCGTACGTCAGAGTGTTTGAAAAATTTGCTTTGAAAGCTTTTGAAAATGTGTTGGTGTGAAAAGTCTTTTTGAGTTTGTTTTGAAGAGAGCAAGTATCCATGAGTCGTCTACCTACCCTAAGGAATTCGTCTGTGTAAATGTCCTTTAAAGTAGTGCCATCCCACCATTGAGAGGTAGGTAGCACCACCGTTGGAGGTGTTCGGGTCAATTCGAGTTTAGGGACATGGTGATCACCAGAGCAATAGGAAGACACCTTAGAAGCTACCCTCATGCCAGGTTCCCGGATCATGAGGACTTACTAAGACATTCTCTACTCGACGGTCACCTTTCGAAAGGCAACAGTGAGGCGTACCCTAGGGGTGGTGTGTGCGAATTGTGTGTCATGTTTCAGTTATTTGTCTTGTCATGTTTGTTGTGATCTACGCTTGATTTTAATTAGGACATTCATTCTTGCATGCATATTTAACAGTTAATAAAGTTTGCGAAAAATAAATTTAAGGCTATTACAAATGGCGCGGATCCACATCGCCAAAATTAAACCGGACCCGATTTAGCGGAAAATAAATAAAGCGGAAAAATAAAGTGCGAAAAGTAAAGTTACATGGCTTTGGGAGATTTACATAATTATAATGAACGACATACAGTAAATGTGCGCAATTAAATTAAAACAATGGGCGTTGGACCCTTTTGCAAACAATTAAAATTAATAAGGAACTTAATATTAAAACTTAATGAAAATGGTATTTTTGTATTTTTTAGATTTAATGAGAAAAAGGAGTTAATTGAAATTAAATTAAACGGCAAACCCTAATTCTAGTATGGTTTATTTATTATGAAAGAATTAAAATATAATCTAAATTAAACCCTAATTCATTTATGTACAATTTTTAATTTATGAAAATAAATAACTAATATTATTATTCTGAAAAAAAGGGAAAATTAAAAAGAAAATAAAAAGTTATTAAACCTAAGTTCTATTTTTTTGGATTTTTATTATTAAAAAGAATTAAATTTGTAACCTAATAAAACTAAGTAATTACAAGCATTTATTTAGAAAATAATTAAAATAAAAATTATATTTTTATTTGGGCATTTTTTATTTTTATGATGTTTTTGCATTTTGTATAAAAAAAGATACTTAATTAAATCAGAAAATAAATAAACAAATAAATAATTAAAAATAATAAAAGATAAAAGAAAATTAGAAAAGATAGAACCAGGGGGGGTTTTCTGTCCCATTATGGAGGTGTTGGCCCAAGAACATTGGCCCATTAAACCAGAGATTTGTTGACTTTTCCAGCTTGGGTGCTAGCGTATTGACTTGCCTTATAGTGGACCTTCAATATCAGCCCTTGATCTGGGACCATTAGGCATGTGTACGCTTGGATGAGGGGACGTATGGTATGTATGCATTACTGAAGCTGCATGGGATTTGTAAGTGAAAAATAATATGAGATATATACAGACCTGGGACTTGAACCCAGGTCTTTGATGTTACATGCATCACGTGTTGCCACTGAACCAAACGCCTTTAGTTAACATATAATAACACGTAAATATAATAAGTAAAACATAATGCTAATGGGTTAAAAACGCGCGAATTTCAAAAGAGCCAATGACCATTGGACACGAGGTCGTCTTCTTCCCCACCCTGTAAAACAAAACAAATAGGCGACGGTTTTGTAACCGTGGTGTTAGGCAGCCTTCGAAGAAATAGCGAATAGCGCTATGGTGATCAGAAATTAGGCGCGAGGGTCAATATATCTTCGTCTTGAGGTACTGAATCCAACCATGGCATTCATGAGTCCTAATTTTTCCTTTACGCAAAATCCCCAATTCAGAAAACCTGCAACCCTAATATTTGACAATGGCGAAAACGCATATATGGCACAAAAACACAATTGGACATGTTGGTTAGCTTAGAAACATCATTATAAGCAATAATCCATAAAGAAAAATGCAAAAGGATGCTTGATTTATGCTATGCGATTTCAGAAATTTTGAGGTACAGTTTGACTTAGGGGTACCAATTCAGGGCGTTTTGGTTGATGTTAATGATTGAGAAACGTTCAAGGATGTCTCAGGATGCTAATGGAATGAAAATTGAAGCTTGAATCGACCTTGAGACTGGTTTTCAGTTTTTGAGTTTTTAGGAGAATTTTCAATATTGTAATGGTTTCTTATGCGCAGCTTGCAGTCTCTAGGCATTAGGTTTGCCTTCCTGATCATATAGTGAGTGATTAGGTTAAGAAAAATTGGACAAAATCCATTGCTTTGATGATTTTTGAATATTTGATTTCAAGGATCTTTTCCATGTCTTTTTCTCATGGTTTTTGTGTCAATTAGGTTTCAATCAAGCCAAAACCTTCTATATTAGCATGTGCACGAAATATTAAGTCCAAATCATGCATAAAAAGATTTGTTTTCATTAGGTTTGTATTTTTCATGCAATTTATTTAATTAAATGAATTATAAATGATAAATAATCCAAATAAATAAATAAAAATGGAGAAAAACTTCCTTTTGGGCCTAATGGTCGTGCATGGGCTTGGCATGAAGAAACTTGGAAGAAAAATGGGCCCATTTGCATTTTTGGATCATTTGAAGTAAAGTTGACTTTCAAACATTTCCAAAAATTTCCCAACTTCCACAAGGCATAACTTGGTCAATTTTTAAGCTTTTCACATGTTCTTGGACATTTTGGAAAGGTATTTGAGTCCTTTAACCAATGCCTTTGGTCCCATGTCATTTTGATTTACCAATCTCAAGTTATGGCCTTTGACTTAAAGTCCCTTTTTGTTGACTTTTGAAAATGACCTATAATGTTGAAATTGATAACTTTTTGTGAGAGCATTTCTTGGACTTGGAATATGAAGATGAGTTGTAGGAAATGTCTTTCTCTTCAAAATGGGCTTTGGATGGAATTTTTCTGATAATCCATGTGAAAGTTATGCCCTGGTCAATTTCAGTTGACTTTTTCAACTGTCCAAATATAGCAACTTTTGCATCTTTGATGATTTCTGAGCCAAATTTTGAGAATCATGATCAAGCATTGATCAAATGATGTTTGTGGCTTCAAAATGATATGTTGACCAAAAATTTGAACTTTTGACTGTCAAATGACCATTTTGCCCCTACAGTTGACTGTAGTGCAATCTAGGGTTTTGACTGTGCAATCTTGAGCTGAATGCCTTGAAAATTGATATGAGGATACTTGACCATCTTTGTAGGCATATGAGACTTGATTGGGCCTTTGAAAACTTCCTTTCCTTGATCAGAACCCAAACCCTAGTTTTGACTGTATAGGGGACAGTTGAACTGCATAACCCTTGGGGAATTTTGTGACCTTGACTTGACAAATCTTGGAGAACATGGGAGGGCAAATTTTGGGGTACAACACACTTCACGACACCTCTGAGCTTATTCTTTGAATGATTTTTTATCCTCTTATGACATGGCATGAAGTTGGTTACGATCAGGAGCCATATCCATATTATACTTGTACTGGCATATGAATTCCTCCCCGAGGTCATTAAAAGAAATGATATAAGCACTATCCAGTCCCATATACCACTTCAAAGATACACTAGTCAAATTGTCTTGGAAATAATGGATCAACAGCTTGTCGTCATCAGTGTGAGTAGACATCTTCTAACAATACATAATAAAATGACTCTTAGGACATGAGTTACCCTTGTACTTTTCAAATTTAAATACATTTAATTTTACGGGATATTGACATTAGGTACCAAGCATAAATTATTAGCATTCTTACCAAACGGCTCTTTCCCCTTCATAGCTTTCATCTCCTTTTTGAATTCCTGAAATTGATCTTGGAACTCATACATTCTCTCATAATCATCCAAATTATCACTAGGAGAAACATGGTAGATAAGATCCTCTACTTGTAGCACAATATTCATAATTGGCAGAGTGATGACCATCACAGGTTAAATTGGAGGAACCTGAATTATCAAAGGAGCCTCAGCAGTAGAGTTAAAATTTTATAGCATAAAGTTATAAGGCATACACCAGGTATAACCATCATGCATTTGATTCTGACGCGGAGGTCCATAAGGTGCAACAGATACAACAAGAGGTGTCATGATCTTAGAGATAACAGTCTCTTGAGGCCGAGACGGAGAAGGAGGCTGATGTTAAGTTGCCACCATGGATTCCAACAAAGCAGTCATTTTTTCCATTCTTGTTCTCAATGCGTTCACTTCCTTGCGGAGATCTCTTTTCTCTTTCTCAATTATCTCCATCTTACATCTTGAATTGGTATAAGTATTGTGCCGGTATGTCAGCTTGTCTTCTATGAAGATGGAGGAAAAATGAATGAGACTCTGAGAAACTTGCAAAAAGCAAGACTAATGATGAAAATGATGCATGAAATGCATATGAAAATGATTGTTTAATTGATTCTTTTAAAGTTTTCAAGGAACTAAGGAATTATAAACATATTGCAAACATCATCAATAATAACACAATAAAAGTAAAACTTGAGCTTTTACTTCAAAGGCAATCTTCATTTCAGCTTTTTCTTTCAAGATCTTGTCAACAACACTTTTCCAAGTGCCAGACCTAGCTTGAGTATCATATAGCTTTTTGTTATGTTTAGACAATAGGTTGTTGGAAGAAAATAAATCCTCTTGAATCCTCTTCCTTTTCTTTCCATGTTGTTCAAGCAAATTATCATTCTAGCACAGCTGATCTCCTTTCTCCTTCAATTGCCTCTGTAGCTCTAACTTCTCCGCATTTGAAACATGGAACGTGTTCACCCAAGCTTTTTTTTCTTGCTTCATCCGAGCCAAAGAAACTTGGAGTTCTTCTGTATCTTTAATTGGAATAAGATTGAGTCCTATGAGTTTAGGGAACATAGGTTCTTTAGGATGATAAGGAATATTGATATCAATAGCTCTTGCTTCCCCCTCCCCCATTGGGTGTAAGGCTTCAAGGAAAGACAATTCTTCTTTCCTAATCCATCCCTTCCTTTTCTTATGAATCTTATGTTAGGAAAGGACGTTCTTTTCCTTCAACCCCTTGCTATCAATACCTTCTTGAATGAAGAACCCTTCCAAAAGAATATTGCTTGGTTTATCCTTCATAGCATACCCAAGTTGACGTTGAGCCAAAATAAAATTATAGTTGATACCTCCTTTTGTACCAAGAAGAGGTACATTAGGGAATTCACCACAACTGTAAATAATATTCATGACATCATAGACTCTGGAATACCAAGAAAAATCCATATTGGCGAGAGACATAATCCTCTGAGACCACCTCAAATGATTCTTGTTATCTTTGAATAAGTTAGACTGCAGCAAATGTGAAATAAATCACGTGTACAGTAAAGGTTCACAACACATAACAATCCATTATTTCTTCTTTGTTATGTAATGGACAGAATAATAGGTATCTATGAGCAAAGTAGGAACTGGAATCCGAATTAGAAAGATACAGATGGCATTGATATCCACAAAGTTAGGGAAAATAACTATGCCATATATAAGCAAATCTAGAATAGCTTCTAAAGCAACCATACTCCCTGCACTTGTAAGAGTAGCAACCTTCTTCATTAAGAAGTTGGAAGGTAGACCAAGAATACCTCCTTTAGTCACAATATTAGCATCAACCTCCCCTTTTCTCAAGTGTACAACCTCTCCAATGACATGACACTTAGGGATCTCCTTTAAACCACTAAATGGTATTTGATATGATACGCGCAGTCCTATGTAATAAGTATACCCCTCTAAAGTAGGTGCAAGATGATAATTAGGGAAAGTGAAACACATATGCACTGAATCATAGAAATGGACCAAGGTGTTCAAAAACCGGTCTTCTACATCTGGATTCAACACAATCAAAAGTCTTCCATACCGGTCTTTGAAATCCAAAGGACAAGCCACTAAAGATCCTAGCTTCCTCAATTATTTAAACTCAAGACGCTTGAAACGAAACTGGTGAGTGTTTCTCCTTCCAAATGGAGCCAGGTGGACAGGGTAACAACCATCCCATAAAGTATGTTTTATAGCTTTGGATTTATTGAACAGTAACCAGGTTCTAAGAAAGTTCCCAGAATCATAAATCCATCTCTCAAATATTATCAGTTTAATGATTGCTCACAGACCAATAATATTCTCAAGAGAACATCATCTGAGTGTAGTATCGTGTATCAACCAGACCACACATATGCTTGAAAGGTCACTACAACTATATCCTTAAAGGCCAAGAGAGGTTAAAATGTTCTAAAGGTCTCTCAGAATCATAGGCTCCCAGGTCGAAATTAATAACATCATTACGAATTACTCTTAAGCCATTAGTACTTTCAAAGGGGTATCATCTGAGCGGGGTTCTCATGCAAACATTACAAGGCCTAACGCCAATAAGGTCCACATGACTATACCACTATCCTAGCTTAAGTGAAAAGATCACCAAGCACCCACAAACAAGAAAAATAGAAACAGATAAAGAGGTAGGCTTAACTCGCTTAGGATTGGAATTATCCTCAACAAAGTTGCCAGTTTATCGTGGCGGAAAAATTGAGATTATGCTATTGATTAACTTATCTCGAAAAGACAAGAGTTGCCACCGAACTTTATTGTTTCCAAAGGAAATGGAAAATATAGAGAAAACCCAATGTGAAAAAAAGAGAGATTTGGATACGGGGGTTGGTTATGCAAGGGAAAGGTATTAGCACCCCTCACATCTATGATACTCCATAGGAAACTTCTGAAAGTGTGTGTTATGATAAAACCAAATTGTTTGCAAAAAGATTGGTGAGATAAGAAAAGAATTATTTTTTATTATTTTTGTGCTCGCCGAGACTTCAAGAGTCATGTGCCTACGTATTGTCCATGTGTAATGAAGAAGTCAGAGCCTCATAGTTCATGGAAAAAATTACCACAAAAGTTTGTTAATTGATTTTAAATTGAAAAGACATTTCGTCGTACTCGAGTGGAAAACACAACTTACTATCCACAAGTATGGAAAAGTGAGCATTTGCATCATCTTGATATGGAGAAATTTTACATGGACTTTCTTAATGGCACATCTCAACATTCAAGTGGAAAATGTCAATCACTTCGCAACATAATATAGAAGTATAATGGTTTACACCACTACTAGAATATACTAATATCCAATCTTTGAAAAGGTTTAAAAAGAAAAGTTCACAAAAGGCACAAAAAGAAATTTTATAAGGTTTGTCCTTTTTAGAAGTTTTGAAAGGAGTTTGAATATGCTTAAGTGTTTTAGAATTTATTAAGAAAAATATTTTCGAGATCACTTGACAAGGTCAATGTTTATTATGAAAAGGTTTAAAGTTAAGAAAGAAGTATTGAAAATAGGGAGATATTTTGAAAATTGAAGAAGTGGGTAGGAGATGAAGAGACTATCCTAAAGCATAAAGTAAATGACATGAAATAAAATGTATTATTGTAAGGTAGCCTGTTGTACCCCAAAATTTTCTCTCTCATTTTGCTCAAAACATACTCGTTGAAATCCTCAACTTGCTCAAGGATGCCCAAGGATTAATCAGACAAATGCTCTCCTAAGACAATGAACCTCAAACTAGGGTTTCCATTTTCATCAAGATGGGTGAACTCAAAAGATCTCAAATCTTTTCCATGGTCCTAATATGTTCTCAAGAGCATCCATGTCAAGTCTCATGCCTTGTACAAGAAGTTTGCTCGGTCAACTGCTCAAATGCCTGAAAATATACAGTGTTAGGTCAAAAGTCAACTGTGACCCACATACAGTCAAACTTCAAGATTTTTGGTCAACATCAATATTTTGAAGTTATATCCATCATTTTATCAAGGGTTTATCATTATTTCTCAAGGAATGCTCCTAATTCATCAAAACTCAAAAGTTGTTAAATTAGGGTTCCTATAGAAAAAGTCAACCAAACTTTGACCAGGCATAACTTTCTCATACTTTATAAGAAATTTTTCATCCAAGTCTCATTTTGGAGAGAATCCAATTACCTACAACTTATCTTCACCCCTCAAGTTCAAGAAATGCACTCATGAAAAGATATAAATTCATACGTTATAGGTCCTTTTCAAAAGTCAACAAAAACACATTTTAGGTCAAAGCTTCTTACATGAACATGGAAGATCCAATTGAGATGAAACAAAATAGTTTGCTTAGGGGACCTCCTAAGATTTCTAAAAAGTCCAAGAACACCCTCATAGGGTTAAAATTGAGAGAGATATGCATTGTCAAAGTTGGCCAATTTTTGGAAAAATGCATGAAGCAAATATTGACCAAACTTGGATTTTTTCCAAATGGGCCTATCTTTTCAAGTTTGAAACTCATTCCTAACATGGTCCACGATCTGGAACTGACTGTTTAACGCTGGTTCACGAAATGTCGCGGAAGCAAGAGTCGCCACCGTCTTTTATTTTCTCCAAATGGAAAGGACAAAAGCACAAAAAAATTCCTTAAAGAGATTGCTCTCGGTTCGGGAGGTAGGTTATAGAAAAGGAAGGTGTTAGCAGCCTTTCTATCTATGGTTATCCATGGGCTCTTAGATACTTGCTCATTTGTGTTTTCAAAATGGTTTGTTTGCTTTTCAACTGTGGGTTTAAAAAAGTTTCTTTGAAAATTCCAGTTCGACTCTTGTATCAGTCCTCAAGAGTGTTTGAAAAATTGCTTTCGAAAGCTTTTGAAAAGGTGTCGGTGTGAAAAGTATTTTTTGATTTGTTTTGAAATTAGAGCAAGTATCTAGAGTCGTCTACCTACCCTAAGGAATTCGTCTGTGTAAATGTCCTTTAAAGTAGTGCCATCCCACCATTGAGAGGTAGGTAGCACCACCGTTGGAGGTGTTCGGGTCAATTCGAAGGTTCGGGACATGGTGATCACCAGAGCAATAGGAAGACACCTTAGAAGCTACCCTCATGCCAGGTTCCCGGATCATGAGGACTTACTAAGACACCCTCTACTCGACGATCACCTTTCGAGGCAAGGCAACAGTGAGGCGTACCCTAGGGGTGGTGTGTGATTTGTGTGTCATGTTCATTTATTTTGTCTTGTCATGTAATTGGTGATCTACGCATTTGTTTTTATTTTGACATTCATTCTTGCATACCATTAATTAACAGTTAAAAAATTGCGAGAAATATAAAATTCCTAAACTATTACAAAGGCGCGGGTCCACATCGCCAAATCAAAATCCAGGACCCGATTTGACAGAAAATAAAGAAGTAATGTGCGAGAAATATAAATTGTCCGAATTACATGGCTTTGGGAGAATTACATCAATATTTAAAAGAAATAAAATAAAATGCGCGAATTGGATTAAAATTGAAAGCGAAGGCGTTGGACCCTTTTTAATAAAATTAAATTATTATTTACAAATTAATGAAATTAAAATGAAAAAGAAATTATTTTTGAGGGTTTTTGGTATTTATGGTTTTTTATGTGAATTAAATGAAATTAGCTAATTAACCCTAATTCTACAACTTTTATTTATTAAGAAAAACATGTTAAAATTAAACCTAAAATTAAATTAATTAATTAATGGCAATTTGATTTATAAAAATAATTAATTAATTATTAGTGAAAAGAAAAGAAAAAGGATAAAAATTGATTAAAACCCTAATTCTACAAATTTTTAATTTATTAAGAAAAATGTTTGAATTAAACCTAATTTTACAAAGCTAAATTAATTAATGATATTTACTTAAAAAATATTAAAATAAAATATATTTTTAATTTTGTCTTTTCTGATTTTTATATTATTTTTATATGAAATTATTTTTTTATCGAATTAAAAGAAAACAATGGAATTAAAACAAATAATAAAAATAAAACAAAGAAAATAGAAAGAAATACAATACCAAGGGGGGTTTTGTCCCCAAATTGGAGGTAAAGTCAGTAATTCTGACCCAATTGATTTCTGGCCTTATTGACTTTTCTGCTAGCGTGTAGCTCCATTGACTAACGCCCAGGGTGTTCTTCCAACCAATGCCCTTGGATTGAGGTAATAGGCCATGTGGCACGCTGGATATGAAGCTATAGGATATGCCTTCAAACAAAGTGCTGCATGGAATCACGTTAGGAAAAAATATTGAAAGAATGTGGGGGACCTGGGATTCGAACCCAGGTCCCAGGGATTATCAATACTATGCTTTGCCAACTGCTCCAACTACGCGTTTTGATTATATAATAGGAAACAAATAATATAAGATAAAACAATGGTTAGTGGCTGATTTAGCGCGAAAATTCAAATGCTCCAACCACGCCTTGACACTTCATCATCTTCTCCATGGCTTTTGTTTTTCCTGAAACACAATAAACAAGATTGCGGGGGTTTTAAACCCCCACTATATACAGTATGAAAAAATAGCGATTAGCTCGTCTGTAATCAGAAATTGGGCGCGACCCCATCATTGGATTTGTCTGAAGGTCCTGATTCTAATAGGCTAGGTCTCACGTCCTAATTTTTCCATAACTGGGAAACCCCAATTCAAGGTTCTGAAAACCCTAAGCGTCGTTCATGGTGGAATCGCGTATGGGCAATGATTCTTCAATTAAATCATACTGCTAGCTTCAGAATCAACTCATTAGTACAAATCAAGAATCAAAATGCATGGATATGGCCTGAATAATAAAACACGATTATGCAAAAAGAAGGACACAGTTTGACTTTTAATTACCAATTCTTGATGTTAGGGATATGGAAAACTATTCAGTTAGCTTCAGTAACACTTTTGCAAGCTATTGAGATTAATCTTGGCCTCTGAATCGTCCTCTAAGGCCACTTTCAGTTTTCAAATTTTTGACAAAAAACTCAACCTTGGTTCTTGATGTATGGCGCAGCCTGCAGGTTCTGAGCATTAGGGTTGGCATGTATATATGTACTGGAATGATTAGGGTTGAAAAATTGATCCAAAGAACCTTTGCATTGATGAAGAGATATTTGATTTTCATGGCATATATTTTCCAATCTTTTTCATGCTAATTTGATACCAATCATGTCCAATCACATGGATTCTTTCCAAATCTGATCATGCACGAAATATTGAGTGTATTCCATGCATAAAAAGATTTAAAACCTTAGGTTTGGTATTTTTCATATATTTTAATTAATTAAATGAATTATTAGCAATTAAAAATTCAAATAAATAAATAAAAATGGTAAAAAACTTCCCTTTGGGCCAAATGGTCGTGCACGTGCCTTGGATGATGAATCTTGGAGGAAAAAGAGGCCCATTAGCATTTTTAAGACTTTTGAAGCAATGTTGACTTTTCAAAATATCCAAAAATTTCCCAACTTCCACAAGGCATAACTTGCCCAATTTTTAAGCTTTGCTCATGTTCTTGGACATTTTGGAAAGGTATTTGAGTCCTCTAACCAATTTCTTTGGTCCCATGTCATTTTGATTTACCAATCTCAAGTTATAGCCTTTGACTTAAAGTCCCTTTTTGTTGACTTTTGAAAATGACCTGTAATGTTGAAATTGATAACTTTTGGTGAGAGCATTTCTTGGACTTGAAGTGTGAAGAGGAGTTGTAGGAAATGTCATTCTATTCAAAATGAGATTTGGATGGAATTTTTCTGATAAACCATGTGGAAGTTATGCCTTGGTCAAGTTACAGTTGACTTTTTCAACTATCCAAATATGGAAACTTTTGCATCTTGAGACTTTTTGAACCAAGCTTTGAGAATCATGATCAAGCATTGATCAAATGATGTTTGGGGCTTCAAAATTAGATGTTGACCAAAAATTTGGACTTTTGACTGTCAAATGACCATTTTGCCCCTACAGTTGACTGTAGTGCAATTAGGGTTTTTGACTGTGCAATTTTGTGCTGAAAGTCTTGAAACTTGGTATGAGGATGCTTGACCATATTTGTAGGCATGTGGGACTTGGTTAGACCCTTGGAAACTTCATTTTCTTTGTCAGAACCAAAACCCTAGTTTTGACTGTTAGGAGGCCATTTGACTGTGCAACCCTTGGGGAACTTTTTGAACCTCTGACTTGGCAAATTTTGAAGAATATGGGAGGGCAAATTTTGGGGTACAACAGTTGCCCCTGTTCAATCTTCTTAGACCTGAGGATGCAGATTGGTTGACGTGCCTTTCGTAATCCGAAGGTGGAAGATGATTGAACACTAGAGTGCCCAGAAATTTGCGCTCACATAGTAGTGTGATGGTGGAATGGGCTTATAGATGCCATTTGGAGATTGATGGATAGGATGATGGGCTTATAGATGCCATGCTGAGAGATGATGGAAGGTGGATGGGCTTATAGATGTCATCTGGATGTCGATCGCGTAAGAGTTTCCTTAGCGAGAACTTGCGTACCTGCAAGAGAAAAATTGATTACCTGACCTGTTACCGGAGCTGGTCTTCAAATTCTTTATGTGGATGTGTCCTGACTAGTTACAGGAGCTGGATCTGGAGCTTCAAACGGTGATGAATGAACCAGGGGTGGTTACTACCTCAACAGGAACGGTGAGAGAACCTTAGGCGACTTCAACCTCAACAGTATCATTGAGAGACTCTGGGGACGATTACTACCTCCGCAGTAACGGGGAGAGAACCATAGGCGACTTCAACCTCAACAGTAACACTGAGAGAATCTTGGGCGATTACTACCTCCGCAGTAACGGGGAGAGAACCACAGGCGACTTCAACCTCAACAGTAATCATTGAGAGAATCTTGGATATCTTCTACTGAGTCTTTATCAGGAAAATATGTTAGGGATCGATTTAGCTGGACTAGAGAAGGCCTTTGACTGGATAAGAAACAGAAAAATCTTAGGGTCGATTTAACTGAACCGGTCTAGGTCTTGAAATGTCTTCAACTGGATAAGAAACAGGGAGATCTTAGGGTCGATCTGACTGAACCAGAGAAGGCCTTGGACTGGATAAGAAACAGAAAAATCTTAGGGTCGATTTAACTGAACCGGTCTAGGTCTTGAAATCTTCAACTGGATAAGAAACAGGGAGATCTTAGGGTCGATCTGACTGAACCAGAGAAGGCCTTGGACTGGATAAGAAACAGAAAAATCTTAGGGTCGATTTAACTGAACCGGTCTAGGTCTTGATGTCTTCAACTGGATAAGAAACAGGGAGATCTTAGGGTCGATATGACTGAACCAGAGAAGGCCTTTGACTGGATAAGAAACAGAGAAATCTTAGGGTCGATTTAACTGAACCGGTCTAGGTCTTGAAATATGTCTGAGAACTTAACTGGATCTTTCCTGAAAGGTAAAGGTCAGTCATATGCAAGGCATGATATGAATCAAGCGATGATGTTCTCAATATGAATGAGATTTGTAAGATATGATGCGTATATGCATGCTATAATGCATGAAAATGCGATGTTTATGAATGTATGTTTTCGTCTTAGGAAAATAAATCCTTGACGGGTGCCGGGAAGTCACTCCTGGGCTGATGTTGAAGAACAGATTTTTGCTTCCGCTGGGGATGATAGTTGCAAGAATACCGGTAGGAGAAGATGACTCCGTTGGGGAATAAACTTGGCGAATGAATTACTCTGCGGGGAGAAAATCACCCTAGCGGTCTTGCTGGGAAGCAATACTCTGTGGGGAGAGAGATACTTTGTTGAGTTTGATGAAGATAACTTGCTGGGGATACCATTGTTGTGTTGGAAGTGTTGATAGACTTCGCTGGGGATAAGAAAACTTCGTCGAGGACGCTCTTTCCGTTGATTTTGGCTGAGGATAACCCAGTTATATCCTGGTAAGGAAATAACTCTTTGAATAAAGCCGGGGGACGCGTTCGTGCTTTGCGGGGATAAGCTTCCATAATCTACTGGGGATAAGCTTACTGCTTGGGGAAGATGGATTCCAACTTTCCTGGGGAACTAGATTGGACTCTCTTGGGGAAGTTTTGAATTGTATTGGGGAAGTGACTCCGCTGAATGTCTGGTATACCGCCGGGGAACAATCTTTAGGCCAAGACTACCGGGGATACTTGTTAAGAATGCATGTATATTGCTGGGGAATGTTGAGATCTGCGGGAGGATACCCAACTTCCTTAAGGCTGGTAATAGCTTTGCTTGGGGAGAGTGCACTGACTTGCTGGCTCACTCTCTGGGGAATTAAAATATCTGATTATGTTCTTTAGCTGAACCTACTTTGGTACCTTGGAGGACAGAACAATTAGATTGCTTAGACAACTCTTTATTGCCCCTGCTTCTAATGTTACCTGTAATTAATCCTTTGTTTCGTATGCAAATACTCATGAGCTAGCAAATTATTGTCAATGCATATATCACCAATTGAACCTTGGACGTTCTTCGCAAAACAAAACAGAAAAGGAAAAACAATTGGCAATTTTAACTGAAAAGTGTATTTATATTGATTTTTTTGAATTTTCCTGTAAAATATGCGTTTATGTACAAGAGGCTGACGTCCTAGTAAGAGAACGTCGCCGGACAAAAGAGTTTATACAAATTTTGTACAAGAGAAAATAAAACAGCTGTGTGAAATGAATGATCCCACTGGGTTTCAACTCTGCTATTGCCTTTATATCTCCGAGCGTCTCATCACTTGATGACCTTAGTTGAAAGTGAAGCCGACTGATCGATGCCGTCTGAACTCGATGTAGATACCGGATTCTGGATGCAAAGTGATCCAATGAGACATAGTATTACGCTTTATCCCTAACTTTTGCCTGGACCGCCCTTTCGGGTTTTCAGTCCACCGGGATACCCATTTTTGCCCAAGCCGCCTTTTCAGGTTTTCGACTTGCCGGGTGTACAGATTTTTTTCATTTCATCCCTTCATTTTGCCCGAACCCTTTTGGTTCGCCGGGAAGCCCTAATTTTTGCCTAGGCATGTCAGCCTAGCGGGTCTTTTTCATGCGTAGTATCTTTTTACTATGTCTGCATTGGCGGGGTGAGGAAGGTCGTCACCATCCATGTTGGTTAGAATCATGGCTCCTCCTGAGAACACATGCTTAACCACAAATGGCCCTTCGTACGTAGGGGTCCATTTGCCCCTTGGATCACTCTGAGGAAGGATGATTCGCTTGATTACTAGATCCCCAACTTGATATTCCTGTGGTCTGACCTTTTTGTTAAATGCCCTGATCATCCGTTTCTGATACGTCTGACTGTGGCAGATAGCAGCAAGTCTCTTTTCGTCAATAAGGTTTAATTGATCAAGTCGTGTCTGGATCCAATCATCTTCGTTCAGATTTGCATCCTTCATTATCCGGAGAGAGGGTATTTGCACTTCGATCGGTAAGACTGCCTCCATACCGTAGACCAAGGAGAAAGGGGTTGCCCCGGTTGACGTCCTGGCTGAGGTACGGTACCCATGTAGAGCGAACGGTAACATCTCGTGCCAATCTTTATAGGTCACTGTCATCTTCTGCACGATTTTCTTAATGTTTTCATTTGCTGCTTCTACAGCCCCATTCATCTTCGGTCTGTAAGGAGAAGAGTTGTGGTGCTGTATCTTAAACTGCTCGCAGAGCTCAGTGATCATCTTGTTATTGAGATTGGTACCGTTGTCTGTAATGATTCTTTCAGGGATGCCGTATCGATAGATCAGATTGTGCCGAATGAACCGTGCCACAACAATCTTGGTTACCGTAGCGTAGGAAGCTGCTTCGACCCACTTCGTGAAGTAATCAATCGCTACCAGGATGAAGCGATGCCCATTGGATGCCGTAGGTTTAATCTCACCGATCATATCTATGCCCCACATTGCAAATGGCCAAGGCGCATTTAGAACGTTCAGAGGAACTGGAGGAACATGTACCTTATCTGCATAAATCTGGCACTTATGGCATGTCCGAGAATGTTGATAGCAGTCAGCTTCCATCGTGGACCAGAAATACTCTGCCCGAAGGATTTTCTTAGCCATAGTGTGTCCACTTGAATGTGTACCAAAGGTCCCTTCATGTAACTCTTCCATGATCCTTTCTGCTTCTGTCTTATTCACGCACCGCAGTAAGGTCGAATCATGGTTTCGCTTGTACAAGATGTCGTTGCTAAGGAAGAACTTCGCTGCGAACCTTCTCAGAAACTTCTTATCATTGACAGAGGCACCTTCAGGATACTCCTGGGCTTCCAAATATCTCTTCACCTCATGGTACCAAGGCTTCTCAGTCACCAATTCAGTCTCGAGATCACAACAGTATGTCGGTTCGTCCAGTTTCCAGATGATGATCCGGGGAGCCTCATTGTCCCATTTGACCTTGAACATAGAAGACATTGTAGCTAACGCGTCCGCCAGCTGATTCTCCTATCTCGGGAAGTGTTCAAAGGTTATCTTCGTGAAGTGGGGGATTAATGTCAACACACATTCTCTGTAAGGAATAAGATTCGGATGTTTCGTATCCCACTCTCCTTTGATCTGATTGATCACGAGAGCGGAATCTCCGAAGACACTCAGAAACTTGATCCTTAAGTCGATCGCAGCTTGGAGACCCATGATGCATGCCTCATACTCCGCCATGTTGTTGGTGCAGTTGAAACATAGTCGGGAAGTAAGTGGAGTATGAGTGCCTTGAGGGGATATGATCACAGCACCAATGCCATTACCCAAAGCGTTGGAGGCTCCGTCAAAGTGCATAGACCATCGGGATCCTTCCTCAGGTCCTTCATCCGGTCCAGGTACTTCACAATCAGTCACAATCATGATGCTTTCATCTGGAAACTCGAAGTTCATTGACTGATAGTCGTCTACGGCCTGATGTGCCAAGTGGTCTGCCAATACACTTCCCTTGATGGCTTTCTGGGTCGTGTACTGGATGTCGTATTCTGTCAAGATCATTTTCCATCTTGCTATTCTCCCAGACAGAGCAGGCTTTTCAAATATGTACTTTATAGGATCCATCTTTGAGATCAACAAAGTAGTGTGAGTTAGCATATACTGTCTCAGCCGGCGAGCAGCCCATACCAAAGCGCAGCAAGTTTTCTCAAGTAGTGAGTATCGGGTCTCACAGTCGGTAAACTTTTTGCTAAGGTAATAAATGGCGTGCTCTTTTCGGCCAGACTCGTCATGCTGCCCCAGCACACACCCCATTGAGTTGTCAAGTACTGTCAGGTATAGTATCAGAGGTCTCCCTTCAACTGGTGGCATAAGGATGGGTGGTTCTTGGAGATACTCTTTGATTTTGTCAAAAGCAGCCTGACATTCATCATTCCAACGTACTACCTGATCTTTCTTCAGCAGCTTGAAGATTGGCTCACAGGTAGCGGTTAGGTGCGAGATGAACCGAGCAATGTAATTCAGGCGTCCTAAAAAGCCTCTGACTTCCTTCTCTGTCTTAGGAACTGGAATCTCTTGAATAGCTTTGACCTTGGCAGGGTCCACTTGAATACCTTTATCACTTACGACGAAGCCTAGTAACTTTCCAGATCTTACCCCAAAGGTGCACTTGTTCGGGTTCAACCTCAGCTTGTACAACTTCAACCGGTCAAACATTTTCTGTAGATGATCAAGGTGTTCTTCCTCAGTCTGGGACCTTGCAATCATGTCGTCAACATACACTTCTATCTCATGATGGATCATATCATGAAATAAGGCAACCATGGCACGTTGGTAGGTTGCCCCAGCGTTCTTCAGTCCAAAAGGCATGACCTTGTAGCAGAAGGTGCCCCACTGAGTAACAAAGGTAGTCTTCTCCATGTCTTCAGGTGCCATCTTGATCTGATTATAGCCTGAAAAACCATCCATGAAAGAGAACACCTTATGCTGAGCCGTATTGTCAACAAGGACATCAATGTGAGGTAGAGGGAAGTCATCCTTGGGACTGGCCCTGTTCAGATCCCTGTAATCGACACACATTCTGACCTTACCATCTTTCTTTGGTACCGGCACCACATTAGCAACCCACTGAGGGTAAGAAGTCACTGCGAGGAACCCGACATCAAACTGTTTCATAACCTCGGCTTTGATCTTCTCAAACATCTCTGGACGCATACGGCGGACCTTTTGCTTAACCAGAGGGCAGTCTTCCTTAGTAGGCAAGTGATGGACCACGATATCGGTATCCAACCCGGGCATGTCTTCGTAGGACCAGGCAAAGATCTCCACATAATCATGTAGCATCTGAGTCAACCGTTGCTTCACGCTGAGCTCTAGGTTGGCACCCATCTTTACCTCCTTTCTGTCTGCCTCAGTACCCAAGTTTATTATTTCCACCGGCTCTTCATGTGGTTGAATTGCCCTCTCTTCCTGGAGTAACAGTCTTGCAAGCTCACCAGGCACTTCGCAATCATCTTCACCTTCGTCTTCGGCTAAGTTGATCGGATTTTCGAAGTCATAACTGGCAGTAGCAGAGTCGTTACCAGTGAGATCCAGAGTGGATTGAAACCTGTATGAGTGAGTGTGTGTAAATATAGTTGTTTTGAAGTATATATAAAGGAAGGAAAGGAAGAAAAGGAGCATAAGATTTGAAATGCGAGAAAACGTCCAAGATCTTTATTCATGATATATGAAATGACAATTTATATGCCCTCACAAATAAAACCACGGTGCCCCGGGTAAGACACCGGGCCATAGAGTTCAATTTATTGTTTATTACAAATAACAAAACAAAGAAGTTTATTATTGCGTAACAAAAGTAACAGGAGTATGGTCCTTAGCAATCCAATTGGTCAATCCGCTCTCAGTTGTCGGGTAGATCCAGCTATTGAACTCTGCTTCATCCACTTCATTATCCTCCCCAACAGCATTCACTCCTGGATTGGTAATGAGCACAGAAGGTCTTCTGGTCTTTGCCTTCCGCATAGCTTTCTGTCCCTCTGCAGTAAAACCCAATCCGAACTTGTCAGTTTTCTGTGTAAAATCAGGAAGCCTGCCCCAATTAGCACATTCACCTTTCTGAATCACAGCCCGGGCATCCTTCAGGGAAGCCATCTTCAAAGGAACATCCTCTTCGACCGCTGTTTCTGCTGCTGCTAAAGTTGGAAGTACCTCTTCGAAATGCTGAAAGGGGGTTTCAATAAACTCCCCGTCCATCTCAATATACCTGAAGGAATTCAAATGGCTTACCATATACTCCTCCTCTCCCTGCACAGTGACGATCTTCCCTCTGACAGGGTATTTTAGCTTCTGGTGCAAGGTAGAGGTCACTACCCCAGCTTTGTGGATCCAAGGTCGACCCAGTAGACAAGAATACGATGGACGGATATCCATCACATAGAAAGTAGAGTCGAACACCTGAGAACCCACTCGAATAGGAAGGTCAACCTCTCCATGAACCATCCTCTTGGAACCGTCAAAGGCTCTGACGATAATATTGCTAGGCTTCAGCTCCAGGCCTTCACAATCCAAATGGTCTAAGGCTTTCTTGGGTAGCACATTTAGGGAAGAACCAGTGTCCACCAACACGTGCGCCAGAGTAGTGCCCCTGCATTCGATAGAGACATGCAGGGCGTCATTGTGGTCTTTTCCCTTAGCAGTAAGGTCGACATCTGAGAAACCCAAGCCATTGTCTGCTATCAGATTTGCTACGCAATCAGTGAACTGAACTGCAGATGTTTCCTGTGGCACATGGGCCGTCTTGAGAAATGAAATTAAGGCCTTAGCATGGGCCTCTGAGCACAGTAGCAAGGAGAGCATGGAGATCTTGGAGGGCGTATGCCCCAGCTGCTCGACAACATTAAAGTCACTTTTCTTGATTATTTTGAGGATTTCCTCCATCTCTTGTTGGGAGGCCTCAGCATTTACTGGTCTTTGTGCCTCCATCCGGGCAGGCTCATCTTCAATCCCTTTGCCCCAAGCATTAGATGACTCGGCAGCAGGGGAAACAACTTGATCAGAAACAGGAACAGGTACACTTGTAGGTGTTATTGTGAGGGGTCTTCGAATAGCGGGCGGCGCAATGTCAGGCGAGAAGAGCCTGCCACTGCGGGTAACCTTTGTCGGACCAGTAATATTGCTGATACTGGTGCCAGTGTTGAACTCTTGCTTAATTCCATTCACATACACATCTGCCCCATAGTGCCAGGGGATAGCCTTATCAGATTCGTAGGGGAGAGGCCCCAGAACAGTAATAATAACAGGTGCGACAGTCATGATTTGAACAGGCTTCCTTGGGAGAGCCTTAATTGGATTATTAAAGATTGTAACAACGGAAACTTCTTCTACCGGAACCAACTGAACAGCGGACTTCTTAAACAGAATCTCCTTGCTGTCCATTAGGCTTTGGATGCCCAACTTCAGCAAAGGACAACCAGAGAGAGAAACAGCACAGAACAGGCAACCCTCACTGCAACCCGGAAATAAACCGGCCAGCAGTAGGTTCCTCTTGACAGTCATTAAGGGAGTAGCCACATCATCCACAGAAACGGCGTATACATCTTCATCAACAGCATTTACTCCATGCTGGGGCATAGGAGCAGTCACCACATTCGGACTTTCAGGCGCTTCAAACTGTATCTATTTTGCATCAATAAGGTCTTGTACCTTATTTCTTAAAGCCCAACAGTCATCAGTGGAATGCCCCGGGCTATCGGAGTGATAAGCACAGCGGGCATTTGGATTGTATTTAGGGGAAGCCGTATTCACAAACTTCGGGGCCTCTCTGACAGTCACCAAGTTGGTGGACAGCAACTGAGGCAAGATCTGCGATGGAGTCATACTCAAACGGGTAAACTCCCTTCTAGGTCTTTCAGCCCTTGGAGGATTGGTTTGCCGAGGAGCGGCAGCAGGCTTAGCAATCATCACCACGTTGACAGATTGGCGGCGCTCAGGTTTCTCTTGTCTTCTAGAGCCATATACAGCACTGGCCTCCTTCTTGAAGGGTTTCTTCTCAGAACTTATAGATGCACCCTTCGGAATCTTACCAGACTTCAACCCAGCCTCAATTCTCTCTCCAGTCAGAATAAGATCAGTGAACCCTGCAGACGAATTCCCAATAAGATGGTTGAAAAATGGCCCAGATAGGGTCCCCAAGAACATGTCTACCAACTCCCGGTCAGTCAACGGAGGCTGCACCCTGCCAGCCAGATCCCTCCACTTCTGTGCATACTCTTTAAAACCTTCACTTGAACCTAGCGACATACCCTGGAGTTGGGTACGCATAGGGGCAAGGTCGACATTATATTGATACTGCTTATAGAAAGCAGTATCCAACTCCTCCCAGTTACGAACCTTGGTCCCATCCAGCTGATAGAACCATTCGAGATGAGTCCCTGAAAGACTCTCCTGGAAGAAGTGGATCCACAAGTTCTTGTCCACTGAGTACGGTTGAATCTTCCGCACATACGATCTGAGGTGTAGCTTGGGACAAGACGCCCCGTCATACTTGGTAAAGGATGGTGCTTTGAACTTATGAGGAATAATCACACCAGTAGACAAACCCAAGTCTCCGAAATCCAGCCCAGGCACTTGTTGGATCTCCATAGCATTCAGTCTGTCCTCCAGTTGCTTGTATCTGTCTTCTGCAGGAGGATACTGTTCCTCATCAAAATCAGTCTCGTTGTCAGAGACCACCGGACTAGGACCTTTTCCCCCTTGAGGACTACCCTTGCCTATAGAAGAACCAGCCTCTTCATTCTGCAGAGTGTTGCCAAACCTTCGGCCCGAGTTAAAAAGAACAGTTCTCCTCTTCTTCTTCTTCTCCTTCTTCAGGAGCAGAGCCTTCAGCTCTTCTTGGCCCTGAGCCAAACCCATGATTAGTTCCTGAAATTGCGCATTCTGCGCCTGAAGAGCCTTGATGGACATCTCAGTTGATGATGAGTCAGGATTCATGATGCTGAAATAAACAGCGAAGAACGGTAAGCAACCTGAAAAGAAGAAAAACCTACTATGCACATGATGAATGATATGTGTTTATGCAATGCATTCAAGGGTTCGAAAGTTCAAATTTGTTGTAGACAAAAAGGAACACACGTTATCATTAAGGAAATAATTGTTCAGTACATCAAAGCCTCATGGGCACCAATTACAAAGCAAATCAATCCCAAAAGACACTACGCATCCTCTTTGGAGCTATGTAGGTGTTGAGATTCCTCTCCTCATGCAATAGGCGGGTGAGCTCCAGGACCTTCTTTTCACTAGCATGTAGACTGGTCTCAAGAGAATTCCGTTCTTCTTTAAGCTGGATCCAGCTTTTCTGCATCTCTTTCCAGGATGTGGGCATGTCAGGATGCTGAATGGTGTAGGACACTTCTCCTTCCAAGACTGGCTCTTTGATTCTGGGAGCATATGAGGATAAGGCATCACTAGCTTCTGGGAGCGGGCTCGTACCCACTTGAGATAAGGTTCCAATGGGATGGAATTCCTGTGCCCCAGTGTCTTACTGTCTATCCTACTTGGCATCCTCCAAGCTCTGATAAATCTCTGGCGAAGTCCTTGTGCATCGTTGTCGAAGTCAAACACTATGTCAGGAATTAACATGTCATGAGGACCATCTCTCCGAGCATAACCAAACTGTCTCCAAGCCAAGCATGGGTTGTAAGTAATACCTCCTCTGATTCCAAGTAAAGGAACATTAGGGTACTCCCCGCAACGATCAATGATAATGACATCCTCTCTGGACCGAGGGCACCAATGTATATTTGCATGTGTAAGAGTCATCAACCGTTGTGACCATCTCAAACCCCGCTCGTTCTTCAAAACTGATTGTGGAAGGTGCGAAATAAACCACCTTCCCAGGAGAGGAGTGCAACACATAAGGACACCTCTTTTTCTCATGGTTCGAGTGTAACATGAGTGAAGGATGTCCCCCAGCAACGTAGGTATAGGATTCCTGGACATGAAGATCTGGACAGCACTGATATCTATAAGCTGATCCGGATTAGGGAACAACACCAAACCATAGACAAGGAGGGCCACAACTTCTTCAAAAGCTTGTAAGTCAAGGGAGTTCCAACATTCATGGGCCTTTTCAAACAGAAACTTGGCTAAGAACCCTTTGATACCACTTCTAACTTCCCAATGTCCCTTGAGGTCAGATGATTGTAGGTGCAAAGCTTTAGCAATCTCTTCAAGCTTGGGTTCCTTTTCTGTACCGTTGTAGGGTAGTTGATCAAGGATAGGGATCTTCAGGAGCCGGGAGAACTCCTCCAATGTAGGTACCAGCTGATAATCCAGGAAGGTGAAGCAGTGATGCAGAGGGTCAAAGAACTGGAACAGGACCTTTATCATATCTTCCTCAATGTTGGTATTGACCAAGCTGATGAGTCTTCCATGTCTCTCACTGAATGAAGAGCTCTCGGGAATCCTGGATATAAGTTCCTTAAGCTGAGGAGGGATCCTTACAAGGCTGATTTGAATTGTCTTTCTGCGAACAGTTTCCATGTCCTACAAAACAAGAACAAAGATGAAGATTCGAACCCCTGAAATGGTTAGTCAATGCATATGATGCTGGATGATGTCATGATGCTATGATTAAACACACCACATATATTTACAAAGACAAACATGTAAGGCACACAAGGCACACAAAACAAGCCCTTAGAGTTTAAGGCCAGCATGGGGTCTGGGTATTACCCTCTTGAAGTTGGTGGGCTCAACATGTCCTATTAGAAGTAACCAGGTTCTAAGGGTCCCAATATCACGGGATTGCTTTCATTATTCATCGTTTCGATTTAGCCACTGAACTGGCGACCGAAATATTCCAGGAAAGCAACCCTCAATTGAGTGTAGTATCGAGTATCAACCAACCTCGGACTGCACCAAAGTCAGTTATCTCACTACCCTAAAGAGGCCAAGATAGTTCAATTAAGGTTCCTAAGGTTTGTTGATGCTTCACGACACCACGCGGAGGCCCCGTACTCTCCTTGACTGAACTCAAGGGTTACCGGTACACACCAAAGTGCCACATCAACGTAGCAGACTGCTTCAACCATGTCGGTATACCCTGCACAGTTCCCTCACAGTCTTGTTGCTACTTTCTAAGAAGGTATCCCCCAGATCCGGGTTAGGATCTATAGAACTCCCAAGGCAGTACCCACAATAATAAAGCAAACAATTCAGACAATTGAAAACACAAATGATCTTAGTCCTAAGGTACACCTCACTTTATAAAGGTTCCCCAGCAGAGTCGCCAGTTCTGTGATCGGTGGATCTGGAACTGACTGTTTAACGCTGGTTCGCGAAATGTCGCGGAAGCAAGAGTCGCCATCGTCTTTTATTTTCTCCAAATGGAAAGGACAAAAGCACAGAAAAATTCCTTAAAGAGATTGCTCTCGGTTCGGGAGGTAGGTTATAGAAAGGGAAGGTGTTAGCACCCTTTCTATCCATGGTTATCCATGGGCTCTTAGATACTTGCTCATTTATGTTTTCAAAATGGTTTGTTTGCTTTTCAACTGTGGGTTTAAAAAAGTTTCTTTGAAAATTCCAGTTCGACTCTTGTATCAGTCCTCAAGAGTGTTTGAAAAATTGCTTTCGAAAGCTTTTGAAAAGGTGTCGGTGTGAAAAGTATTTTTTGATTTGTTTTGAAATTAGAGAAAGTATCTAGAGTCGTCTACCTACCCTAAGGAATTTGTCTGTGTAAATGTCCTTTAAAGTAGTGCCATCCCACCATTGAGAGGTAGGTAGCACCACCGTTGGAGGTGTTCGGGTCAATTCGAAGGTTCGGGACATGGTGATCACCAGAGCAATAGGAAGACACCTTAGAAGCTACCCTCATGCCAGGTTCCCGGATCATGAGGACTTACTAAGACACCCTCTACTCGACGATCACCTTTCGAGGCAAGGCAACAGTGAGGCGTACCCTAGGGGTGGTGTGTGATTTGTGTGTCATGTTCATTTATTTTGTCTTGTCATGTAATTGGTGATCTACGCATTTGTTTTTATTTTGACATTCATTCTTGCATGCCATTAATTAACAGTTAAAAAATTGCGAGAAATATAAAATTCCTAAACTATTACAAAGGCGCGGGTCCACATCGCCAAATCAAAATCCAGGACCCGATTTGACAGAAAATAAAGAAGTAATGTGCGAGAAATATAAACTGTCCGAATTACATGGCTTTAGGAGAATTACATCAATATTTAAAAGAAATAAAATAAAATGCGCGAATTGGATTAAAATTGAAAGCGAGGGCGTTGGACCCTTTTTAATGAAATTAAATTATTATTTACAAATTAATGAAATTAAAATGAAAAAGAAATTATTTTTGAGGGTTTTTGGTATTTATGGTTTTTTATGTGAATTAAATGAAATTAACTAATTAACCCTAATTCTACAACTTTTATTTATTAAGAAAAACATGTTAAAATTAAACCTAAAATTAAATTAATTAATTAATGGCAATTTGATTTATAAAAATAAATAATTAATTATTAGTGAAAAGAAAAGAAAAAGGATAAAAATTGATTAAAACCCTAATTCTACAAAATTTTAATTTATTAAGAAAAATGTTTGAATTAAACCTAATTTTACAAAACTAAATTAATTAATGATATTTACTTAAAAAATATTAAAATAAAATATATTTTTAATTTTGTCTTTTCTGATTTTTATATTATTTTTATATGAAATTAATTTTTTATCGAATTAAAAGAAAACAATGGAATTAAAACAAATAATAAAAATAAAACAAAGAAAATAGAAAGAAATACAATACCAAGGGGGGTTCTGTCCCCAAATTGGAGATAAAGTCAGTAATTCTGGCCCAATTGATTTCTGGCCTTATTGACTTTTCTGCTAGCGTGTAGCTCCATTGACTAACGCCCAGGGTGTTCTTCCAACCAATGCCCTTGGATTGAGGTAATAGGCCATGTGGCACGCTGGATATGAAGCTATAGGATAGGCCTTCAAACAAAGTGCTGCATGGAATCACGTTAGGAAAAAATATTGAAAGAATGTGGGGGACCTGGGATTCGAACCCAGGTCCCAGGGATTATCAATACTATGCTTTGCCAACTGCTCCAACTACGCGTTTTGATTATATAATAGGAAACAAATAATATAAGATAAAACAATGGTTAGTGGCTGATTTAGCGCGAAAATTCAAATGCTCCAACCACGCCTTGACACTTCATCATCTTCTCCATGGCTTTTGTTTTTCCTGAAACACAATAAACAAGATTGCGGGGGTTTTAAACCCCCACTATATACAGTGTGAAAAAATAGCGATTAGCTCGTCTGTAATCAGAAATTAGGCGCGACCCCATCATTGGATTTGTCTGAAGGTCCTGATTCTAATAGGCTAGGTCTCACGTCCTAACTTTTCCATAACTGGGAAACCCCAATTCAAGGTTCTGAAAACCCTAAGCGTCGTTCATGGTGGAATCGCGTATGGGCAATGATTCTTCAATTAAATCATACTGCTAGCTTCAGAATCAACTCATTAGTACAAATCAAGAATCAAAATGCATGGATATGGCCTGAATAATAAAACACGATTATGCAAAAAGAAGGACACAGTTTGACTTTTAATTACCAATTCTTGATGTTAGGGATATGGAAAACTATTCAGTTAGCTTCAGTAACACTTTTGCAAGCTATTGGGATTAATCTTGGCCTCTGAATCGTCCTCTAAGGCCACTTTCAGTTTTCAAATTTTTGACAAAAAACTCAACCTTGGTTCTTGATGTATGGCGCAGCCTGCAGGTTCTGAGCATTAGGGTTGGCATGTATATATGTACTGGAATGATTAGGGTTGAAAAATTGATCCAAAGAACCTTTGCATTGATGAAGAGATATTTGATTTTCATGGCATATATTTTCCAATCTTTTTCATGCTAATTTGATACCAATCATGTCCAATCACATGGATTCTTTCCAAATCTGATCATGCACGAAATATTGAGTGTATTCCATGCATAAAAAGATTTAAAACCTTAGGTTTGGTATTTTTCATATATTTTAATTAATTAAATGAATTATTAGCAATTAAAAATTCAAATAAATAAATAAAAATGGTAAAAAACTTCCCTTTGGGCCAAATGGCCGTGCACGTGCCTTGGATGATGAATCTTGGAGGAAAAAGAGGCCCATTAGCATTTTTAAGACTTTTGAAGCAATGTTGACTTTTCAAAATATCCAAAAATTTCCCAACTTCCACAAGGCATAACTTGCCCAATTTTTAAGCTTTGCTCATGTTCTTGGACATTTTTGAAAGGTCTTTGAGTCCTCTAACCAATATCTTTGGTCCCATGTCATTTTGATTTACCAATCTCAAGTTATAGCCTTTGACTTAAAGTCCCTTTTTGTTGACTTTTGAAAATGACATGTAATGTTGAAATTGATAACTTTTTGTGAGAGCATTTCTTGGACTTGAAGTGTGAAGAGGAGTTGTAGGAAATGTCATTCTCTTCAAAATGAGCTTTGGATGGAATTTTTCTGATAAACCATGTGGAAGTTATGCCTTGGTCAAGTTACAGTTGACTTTTTCAACTGTCCAAATATGGAAACTTTTGCATCTTGAGACTTTTTGAACCAAGCTTTGAGAATCATGATCAAGCATTGATCAAATGATGTTTGGGGCTTCAAAATGATATGTTGACCAAAAATTTGGACTTTTGACTGTCAAATGACCATTTTGCCCCTACAGTTGACTGTAGTGCAATTAGGGTTTTTGACTGTGCAATTTTGTGCTGAAAGTCTTGAAACTTGGTATGAGGATGCTTGACCATATTTGTAGGCATGTGGGACTTGGTTGGACCCTTGGAAACTTCATTTTCTTTGTCAGAACCAAAACCCTAGTTTTGACTGTTAGGAGGCCCTTTGACTGTGCAACCCTTGGGGAACTTTTTGAACCTTTGACTTGGCAAATTTTGAAGAATATGGGAGGGCAAATTTTGGGGTACAACACCCTCGAACGTAGGGATGTCTTAGCAAAGACCCTTAATTCTAAAGTCATCATAAAGATCATGGTCCCTAACGTCCCTCGAGTTGCCTACGAGAAAAGATCTTGTCCCTCGATGTTGCCTATATGATGACAGTCCCTTCGAATGCTAAGATATCTTTACATGTTGCCTTCGATGACCATAGTGTCCCTTTTGATAGTCCCTCAACATCCAACGATAGGGCTACCTACTTACTAATAGTCGGATAGCGCTGTCTAAAGGAAACGATAAAAGGAACAATCTTTTTCGAGTAGGTAGAAACTCTTAAGTACTTGCTCAAAACAATAAAAACTCTTTTTCACAGACACTTTCAAAACAATTTTCAAAAACAACTATGTCACACTCTTGAGGACAGATACAAGGGTTATCATGAAGTTAAACAAAAACTTTTCAAAATGCACACAAGCAATTTCAAAATGAGCAAGTACCTAAGAGCCCATGGAAAACCACGGATAGAAAGGGTGCTAACACCTTCCCTTTCTATAATCTACCCCGTACTCAGAAACATTTCAAAAAAGGTTTTTTCTGTTCTTTTTCCTTTTCCTTTGTTGGATGAAATAAAAGTCGGTGGCGACTCTTACTTACCGCAACATTTGCGAACAAAAAACGCAAACCAGTATTAACAGTCGGTTCTTCCACCGTATCCCATAGCCTAATAGAAATCCTTTGTGTGTGTAAGTGTACTAACCACAAGATGGAGCAAGTATTTGACATTGGTCAAAATTAGCATTCCTTTCCCTTTGGATTAAGCCACAAGATAAGAAAATTATATACGAAAGCATATAAGAAGATGAATCATCAAGAGCAAGCATTGGAAGTAAATGAACACCAAAAGGTCCATATGAATGCCAATATCCCAGATCCATAAAAAGAATTCCAATTCTTCAAGCAAAGATCAAAGTTTCTCAGAATAAGGCTACGTTTTGAATTGAAGTTCAAAGATCTAGATGAATTACAAAGCCTCGGAGACAATCACTCAAAGCAATGTAAATCACTAAGTTCTAAGTTCCAAAGTCCAAAATACTCCTCAAGAAGGGGATAGTAACATAAAGTCCATAAGATTAGATGAAAGTTTTTTAGGGTTTTAGCCATTTTATAATGTTTTTTTCTTATTGACGCAATAAATCAATATAAGAAAGAGATAAAGGAATAAAGTAAATGGAAATAATATAAATGACATGAATGTAAATGGAAATGAAAGTAAAAAGCATAAATGTAAAAGTTATATGTTAGCACAATTAATATGTTAATGTTAGTGTTAATGAGGAATCAACCGATTCAGGACAGTTTAGCGCTATGTTAAGCAATCATAAGTGAACTTATGTAGAAGGCACGCCTATGTGAGATAGGTTAATAGAAATATATGTGTCAAACATGTTAGAGGAATGATACAAAATCCTCCTCCTAAAACAATGTAACACAATGATCAAAACAAAAGCAAATAGAAGAAGATGGAGAAAGAGACATGATCAAACATAATTGAAATGCAACAAGGGATCATATATCATCAATTTCAATCATTCAAGCTCACAATACAATGGGATAAACTTATCATTACTCCAAAGTACCAAAAATAATCAAATGATCATTTAAATTATAAGCTTGAAATGATGAAAGTTCATGCAACCAAGGAAGGTATCATTCAAAGGCCAAGTGAAATTGATGAAGCATTGATCAACCAAGTCAAGATCCAATTCAACAAAAGTCAAAATAGAAAAATGATTAAAAATTTGTTTAAATGATTTTTAAAATGATTTAAAATGGAAATTAAATGGAAAATTATAAAGAAGAATCAAAACATAAAATAAATTGCCAAACAAATTTGAGAAAAGTCAGAAATATTACAAGTAATTAGATGTCAAAAGTTGGAGAGAAAAATGTTTTAAAATGTAAGAAAATTAATTATTAAATTAAAATAAAAAAGAAAATAGCAAAAAATGGTAACAAAATATTTTAAAAATCCTAAAAAAATGTGATAAAAACTAATTTTTGTGGTTTATGAAAAAAAATTGGAGTAAAAAAGGTCAAAGGAGATATTTAAAATAAATCAGAAAAGAAAAAGGAATTAAAAACAAAAAGAAAATAAAATGGCCAATGGCTAGCTGCGTGGTGCTTCCTGATTGGTCAGAATTTGAATTTCTTGCCAAAATGCGTGAAGAGCTTCATCATCTTCAATCTTGAGATAATTTTTGTAGATTCATGAACTTTGAGTTTTAGGCTCAAACAACACAGAGGTGTGCTTCTACTCATGTCATCATTTATGTCTCTCTGTATTAGAGCCATTGATTGGTTGTAAGCAGAGAAAATTTGGTCAGAAACATGAATAAACCCTAGTGCTTCAAAGTAAAATTAAATGACAAATACGAAGAATAAATTACAGATAAGTGAGGGCTTTGAATTTGTGAATCAAGACAAAGAGTGTGGTAACTTATTTGTTCAGAAATGTAACTCGTATATACCTTTCCAATTGAAGCTTCAAAGGCCAACAATGGTAAAAAGAGTTTAAGGTTTCAGTTAGCATCACACGATGTCGATGAGTGATTCTTCAGAGATTTAAAGTTAAAACAAGCTGAATTTGGTAAGCTGATTTCTGGTTTTTGAAGATTTTCAGGTGTGAAAATGGCAGAGGTTCAATGGCTACCTAAGCTTCCAAATGAAAGCAAAATGGTCATCTATTTATAGGAAATGTTATAACGTTATGATACGTGCGAATTTAGATCTATAACGTGTGAACCATGTTGGAATTTCTTGTTTTGCAATTTGTGTGAGAATGAGTGTGAAATGAGTGAGCTATGTACGAGGTCTGGTTGTTTTGCACTCTACTCTACGCGTTTTGCAAGGACAAACAAGTTTGGCACATGTGAAAGTGGTCCCAAGTGAAGTTTTTGTGATTTTAGGTTTCAGATCATGCGCAAAATGCAGAGTTAATGGCACCATATTTGAGCTTAGGCCAAATGAGATTTGCCCGTGCATTTTGAGATATTCTTTTGCCAAATGTTCTCCTTATTATGAAGAATCAAATACAAAAAGAATCACATCAAAAGGATGATTGAGTTGAAAATTTCATGGATGACAAGTTCATGTCATGATCTAATTTCTAGGTCGGGCAATAGGTTGAACCAAGTTTTGGACCAGCTTTTGTGCATATATGGGCATCTTGGCTAATTCCAAATTTGAGGTACTTAGAAGAAAGATTGATGTTTTACCCTTGAAACAAATTTGTAAAGGGCTCAAATGTGACATTTGGATCGAAGTAAATTCCAAAAATGTTGGGAAATGAAAGAGTTATGGTGTGTGGACCAAGTGGCATGCCATTCTTGATTTTAGTTCAACCAAACATGTACCAGCTTGTAATTTTTGCTATTTTCTTGCATCCAAAGGCCCAATGATGAACAATTGAATACCAAATGAAGGAATCTTGATTTTCCCTTGAATAATCTTGATATTTGCTTAAGAGTTGGATGGAAATGGCATGGAAATTAACACATGAACTATTCTTGAATCAATTTTGCAATCATGCACTAAACTTGAACTTATCTTCATTAAATGATGTAGAATAGAGCTTGATATAAATATAACCTAATATTATAGGTCATGCCTTGAAGAAAAAGCTCTTGTGGACCACTTATTGACCAAATCTTGACCTTGAGAACCAAAACCCTAATTTAGAAACCAAACTTGATCCTTTGATTAAAAGTCCCTACCTTGTACAATAAGAAAATAAAGCAACACATATATTTATATTTTGAATAAGGTTAGTAAAATGTAAACAAGCATAGATGCAAAAAGAAACACAAAGGGTGCTTGGTGATATCCCACAAAGGTCAACACAAAGGGGAAAGGTTAGGAGGATGCCATGCTTGTGATCTTTGGTTATATGCAAATGATATGATATATGGAATATTAGGGGTAAAAATTAGGGTATGACAACTCTACACACAAGAAAGGGGGTGAATTATGTGTTTCAGAAAAACGATAGTTTGAAAAACTCTTAGGATCATTTTCAGAGTTTAAATTCATTTAAAAAGGATTAAAAGCAGAAATTAAAATGCACAAAGTAAAGAGTTAAGGGCTAGAGAAATAATAAAGTGGTCTCTAACCAATGGGATTATTATAATAAAATAGTCTCTAACCAATGAGATTATTATAATAAAGCCTATTTAGTTTATCAACCTAATGATAGGTTTACATCATTTATATGTATTGTTCATGCTAAGAAAAAATTGAATTAGCCTATTTATAAATGCAATGTCTATCATAAGAATGGTCATCTATAAGCTTTTTGTTTTGCCAAAATGCATGATTTAAGATGGTCAAATGGACACCTCTTCAATGACTCAAAAAATCTTAAATCCACTAACCTTAAAGGACAAAAAAAAACTGATTGGTTTTGCAGGTGTAATACGGTGGGAGAATTGACTTGGGTGTTTTGTGTTTTATCGCAATTGCTACGGATAGCAAGAGTCGTCACCGACTTTTATTTTATCCAATAAAGGAAAGGGTGAAAAGAACATGAAAGACCTTTTGAGAATTTTCTTGAGTTCGGGGGGTAGGTTATGAAAATGGAAGGTGTTAGCACCCTTTTCATCTGTAGTTATCTATGGGCTCTTAGTTGCTAGCTCACTTTTGAAATGCTTTGTGAAATGTGTTTGTGATTTGTTTTGTAAGTATTTTTGAAAAGTTACTTTTTTTAGGCAAACTTTATAATGATTTTAGTCTCTATAAGAATGTATACAAAGTGTTGACTTTTGAAAATATTTCATGGAAAAAGTGTTTGTGTGTTTGAAAGATGTTTTATTTTGGAATGTTTGTAAGCAAGCAACTACGAGCGTTCTACCCAATTAAAAAGTATTTGTTCTTTTCCTCCTCCTTTAGATATTGCTATCTTACCATTGATTGGTAAGAAGCCATATCATTGAATGTGAAGGGACGGGCGTGGGTCGTCGTACAGTCATAGAAGGCAACATTGTAGGATACTTTAGCAATTTATTGTAAGGGACTAAGATCGTTTACTGAAGGCAACATCAAAGGGTCATCGAGGTACTGCAATCTTGTAATCGAGGGTCTTTGCTAAAGTATCTTACGTTCGAGGGGCATGACTGTTTTATTCTAAGGCAACAAGTTTGGGTTAACCCTAGAGGTGCAAGTGTGCGAAGGGCATTGTTTTCATGCATTTTTGTCTTGAATTAGGGTTGTCTACTTATTTATTTTAAGTATTTCCATACAAACCCTAATTACTAGAAATAATATTGAAAGCGATAAATTGCATAAATTTAAAGTCCTACGCTATTACAATACTTTAAGGGATGGGGATACAAATTACAAATGGGGATGAAAGAAATTAAACCTAATTACTATTACAACCATATTGAATAATGCCAAATAAAATGTACAAGAATATAAAGACAATATAAAAGAAAAAAAAATTGTTTTGTTTATGGTTTTTTGAATGAAAAATGTTTTAACCTAATTAATCAAATTGAAAAGAAACTAATAGTAATTCTAATGTCTAAATTAAATTAATTTAATTAAGACAAAAATAAAACCTAAGTCTAAATTATGTAAGAAAATAAATCAATTTATTAAGAAAATGTTTTTTTGGTCTTTTTATTTAAAGGAAATAAACCTAAAGTGGAAATAAAAAATAACAATTTTAGTCTAAGTATTTAATAAGAATATATATTTTTGTATTTTTGTAATTTAAATAATAATAAAAAAATAATAATATTAAAAATAAAATAAAATAAAATAAAAATAAAATATAAATTAAGGGTCAGGGGGTTTGAAAAGTAGTGAGGGAGGTTTGATAGTAAAAAGGTTTTTGTTTTGGGCCCAAACAACCTTTATGTAATCAGAAATAAAACCAAAATAAAATAAAATGTTGGGCTGCGTGGTAAAAATGAAGTGGAGGGTGAGAAAAAGAAAAAAAAAAGAAAGGCCCAGTATCTGGATGGCCCAGGGGCGTTTTTAAACAAAAAGAAACAAGGAAAATGTTGTAAAAATGACAAAAGGTCTCGCTGGGGCTCGAACCCAGGACCTTCTATAGGTATGCCTTACGCGCACACTCTCAACCAATGGGATGGCTATACATCTGTTCATTTATACATAACCAACATATTATATTTTAAAATAATTCATGAACACAATGTCTTCTTCTTCCTCGCGCCAGCATCCATGGACAAGATTTTCAAATTTTGTATTATGCTCATTTCTCAACCATTCTCAAAAGTGTAAACATCAAACTTGTTAAAAATTTCACCATGATTTCAAATATATAAATAACTTAAGCAATGGATCAAAGATGAGCATGGATTTTAAATGGTACCAAATTTAACCTAACTTTTTCAGAAAGTCCAGGCTCAAAATTCTCACTGCTCAGGCAACATAAATGAATTCTAAGGACATGGTTAGTTTCAGGGCTATGATGTCTACATTTTATCTTTTAAAATGGAAGCCAGATGATGCTTGTATTAAGAGTTAGAATTCTAGAAAACTCACCTTGCAGATGTAGATCATGTTTTGAGTTAGAGCTTACTTCAAGGTGCTGCAATGATCTGGTTAGCTTCCTTGATCCTCTAGGAGGCTAATGCAATACTTAGCTTGAGCTGTGAGTGCCTGGAATGTTCTAGAGAAGTCAAGTTGCATAGGTACAAAGTGAGGTTTGGACAATGGTGATTGGGGTGTTACAGCTGCGAAACAGGGAGGGGGTGAGTTATATTTGATGTAAGGAAGCTTTAGGAATGATTTGGAGAAGAAACACACGAGTGGTTTATGAGATGGAAATTCTTGGACATAAATGATAAGTTATGGTATTTTTTAGAGCAATTTCTGGTTTGAGGGATTTTAAGGGAGTTTCAAGGCTTCTAATTTCGTGTCCTAAGTTGCATAATAATGTCTTAATTTATAGGAGAAGGTTTGGAGGCTTGAGGTGGTCAGAATCACAAAATCACATGTTTATGGATTTTGACTTGTTTTTGAAGTAGACTTGACAAACATTATTTCAAGGCAAGGTACATGACTTGTAGTGGGTCTAGAAAACTTTAAACATGTTTATCTGACTTTGTAGAGGATGCTTATGCAAAATAACAAGTGCAATTCTCAAGACAAGTTGACTTTGTGATTAAAGCCACTTTACTAGAATGACAATGTTACTTTGTGCCATTAATGGAAATGCAACTTGGATAAGGGCTCAAATTCTTGGATAATAACTCTATTAGTTATGTAGTCAATTAATTATGGATAGAAACACAAGTTAGAAGCCTGTAAAGTGAAGTTATGCAGCATCGGCTAGGGTTTTACTCAAGTGTTCATCACAAAAATGCCTTGTAATTCAAGAATGGATGCCCAACTTCCTCTTTTCGATTATCTTAGCTAAAAAATGATCACTTCAAGTTCTGTGACATTTTAGAAATCTTGAAACATCCTCTACAACTTTCATGTTTTCCACTTTTGCTAAATAAAATTGGAGCTATGTGAAAAATGGTCAAGAAGTTGGGACAAAAATCGGCCTAAACTAGGTTAAAATTTCACTAAGTGTTTAAGAAAAAGTGCATGACTTCATGGGCCTATAACTCAAAATCTAAGCCTTTTTTGGATATGAGTCCTCTAATAAAAAGTTGTAGATCTCATTAAGATCTACAACTTTCATGTTGAAAGTTTTCTTTGAATCATCTTGGATCTTAGTGAAAAATTAGCATGAAGTAGTGAAATTATCATGTACAAAAGCACTTCGAAAAATATTTCTAAGTCTTGAAAAGTTTGACTTTTCAAATTGACTTTTGACTTTCTTTATTTCTTGATGATCAAGCTTCATATTTTTGAATGTCTAGATAAATATTGACTTTTGAAACTCAATTTTGATCAAAAAGTCAAAGTTTGACTTTTGGTGTATCGGTTAACTTTTCATCAGTTGACCAAATTTCATCTATCAATCGTTTAATCTTGAGAGGTGAATTGAGTCATGAAATTAGGTCAAAATGATGTACTTGAATCCTTGAGATCATGTTTCAAACCAATAAGTCATGTATTAGCTCAAAAAGTCAAAATCAATCATTCTAGTCAAAAACCTTAATTTTGACCATTTTGCCCTTTTGATGATTTGCACACTTTTCTTGAGGAATTGTGATCCAAACTCGATCAATTAATGAATATGACTTCAAATTGTTGATATTGGTCAAAAATCTTGAAGTTTGACTGTAAGTTGACCATAATTGACTTTTTAAACTAATGTAGCTGATTTTTCAGTCATCAGATCAATTGACTGAGCAAAATTATGGTTCAAGACTTGAAACATGACATGAGTATTATTGGAGGTCTATAATGATCCATAAAAGTAACTTGACACATTATAAGTCCATTTGTCCTTGTGAAAATCAAAATCCTAATTTGGGGCATCAGTGTTTAGGAGGTGGTTTGACCTAGTCAACACTTGTGCAAACTTGAGCTATTTGAAGATCTTGTGAGAAATGTCTTGAGAAAAGAGAGGGAAAATTTTGGGGTACAACATCAGGGATGCTTTGGAGCTTCAAGACCATAATGAAAATCATGAAAAATTATGGAAAGCATGAGTCTGAAGTTTTCTCTAAAGAAGATATATTGTTTTAAGGAATTATTTGAAAGGATTTTATTGGGGAAAAAGTTATTTAGAACGATATCTAACCGAATAGGAAATAAAGTTTAAGGATAATAAAGGAAGAAATATCTTCTCAAAAGTATATTCTGATTTGAGATAAATCACTTGGTAGAAGAATAAATTTGAAAACTCTAGTTATTCCTCTAACAAGTTCTAATTTAATTGCATAGTCCATTCAATTATTTTATACTAATCAACTGTTTGAAAATTTTAGTTTTTAGCACTGGGAGTATGAAACCAAATGATGAGGGTGTGCAAAGATAAAATCAGAGCCCAAAGTCTCTCAACCGCCTTGTTTTCAAAGCTGTCTATTTGGATGGATCAATTCTTCAATGTCTTTGATTTCTACAAAAATCTATGTCAGGGCTTTCTCAAATATTTTTTGTTCAAGAAACCGAAGCCTTTATATCCAAGATTAACCTAAATAATCTATGTGAATATCAGATTCAAATATAATGCTTTTATATAAGAAATCTGCAAGGCCAAATAATCTCTCACCATAGAAGATCTTAGGAAATTGTGTAAGCTGCAATCATATGGGAATGCCTACACCATTGAAGCTCATTATGGTTCTCACAACTTCAAGAAACAAGTTGATATTATAAGCCTTCACATCAATTCAATGTGAAGTTGAAATTGTCTATCAAAGTAAATCTCTTATAGCATTGTACCACTTTATACACCATGTAGTCACGCATATGCTTCATCTAAGAAAGACAATCATGAAGAGATTTTGAAGGTTGGCGTGGTTTTCATATGGTTGCTTACTTG